>NW_017548015.1:0-10845 GCF_001854935.1 Bemisia tabaci
ATAGGTGTCGCTAAAATTGTGCGACTGATTTATTTATATCATGGGAACCTGCGGTCTGAAAATAATATTTCTCATGGAGGTGAGGCCAAAATTTAGAGAAAGATTCACAATAAATAGATTTATTTATATCATGGGAACCTGCGGTCTGCAAATAATAATATTTCTCGTTGAGGTAAGGCCAAAATTTAGGGAAGGATTCACAATAAATAGTCCACAAAGCGAATACATCAATCCACGTTACATTTGTATACATTACATATTCAGCTCCTAGTGCCGCTTACCAAAATTTAAATTTTCCCATTCATTCGGAGAGAAATGCTTATAATCCATTGAAAACGAACGGATACGAACAAAATGACTATCAAAGAAGAAAAATATACTGCTGATAAAGAAGACTTGAAAATTGCTTATTGGTCAGTAGTAGGTGGCAGCTAGAAGATTCCTCTGCACATATTGCTATTTGTACGTTTTAATGATATGTTTTGCATTAGGGGTAAAACCAGCAATTATTTCAATACTGGGTCCTTATGTTTTTATCCGGGTAAATTAACACCCAAAAACCTGACTTTAAGCCATAAGTGATCTTCCGAATGAACGCACTGGAAAACCAACTTTAGAAAGCGACGGAGCTCTCCCAACAACATCAAACAGAATCACTATATACATGTTCTGCCATATCGGAGAAAAAATTAATTAAGTCGGTAACGTGAGTGTAACATATATGCAAATCTGTCCTTAATATGTCATTAAAGGCAATAATATGGCAGTGAATTGAATTTTGTGAAAAGATTTTAAAATTTTAAAAAAAAAAACAAAAAAAACTGAGAATTACTTTAAATTGATATAGAAAAGTCTGGTTTGTGAGGTAATATTTCAATCTGCGATTTATCAAGCTATCATCAGCCTGCCTTTAGAGAGAGAAAAAAGAAAGAAGGAAAAAAATTGTGGAGTTACACTAAAACTGGGCAAATGAGGTACAATAAACCTCGATAACAATACTGCCGTGCTGAGGAAAAACGCCGTATGATCCTTCAGACGTTGCCAAATTTCCTCTCAGAATATATTTATTTTTGAAGAAAGTTACAAATATTTTTCCTTGAAATTTTCAGACTATTCAGATCAAATTACGAACGAAATCCTCCAAAAATTTGGAGGAGAGATATTCTCAAATTTTCCTGAAAATCCGTGATGCGTCGAAGAAAATTTGGCAACGCCTGAAGGCTCATACGGCGTTCTCCCTCAGCACGGTAGAATAAGAGCCGAACAAACACCGAGCAAATACGTTGAAGGTAAGATCGGCAATAAAATTTGGCACACTGCAGTTGAAATGGAGCAGTGGAGCTGACGCCCCGAGCAGGATTTGAGTGTCCATTCCAGTTTTTGCACTTTCAGTTTTGGCGATTTCGCGAGTGGGTGTGGGTAAGTCTCAGCGTTTCGTAATTGTTTTTGTGGGTGTAAAAGAGATCCGGGCTAGTGATTTATCATCAGGCTCTGTCCTGGAAACGGATTGCATGCACTATCGACCTCTTGTTTCGTGGCTAATCGTGCACCGTGGCATCGAGTCACATGAAAATACTTTTCAAATTTTTTGACGACCCCGAAGTAAAAATGATTTGACTGATTACCGTTAAAAGACGGTTGATATCGTCACCTTCCAGACAAAGTATCACAAGCGCCATGCGACGTTTACAAATTTTTGCCGCCATTTTATTTTTTTACATAGAAATTATTGGTTGAATCTGTTCGAAAATTTCACTAAATTTTATGGGCAGCACAAAAAAAATTCAGTGAAATTTTCGGACAACTACAAACAACTATTTCTCTGTAAAAAAATAAAAAAGCGGTGGAAACTTTTAAACGTCGCATGGCGCTTGTGATACTTTGCCTGGAAGGTGACGATATGAGCAAACACTAGTGAAGATAAAAAAATTCAGTCCTGAGTGTTAAACTATAAGTAATGGCGATGATGTAAGTACAGTAAAAAAAGAATCGATGCTCCAATAATAATATTCGAAGAAGATTTCACTTCCTACCTACTTTTCTAGTCATAATTACACTGTTACTTTCACGATGACAATTCTTTCGGTCGTGATTACAATGATACACTGTCGCTGCGGCCAACTTAACAGGTACTACAAAATTAAATTGTAACCAGGACTATTAAAGTAGGTAAGATCTAAAATTTACTACTGTAAGAGCAATCATTTTTGTACGCAACCAGTAAGTTTACGACAAAAATAAGTCTCAAATAAGTTATTAATTTTTGGTTGTTTTCACACAATCTTTAACAAGGTGTTCAAAACGAGCAATCGATGCCTTTTTCAGCCCTCTCATTGGCCGGCAATGCAAGCTCAGCCACCAATAATCATCCATTTTTTAGGCTTTCCTTTTATCGTATGAAAACAGCTTAAAGAAGGAGAAAGAGTGAGATAACCGTTAAAACATCGATGAAAATTTTCATCACACTTACCTCCTTCTCTGACAAGACCTGTGAGCTTACTTAGTAAATACTTCTTGCATAGGTTCAAAAATTACAGGATAAAATTTTTGATTGTGTAACCTGTAAATGAGCTCTGTGCCAAATTGTTGAAGTATGACCAAGGGACTCGACTTTTTGTTGACGCGAAGCGTTCTCTTGGGGTTAGGCCGCGTGGCAACCAGGGATCGGATCCTTTAGTATTGGTATATCCGTGTTCTAAGTGTAAATCTTCTTCGTTTAGTTTTGATTATCATGACAATGAAAAGTGGCGAAAACGTATATATGTGTTATAAACGTATATAAACGTATAATACAGAGTGAAGTCTAAGCTGATTTAACGCAACGAATGTCGTGTCATGGGCAAATCTACTGGTCAAGAATCATGGGCTATTCGACAAAGGGCGCCGCACTCGCACCATCATGCCACGAATAAAACGTTCTTCAACTTGCCCAGTAACGTTGCCTGATCAGGCTTTTATTAGACCCTTCTTAAGACGTCGAGTCTTCCCATGAATGCTACGGATCAAATACTCAAACTACGCACGGGAATTTGGGCACTTGTTTCGTGGCTAGTTCGAAATTGAGGAGACAGAGGTAAGTGTCTTGAAATCGGAGAAGACCTTACCCATAAGGGGCCAGCACTTAAGCAGTAAGGCGAAACTGGACTATTGGCCACATGAGGTACGAATGAAATCAAACACCGTATAATCTCTCTTTAAAAGTTTAGTCAGCGATTAACATGACGGAAAATTAGAAAATCAACTTCTGTTAAAGTTATCGATTTCGAGGTTTTATTTCCAAACAATTAATTCTGCTTTCATTTCTCTGAACTTTGCCAATTGTTTGGTTCAGAAAGATTCTTGAGGCTCATGCGCAGGGGGTATCGTCCTTTTGTTGGCTAAAAATTCAAAATCTACAAAGATTTTTGACATAGTCGATGCCATATATCGCATGCCAGTTCGACCCCGTCAGATAGGAAACACCCTAAAATCCAGAAGTTATCAATTGGTCGATCGGCTATCGAATCATTTTCCCAAGTGCTGAAGATCCACCATAATGAATTCCGGTTTTATTATGATATGAGCATGACTAAATTCCCCTAAACGACAACACCGGGAAGTGTGTTGCAAGATTGGACATCGCTAAGGATTGATAAACGATAAATCCGATAGAAAAAATCCAAATTTGGCATGGATGGCTGGCCGATTCAGAGAGGGCCTGTGTCAGGCGGCAGGGTCGTCGGAGTCACGCGCCGATTTATTCGCGCACCTGAGATTATTGTTGAGCGCCAAGTGTCGAGAGTTGGTTGTTGAGTGTCGAGTGCCGAGTGTTGAGTGTTGATTCAAGAGTATTTAACACCTCGGTTCAAAGCTGGTTGGGGTGGGGGGAGCCTCTCTACAATGGGATGATCCTGGTAGCTTTTGGCCTATGGCCTGCGGACGTGCCCGTGGCCGAATGACCGAATTCCATCCGTGAGCTAATTTTATTCACAGGTCGGAATATGGTGGCAGAACTTCAGATTACGAGGGAAAAAAGTTTCGTTCAAGCTGAGTACCAAGATTTTTCGGTTTAGGTAACCGATTCTTGGGTCCTATAACTGAGACTTTGGATACCTGGATAGAAAAAATTGGTGTTTAATGTGAACTTAAGTAAGGTTCTTATAACCAAAGTTCTTTCTCAATGAAAAAGTTGAACATTTTGGAGTAAAATCCGGGTAGATTTTTCAAAATGATCGTAAAGTTTTTGGCATGATCGGTGTTTTCGCTACTTTTTTCAATTTGCCTAACCCGATGGCGATTTCATATTAAATCTATTCGAAAATTCAACATATAATCCGAAACTTCGCCGTATCTTCACAGACACACCGTTTCTCCGTTTCGTCAAAACTTCCTCCAAGAGATGGAACAAAAATTGTCCTAACGTAATCCAGATATTCCGCTCTAAGCCGTCTATTTCTCTGAAAGGGCCTGCTTTCAATGACGTCTAAGTTTCCCATAAAAGACATAACATTGAAAATTAATCAAACAGCGGCACCAATTATTAAAATTCTCTTCCAATGCAGAAGCCTCGGCGTACTCAATTTCAGAGCCCACATAAAATCAGCAACAAGGACTTAATTACCGAGTAACCCAAAATAACGGTGCTAGTAAAAGTTCGGCCTACAGGTGATTTTCGCGCCCATAGGAGCCTCCAGAATCGCGTAATGCACATCTTCCACACAAGGACTCATGTGAAAGTCGCAAAAGAGTGAAGCCCAGTCACGTGAAAAGTTCGTCCGAACGGTGGTTTTTGCGCAACCAGAGGCCTCCAGAATCACGTATTGCACATCTTCCACACAAGGACTCTTGTGTAAGTCACAGGTGAGGGAAGCCCAGTCTTGTGAAACGATCGGCCGAACGGTGGTTTTTGCGCCATCAGAAGCCTCCTGAATGACGTATTGCACATCTTCCACACAAGGACTTTTGTGTAAGTCACAAGTAAGTGAAGCTCAGTCATGCACGTGAAAAGTTCGACCGAACGGTGGTTTTGGGCCCTTGGGAGCCTCCAGAATCACGTGATGCACATCTTCCATACAAGGACTCTTATGAAAGTCACAAGTGAGGGAAGCACAGTCACGTGAAAAGTTCGACCGAACGGTGGTTTTGGGCCCTTGGGAGCCACCAGAATCACGTATTGCACATCTTCCACACAAGGACTCTTGTGTAAGTCACAAGTGAGGGAAGCCCAGTCATGTGAAAAGTTCGACCGAACGGTNTACCAACCACGAATAGTCACAGCCACTAATCTTTTTTCTCCGTGTGGTTTTGGGCCCTTGGGAGCCTCCAGAATCACGTGATGCACATCTTCCACACAAGGACTCTTATGAAAGTCACAAGTGAGGGAAGCACAGTCACGTGAAAAGTTCGACCGAACGGTGGTTTTGGGCCCTTGGGAGCCACCAGAATCACGTATTGCACATCTTCCACACAAGGACTCTTGTGTAAGTCACAAGTGAGGGAAGCCCAGTCATGTGAAAAGTTCGACCGAACGGTGGTTTTTGCGCCCTTGGGAGCCTCCAGAATCACGTGATGCACATCTTCCACACAAGGACTCTTATGAAAGTCACAAGTGGACGTATTTCTACGAAACAGACCTATGTGGAGGTGAGAAATATGGGGTGTGCTCGTTAATTGTCTGCCCGTAAGAGTAAATGAGAATAATAAAGCGCCAGTGACGTCAGCTGGAAGGAAACCGTCCGGCGGTTACGTCCTCCATGGTGTTCTTTACTCATGAGCCCTGTCCACAAGGCTCTCTTGCCATGCCTGCGGCTCATGAGTTCCGCATTCAGATGGCACATAGGTCTGTTTGATAGAATGTTATATCCCGCTTTCCCAATTCTTCAAAAGGAACCACGCCCACTTTTACATTGCTTCTTATGCAGCTTCCTCGAGCACACCCAATATTTCTCACCTCCACATATGTCTGTTTGGTAGAAATACGTCCAAGTGAGGGAAGCACAGTCACGTGAAAAGTTCGACCGAACGGTGGTTTTGGGCCCTTGGGAACCTCCAGAATCACGTGATGCACATCTTCCACACAAGGACTCTTATGAAAGTCACAAGTGAGGGAAGCCCAGTCACGTGAAAAGTTCGACCGAACGGTGGTTTTTGCGCCCTTGGGAGCCTCCAGAATCACGTATTGCACATCTTCCACACAAGGACTCTTGTGTAAGTCACAAGTGAGGAAAGCCCAGTCACGTGAAAAGTTCGACCGAACGGTGGTTTTGGGCCCTTGGGAGCCACCAGAATCACGTATTGCACATCTTCCACACAAGGACTCTTGTGTAAGTCACAAGTGAGGGAAGCCCAGTCATGTGAAAAGTTCGACCGAACGGTGGTTTTTGCGCCCTTGAGAGCCTCCAGAATCACGCAATGCACATCTTCCACACAAGGACTCATGTCATGAAAGTCACAAGTGAAAGATCCCGAGTCACGTGAAACTATCTGTCGAACTGTCGTTTTTGCGCCACCAGAAGCCTCCAGAATCACGTAACGCACATCTTCCGCAAAATACTCTTACGAAAGTCATAAGTGCGGGATCTTGAGTTGCGTGAAAAGTTCGGCGGAACTGTGGGTTTTGTGCCCGTGCAATAAAATCCCTGGATGCGTTCATTTTGTCCCGTTTAGTAATAAAAATTGAACATATGAGAGTTCCAGCTATCTTGGAGTAACACGCCATGAAAATTACCTACAGCAGAATACTTTTAATCCGAATAATAATGTCTGAAAGTCAGGACATAGGTAATGTAATTCGATGCTCAATTATGCGGAGTCGGTAGCGGAAACACTGATTTAAGAGAAATTGATGTTGAAGTCATGAAATTATTCAGCAATACGAGCTTAGACGTTGAAATCGTAGTGGGAGCCAGTGGCGTGGCGTGCTTTTCGATGTATCGATTGTTGTGTCATTTAACCTATGGAAAAGAATCGATAAACAGGGTGTTCGCAGCGAACACTTTAATAATCGATTCTTTACCATAGGTTTAAATGTCAAAACAATCGATACATCGCAATTCACGCCACGCCACTGGTGGGAGCATGTCATCATTGCTCGTCGGATGTAAGACATATTTAACGCTTCAGGAAAAACACAACCGGTAATTAATAGTCAGTAATGAGCTCAGCGGCGTGTCGTGCTTTGCGATTAATCGATTGACCTGCCAGTCAAGCCAATGTAAAAGGATCGATCATAAAAGTATCCCTTAATAATCGATCCTTTACAATAGCTTCAAATGTAGCTGATTCACTCTTCGCCCGCCACTCATTTAGCCAGCCAATGAGACTCAACTCCGAGACTAGGATATGCAAATTGTGACGGGCACTTCTCCACTGCCTTGCTAGGAGGAGCGCCGGATGTGACCGAATCTCATTTGATAAAGAACGACTTTTCAGTAAACTATGAGGTTATTTTCCCTCCAATTTTTCGAAGAATTCTATCACTAGTTGATCCGAGGAACCTGAAAATTTCAAAGAGAGACGCCCATAACATTTTTCAAGAATTATTTAATTCAGAGAAACCTTGCAACATGCAAATCTTCACACAGCGTTCTTCCTTAGGGCGGCAGTCTAACAGTTCCAACTCTCTGTGTCTGCCTCTGCGTTTGATCACTCAGAGACTTTAACGCCCGGGTAAGATTCAACGACGACTCTATACGCGCCGCACGGTGCGGCGTTCTATTGCATTGCCCCTTCGTCCTACTCAACGTTCACCCCTCGTTTTTACTTTTGTAGACCGTTTATGAAACCTCCTGCTTTTTATTAGAACAAATCTGAGCACCCTGTCTCCAAAATAAAATGTTTTCGTTTTAGGAAGTGCCACTGAGAAAATTAGAATCCAAAATTCTAATTGAGAGTGAAGATTGCGAGCCTGACTTTTACGCCTTGGCAGCAGCAACATTGCGAGATGCACGCGTCACGGAATGATGACGAGGATGCCGCAACCTAACACGTGCTTGTCGCTTGTCGCTTGTCGCATGGCACCATATACTGCCGTGCTGAGTGAAAACGCCGTATGAACATTCGAAATTTGCCAGATTTTTTCCCAGGAAATATTCATTTTTGAAGAAAGTTATTAATTTTATACCTTGAAATTTTTAGACTCTTCAGATCAAGTTACAGATGAAATCCTCTGAAAAATTGGAAGAGAATTATGAGCTAACTTTTTTGAAAATTCATAATTTGTTGGAGCCAATTTAGCAAAACCTGATAGCTCATACGGCGTTCTCCTTACCGGGAGCCGTGTTGTTGCACATCGACGGTGAAACTACCAAACCACGTATCTCGGTTTGCGACGTCGCAGACTTCCTGTCATACATTATTTTTTAAATGAAAAACTACTTAACGTCCAGTCTTGAAAATTTCTGTGATTTTTCCTCTTCGTGCGGGAAAAATTCTGTGAAAATTTCAAGGAATGATATTGATTTGGTCTACTTCAAAAAAATAAAATGTGAGCGTAGATTTTTAAACATCGCAAACGAGATACGTGGTTTGGTAGTTTCACCGTCGACATGCTCTTCTTTCAATAGATATGCTCATTGGAGACTCAATATCTGCGTTTCCTCAAACCTGCGCTTAAACGTCAATTTTGTCCTATTTCCTGGAATTTACCAAAATTTTCCAAGGCGCAAAGCTAAATGGAGTTACTTTTTCGATAACCCAATAAACACGCCCAATCGTGACACAGCAGCTGAAATTAAAAAAAAAATTCGAATGAACGATCGGACCTGCGCTATTGTCAATTGTCGAAATGAATCAAGATTTCTAAAACGGCATAGAAAAAATTGTAAGAACGAGAACTGACATCGATAACAAGTTTGCCAAGAACATAGTCAAGTTTGCTTAGCGTCCTTATGTTCGATGTTCGAATAGATATCATCTTCCTAACTTTACAGCGCCTTCAAAAATTACACTGCCTAGCAAAAACAAAAAAAACAAACAAAAAAAAGTTTCAAGTGTAGAAGTTAATTTTTTTTTAAAAAAAAAAGCTTAAAAATCATGTAAAGAGAATATTTTAGTGATATTTTCTCGCGTTTTTTCATTTACGTTGCAAAAACGATGCTGTGGTGATTATTTAATGCTACATTGAAGTCTATTGCGATAAGATTCTCAAAACTGCCTTCACTAAAAACTAGTTTTTTTTACGATCCTCGACGCAAAATTCCCTCCAGTTATTCAGCAGACCCTGAAATAGATAGCATGTGGGTATAAGTTGAAAGAGTTATGCGGGATATTTTTTGAAATGTTGCTACCCTGTACTGAGAGAAAACAACCGATGAGCGAGGAACTAACTTGAAACAAAAAATTGGTAAGAATTTGATTCCGAGGAATTCATTTAAATACAAATCGAAACTCTGATCGTCATCGCTAGGGTATCAAAGACTACTTTTCGGAGACAAGCCAAACCTCGTTTGGACATAGTTTATTAATGTAATCTGTTAAAAACACGTGAGATATAAAAGCTTTGGGGTGTGGATTATATAATACTGCTTACAGATTCTTCGGTGTTGACAAAATTTGTTCGTCAGTTTATGAGTGGAAATCCAAGATGTTTTGTGTGTGATACATCTGAGGTACACGAGTAACTGGACGGCAGGTCCGATACGGACTCTATCGATTTACGACAGCAACTCTAATGGTATGGAAATGGGAATGATATTAAAAGGAATAGACTGCGGAAAAGAATCCTCTCTACCTAAAACACTTCGGAGTTTTAAAAAAATCACTAGTGTCAATATCTTAGCAAAAGTAACTCGTACGTTTGTACCCCTTAATTTTACCTTAAAAATATTTTAGGCCTGTATCAAATGAATATTTTCATACAGTATAAAGATATGTATAATGTGCGATAACTTTTTTTTTTGTTTCTGTTATAATTACCTGTGTAATTTGTATGATCAAATAACTGAAGCAATTTTTAAATTTGTTCCAGAATTTTTGAGCTCTGAGAGAAATTTCAGGAGACAATTGGTGAGTGTATATCCTCAATTTATTAAATTCTCTGCAAACTAATTCGCATACATAATGGTAATTGGTAATTAGTTTTTCGTATTACATAGTGCTGTAAAAACTTTTGCCCACTAACTTGTGTGTTTCGAACTGTCAGTTCTCGTTGTTTTAAAAACTACGCTCCTGAGTTCTCTTGTGAAGAGAACAAATCAAAATAACGGCACAAAATTTTGTAGAGAATAATCTGCACCTGAAGAAAACAATCACGATGACTTTCAAGGTATGACGTAGAGTCATTTTCCATTTGATAGATAAAGTATGACACGAAGTCTGCAACGTCGAAAACCAAGATACGCGTTTTTGCACTCTCACCATCGATGTGTAAATATTTACTAATACTATAGCAAATAAACTAAAACATACAAGAAATTCAGCAACAGAGGCGAAAATAAACGTAAAGAATGCCGGGGACGCCGAAGTAGTTTTAACCCCCTCCTCGAACAGGAGCCAAAAAATATATATAATTTACAAATCAAGAAACCTTTTAAGGGATACCAACCCCTTGAGGACCAGCTAAGAAGTTTCTCGGTTTTTATAATTTTAAATATTTTTCGTTTCTTGGTCAAGAAGGGGAAAGAACCACCCCAAAGCATCGCCCCAGACATTTCGTTTGTTTGTTTTTAGCCTCGGTTGCCCATTTTCTTGTGTTTTTTAGTTGAATTATGCAGGCTACACTCAAAAAACAAGTATGGGAAGAGTGACTTACCGGCCGAGTTATGGATCATGGAGCCATAGAATATAGTTCGTGGAGCCATGCTTATAGATTCACGACCAATAAAGTATGGCTCAGAAAGCCATACTGAAGACGGTGCGTCACTTTGG
>NW_017548020.1:0-210723 GCF_001854935.1 Bemisia tabaci
CTGATAATCGGATGAAACATAGAAAGGCCCGCAGTGTTGCTGTTCATAGCATAGAACATCGGAAATCAAGGGCCAATTACGCGCGCAACTAAAGGTATCCGAAGGCCACCCGGCAACGGCCGCGTCAGGAAATATACCCGCACTGCTACGTCTCTCTTTCCAACGCACACGGGCTTACGGGAATATCCGCGACTTCCGACCGCGGTTTCTCGCGAACGGACGGGCGGATCGCGAAAAGAAAGCTTATTGCACCCCTCGGGGACAGTACCCGTCGAACGGCTAAGTTCGCACCGATTCCGACCGGTGGGAGCGGGGAGGCGAGCGTGATGGATCAATGTATGATCAATGTATTTCCCTTTTATTAGTTAGATTCTGAGACCATCGCATCTCAATAACTTCTGTAGATCCATATACTAGTAAAATTAAATGGGTCAGTTGCACTTGCCACTAAAGTGCGTTTTGATCGTGATTAACGCTTTGAGATTAGAAAAAAAATTAGGATTCGTACAGACGCTAAAATTGCACGTCCGATCATGAAAGATAAGTTTTGAATTTTGAAATTATATTTTCAATAGCGTGAGATAACATATTCCCACATTGAGCTGGAAGTTTATTTTCCAATCCATGGCTCCTTTTTGTTCGTAGGGTTTGAATTCCTGTAAGATTTAGCTGTTAAATCTCGTTGCATTTGTTAGGTTGGTGCATGGCGGGTAAAAGAGCCTCCCAAAATTTGGCCCCTTTTTAGGTATTCGATTCGACCATCGGACCAAGGTTTAAATGGAAGCTTATATTAACAGAAAACTCAGGAAAAAATTTCAAGATGAGTATAGGAACCGTTTTCGAGTTACGGGGGGGCAAAGGGGTCACAATCCGGCCTAATTTTTTGCTGTTTTCTTGTAGAATTGATATATCGGTGGGGTTCTTATCGTTGTTTACGCATGTGTAGCACATGGATGCCTACGTGTTTTTACACGTAGAATCGATTTTTAACGTTGCCGAATCGATATACTGATCGGTTAAATCGATTTTGAACGATTTATTAAGGAAAATCGATGATTCCTCAGGATCGAAATTGTTTATTTTCGACTCATGAATGAATAAATGCATCTGAAATGACTGAAGCACACGTGACCCTATGTATTTTGATACGTAGAATTGATTTTTAACGTTGACGAATCGATTTATCCATCGTTTGTATCGAATTTTTGCGATTTTTTACGGAAAATCGATGACTTTTCGGAATTAGAATCGGGTTTGCTCCATCCGAGATCGGAGATATGTACCCAACATGATTGGTGCACATCGACTCTTACGTATTTTTATACGTGGAATCGATCTATAACCTCGATAAGTCGATATATCGATCAATTGTATTGAATTTTTTCGATTTTTTGCGGAAAATCGACGGTTTAACGGGATTGAGATAGGTGTCTTTCCATCCGAGATCGGAGTAATGTACGCTTTATGATTGGAGCACATCAATTCTTCCGTATTTCTACACGTATCATCAATTTTAAACGTCGACGAGTCGATATATCGATCTGACATACACAACTCTTGCGATTTTTTACGGATATTCGATGGTTATTTTGGACTGGCATTGGAAACATCTACCAGACATGACTGGACACATCGATTCGTTTGTGATTAGTCTCGCAAAATCAATTTTTAAGAAATCGATATGACCAGTCAATGTATCGACTCGTCGACTTCTTAAACATTGATTTTGCGAGACTAATCAAAAACGAATCGATGTGCTCCAGTCATGTCTGGTAGATGTTTCCAATGCCAGTCCAAAATAACCATCGAATATCCGTAAAAAAAATCGCTATTACGTATCTCAATCCCGATAAACCGTCGATTTTCCGCAAAAAATCGAAAAAATTCAATACAATTGATCGATATATCGACTTATCGAGGTTATAGATCGATTCCACGTATAAAAATACGTAAGAGTCGATGTGCACCAATCATGTTGGGTACATATCTCCGATCTCGGATGGAGCAAACCCGATTCTAATTCCGAAAAGTCATCGATTTTCCGTAAAAAATCGCAAAAATTCGATACAAACGATGGATAAATCGATTCGTCAACGTTAAAAATCAATTCTACGTATCAAAATACATAGGGTCACGTGTGCTTCAGTCATTTCAGATGCATTTATTCATTCATGAGTCGAAAATAAACAATTTCGATCCTGAGGAATCATCGATTTTCCTTAATAAATCGTTCAAAATCGATTTAACCGATCAGTATATCGATTCGGCAACGTTAAAAATCGATTCTACGTGTAAAAACACGTAGGCATCCATGTGCTACACATGCGTAAACAACGATAAGAACCCCACCGATATATCAATTCTACAAGAAAACAGCAAAAAATTAGGCCGGATTGTGACCCCTTTGCCCCCCCGTAACTCGAAAACGGTTCCTATACTCATCTTGAAATTTTTTCCTGAGTTTTCTGTTAATATAAGCTTCCATTTAAACCTTGGTCCGATGGTCGAATCGAATACCTAAAAAGGGGCCAAAATCAGCCTCTTTTTTGGGAGGCTCTTTATTGACGCAACCTCATAAGAAATAGACCACCACACAAAGTAGGAATTTAAGACAATTAACAAAATGAATAGGTCCATGCAAAAATTCGAATCCATTCAAAAACTTTCTTTTTCATACAACACAAAATTGTGATGTGCATATCAATTTGTTGTTGTTCTTACCGATTTCCATAAAACCCATTGCCCTTATTCCCTCTAGAAAGAAGCTCTGCTCAAGAGCTCAAGGAATGAAAACTAAAACTTCGGGGCGGGGATGCGGATTTTTGATTGATTTTGTTACCAGTTAAACCAATAAACATCGAATCGAATTTTTAAAAAATTCGATTCATCGGTGGAATCGATGCACTTTTCCCTGTTAAAAATTGGCGATAGGAGCTGCGTTTCAAAATACCATAGGAATTCTCATAGCCGGCTAAAGAAAACAATAGAAAATCATAAAGCTGGCTGTAGAAAGCGGAGCAAATCATACGGCCGGGCTATACGAAGCGATAAAAAATTATGCAGCCGGGCTATAGTTCCTATCGCCGGGCTTTACACTTTATTGCCATCGGCTATAAAAGGCTATAAGAAATTGTGTAGATATTCGTGTGCTTTGGAAATCATTAAGTTTGATACGGAACCACCATAATATTCACAAAACACACATTATATTTTCCTTTAATACATATTTTTTTTCATCAATTAAAATGAGAATAATCCATACAGGATGTGCAAACATTTCAAAATCATGAGTTGAAAAACGCTGACTCCGCAAGATTTTATTGGAGCCTAACACAGAGCGGAGCGGCGTGCTGCCAGCGATAAGCGCGCATTAGCGCCTACAAACCTAACAGGGATACTTCACGCATGGCGCAATGCGTGAAGTATCCCTGTTAGGTTTGTAGGCGCTAAGACGCTTTCCGCGCTGGCTGTCCGCCCGCCGCGCCGCAGCGTGCCACGGCGCTTGAAGCAACTATTTCACACCAGAGGTATTGCACAGTGTCATACGAAATTGAAGGCGCTCCAACATATTGGGAATTGCAGGCATCCTTCAAAAGTACGGAGCTGTCCGCGCAAAATAAATCAATATACTACGGCCCAAAAATAGAGCGGTAGCCCAAAAATTCACCAAGTCCTAGCATCCGTAATTAGTAACATTTAGCATACACTTTATCGCCTGGCTGTTGCTTGATCGCCATCGGCTATAAAAGGCTATAAGAAATTGTGCAGCCGGATATAGAAGCTATTGAAAATCTTACAGCCGGCTTTAGGTCCATGGTATTTTGGAACACAGATTCTACTGCCAATTTTCACCAGGGTTGCGATGTTTGAGATTGTTGGATATTTCCGTAAGTCATAAATAATTCTTGGAATACTCAATCGTCAATTAAAGCTTCTAAAAGGAGAGTACAACCAGAAAAAAAAAAAATCGATTTTCACATCTGTATCGATTCAATTTCAATCAATTTTCTTTTGAAAAATTAATATTTTAAAAAAATCGAATACGTAGCATGATGCCAAAGATTACGGTGTCCGCGGGTACGGTGTCAGGGATTACGGTGTCAATAAACAGTTTTTCTGAGTTATTGTTGACACCATGATCGTGCAAAAATATAAAAAAATTCTGACTCTTATGAAATATGATCACGGTGTCAACGATCACGACGTCAACGAAACTTAAAACTTCCCTCTACAACATATTTCAAATTTCAAGTCTTGTTTTTCTTGTGTTATTTACTCTAACCTAACCTCACCCAAGTTTACCTTACAAGACCTCACCCACTTACATAGAACTTAACTTTCTCCGAACTTACCCTTCCTAACTTTAACCTTACCTACCTAATCTAACCGTACATGTCCTGGTCTAAACTACTAATCCAACAATACGCGACCAAAACCTCTCCTGTACACTTAATTTTTTAATTTTACTCATAAAGAATATATTTTTCGGTTTGTTGACACCACGCTCAGGGCCCGTTTTTGCGCTTTACTGTCTGAGCACGACGTCAGCAATCGTTGACTCCATGATCTGACTTTGGATTGTTGAAACCATGATTGTTGACACCATGCAACGTTACCAAAAAAGCCGCATGCCGACTGCGTTTACGGCGAGGAACTTACGTCCAACTCCAATTTCGGCTGAAGGTGCGGTCGCACAAGACGGAGCTGCTGACAGAGCGGTTGGCCCGGTAGATGTTGCCGGCGGCGTCCGGGCGCATGAGGATGCCGACCCGGAGTCCGTGGTTCGAGTCCCGGCGGGGTCCCGGCTGCGGGTTCTCCATCGCGGAGCAGCACAACACAACGCGACGCGACACTCAACGTAAAGCAACGCTCGACGAGTGACTCGCTCTCCGAAAATCCACTACGTCATAGTGTATTAATAGTTACGTCACACAGGGCTAAGAATAAAACGCTTCATGCAAGTTCATTTCACTCCGGCCTAGACGGTCTCGGCAATGGATACGTGATCGCGCGTCAGTTGGACAGGAGACATCCGGGCACTTCACGGTTAATGGAAAGGTCCAGGGGCAACACAGTTCAGGAACCCCACACTGGTAAGTTCTCTTCAGGGTGTTGAATTTATTCTTAGAAGTCTACGCTCAGATATGCCTTGCACTGAAAAAAATAATATGCTATTTTAGAACCTAGGATGTCAAAAATGTGTCTGGTGATCCCAAGGTGTTGCCTTTACTTCCCTCGCAGTTAACTTAACATCCTATGAATGCAAATTCAACTGCGTGGGCAATCAAGGTAGCATCTTAGGATCACCACACACTTTTTTGACATCCTAGAGGTGCTAAAAACAGCATACCCTTTTTTTTAGTGTGGGATGGAACTAACTGTCATTTTTTTACCAATAGTAATTACCTAAAGTGCAGTGGTGACTATTGAGAGTTAGCAACACTGTTCTTCCTCAGGAGGAGCAGCCTCTCTCAACTAAAATCGATATTTTTAATGGATTTATATGGAGGAAAAACAATGTTGCCAACTTGCAAAATCACGCCTGCATCAGTGCACTTAAGAAATAACAGTCATCAATAACAATTGTAACGGTTTTATAGGATAAATCGCCTAAAATTTGTTTCCTGACCTGTTTGTGTCGATCGAAAAAATTGACCCCCCCCCCCAACATGCTGTCAAAGGGTCCTTCCTGTGAGGTCCTCAATGCGTTAAGAAAATATCCTCGCTCCTCCTCCTCTCTCCTCCTATGGGAGAAAGGTAAAATTTCTAACGACTATATGGCGATATTTCGTTCCTACTGGATTGAACTCTATACCGCCGCACTAAGGAAAAGCGTCGTATGAACATTCGAATGTTGCAAACTTTCCATGTTAGAAAAAATATTTTGAGAGAAAGTTAGGCGTGCTTTTTCTTGAAGTTTTGATATATTTTAGATTGAATCGCGATCAAAATTGTCTGAAAAATTGGAGAAAAAATATTCACGACTTTCTCAATGAATTCGAATCTTATGGGAGGAGATTTGGCAACGCCTACAGGCTCATGCAGCGTTTTCCCTTAGAACGGCAGTATTGTAAAACACTTTATTTCTTGCACGTGCTTGCTCTTTTTGGTAGCAGGGCAGCGGCGGAAGGTGATAAACTTAAAGAAGCGAGAGAAATTGGACGAGAGGTGCTCGAAGTTGAGCCTTTTTCATGGAAATTAGTCATAGAGAGGGAATTGCAGCAACAAGTTGTAAACACACAGACGACTAGACGTGCAAGGTCTGAAGGGGCCACGAGCCATCTACCGGCACTCTGCCGTGCTAAGTAGGAACGCCGTATGAGCATTCGAGAGTTGTCAAATTTCCCTTGATAAAACACGTATTCTTGACCACATTCATGCACATTTTTCCTTGAAATTTTCAGATATTTTAGATAAAATTGCGCACAAAATTATCTACAAATTTCGTTAAAATAATCTTCACAATTTTCCCAGTTATTTCGGTTTTTATCGAGGGTAACTTGGCAACGTCTGGCGGCTCATACGGCGTTTTTCCTTAGCACGGCAGCACTGACGACAAGTAAACAAGAACAAAGAGGCGTAATGAAGTGTCGACGTCGAGACGAAAAGGCGTTGCCGTTTTTCCTCCGAATGGGTAATGAGGAGCATCGAAATAAGGATCCGTTCTTTCTTTTTGTTCTCCTCCGTGGTTGAGCGGCAACTTTGAGAAACAGTAGCGCAGCCGGGAATTTTTCATGACCACAGGGAAGGAAGAAGTGGAACCAGTGCCGCAACTAGGGGGAGGAGGGCACAGGCGATTTTGATCTCCTCTAACCGTTTCCCGGAAAAAGCTCCCCCTAAAATGTCATTTTTGGTGAGCTTTTGGATTTTGTAACCTTAAGACCCCCACATGAAAGATATTCCATGGTTTCCCCCCGAAAAAACGTAACTACATTCCAATGTGGCCAAATTTTCCCTTAAAAATTGCATTTTTACCATTAGGATTTTGGGAACTGAAAATCTGTTTGATTTTTCTGCAGATCTTGCGCAAAAATCAGAAAAATGTCGGAGAAAAATTGCCCAAGTACACTCTTGAAAAAATTGGATTATTACAGTCAATCGTGCAACTTTGGAATTGATTTACATTCTTTCGTCCGGGATACGACAATTTGACTGTATCCTCCCTCTTCGTAAGAAAAATTAACCATTACGCCACTTCTTGGAAGTTCACTAATATTCGCAAAATTGATGCAACTGAGACTGTGCAACTTCTACGTTTACAGTTTAACTGAAAGCAGATCGAAATAATACATATTTTGAGGGATCGTCTCGATACCAAACATTGTTTATTTTTTTTTTTTATTTTTTATTATTTTTTTTCAAAGCTGTTTAATTTAAGCACTCCTCATAGCACAAAAAAAATTATGCAAATCCAGCAGCATAACAATTCTGGAAGTTCCATGTTATCAGACGTGATCGCGATGAAGTGAAAATGTCTATTATACAGATATGAATCCAAAGGTAGTGAGCAATGTCAAGCAGAAAATGACCTCATGTGCCCAAAAAATTGAGTAGTCGTTGGTATCAGGACCGCCCTGTCACCTTGAACACCTCTGTTGAGAATCTACTTAATTCAGTGAGATAAAATAACTTAATCCCTTCGATTAATCAGTGAGAGCAATGCCAAGTCTGCTGACGTATGATCTAGAAAATGCCTCTCGTGTTTGGGATTTACGGTGAAATTGAGTCTCAGTTCTTCGTCTGTAGTCCTGCTCTGCCTAAATACAACAGCATTTACTTTTAAATACATAGTAAAAGAACAGTTACATCGGTTATGTCCCAAGATAGAACTTCCTTGACGGGTGATTGCCTTTGTAGCCCTTCAAAAGCATGCAATAAATAGTGGCTCCCAATTGCGAAATGCACCTAGTCCGTTATTGGTTTAACGCCTGAATGCAACCACTATTCGTGCTTGACAGATGTCCGCGTTGCATACATAAAAAATTGAAGGCGTTTTGGATTTTCCCTTGAACACTTCTCGATCGGACTTTTGATGCACAACGATCGGGGGTCGGCATATCAATGGCGATAAGAGTTTTGTTTCAAACTGACATCCTTAGTAAAAGTTAATTTTCAAAATCGAAGGGTTTTTGAAACTTAATCCTTAGAATTCTATCTGCCATTAATTATCCATTCATCCATTCGTTTAATTGCACTACCGAATAACTGAATGAACTAGTAGATATGGAAAGAAGTTGAGCACTACAGTGTTTGATTTCGCATTGTTTCACCAAAAAAAACTTCCGAGACAAACTCATAGAGAAACTTGAATATTGCATATCACAAATATTAGTGCAGAGTAAAATTCTTCCATCGTAAAATATACTGATATTATTAGTTTAATGCTTCCTAATGTTGTTTTCCTGTGAGAGAGAAGGGTATAATTTAGCGTAGACCAAAGCAATTTTTTTTTTCCAAAATATGGGTTAAACTATAGAAATTTTAGTGCGTCCACTATATTCTACAAAAAATTTCAACAGGGAAACGTAAAATATGGTGCTAAGTTTTGTAGCCTAACTTGCGACCCGTTTGAAACAGCGTCCAAATTAAGAATAAAATGATAATAATGATTAAATTTCACCCCATTCGGAGCTTCGGAGTTCGCAGAATCACCGCTGTGCCTGTTATTTGCTGTTAGCTAACTGCCGCAATTAGGCCTTTGTTTAAATTCGGAACAAGCAACTTTCAGGAGGGAACGAGATGTGCGATGATAGCAATCAGTTAATGCGTTACAACTTCTGAGTATTTTACAAGTTGCCTACTGAAATACCTTTAGCTAGATAATCGTACGCCCCGAGAAATATAGGGTGTTCAATAAACTACGATCACTTGAGTTCTGGGGATCCATCCTGTTCCAATCATACTCTTTTTATTCATTAAAACATTCGGGTAAATGCTACGACTAACGATGTAATTTCCAATATTCAAATGACAACTTGACTTATCTGACTTGAAAATGTGAGATTGCTTCGAAGAAATCGAAGGAAAACAAAACATTGACCAATGTTTAGTGCAGCTATAACATTCCATTCATTCACATTTTATCAAAATTTTTGAATTATAATGAATTTAATTTTTTCTATAGTACTTAATCCCCATAGAGCTCTTAGTCCTCATAAGATATCTCCAATAGGAGTTGAATTCACCCGAAGTCCTAGAAGTCCTACACTTTCCCCCCAGCCAACGTCAATCCCTCATTATCGGAAAAACCTAGAAAAAAAAAACCGAACCTAACCTCACCACGGACAGCTCAAATGACTTCCGCTTGCAGATTCTTTGAATAACTAATCACAGACCTCACTAATGGGTTCCTATCGTAAAAAAAACCAGACCAAGCTTTATTCAGGTATTTTTTTCTCTCACTTTTTTCGCGTCATCCCTTCCCCACCCCGGAATTCCACAGGTAAGCATCCGAGAGAAGATTGCATCCCCGTTAAGGGTAGAGGGGTGCCTAATGACGAGGCACAATAATTAGAGGAGCGAGGCGATGCAGGTGGGGGTTTAATGAATTTTGCCGAGCTGCCGGGCACTGCGGGCTACATATCTCCAGGCGCGTTTCATTGCAAAGCGCTGCACGTCTCGCCTTGTCGCCGCGTCGCTCCTCACAATGCCTTCCGCGCACCCTGGGGTGTGAGCGATGAGTTAAAACGTGTTAGAAAATTTAAAATTATCGTCCATAGTTATTACACAATCCAGCAGGAAGGAATTTTTAGAAATATTATCTTTTAGTTTCGAGAAGGCCGAGAGGAGGTGTAGTATACATTAGCATGCCAATATTTTTCGGAACATAAAAACTTTTCAACGTGCGGTTATCGTCTTTAGGGAGGAAAAAATAGCAGAATTGAAGAGCGTCGTTCAGATTAGTTTGAGCGATTTGAACGAAGAAATGAAAGTAAAAATTTGATCAAAAGTCTGCTATAATTTTTTCATATCATCAGAGGCAAAGCAAATAAAATGTACGTTAAGAAACGCTCAACGCCCTTATAGCAATAGTGCAATATTTGAAAGTGGGCATTTTGCAACGTTAAAATTTAGTGAGGTTCTTTTATCTGGGGAACAAGGTTTGGAACAATTTTTGAAAACATTTGTTATATTTATTCTCTCAAAAAAATAATTAGACCCGATTCAAAGACAAAACAGAAAATTAAATGAAAATAAATAAAAAAAAAAACATGTGAAAGTGAAAAGTGTACAGGAAAAATAAGGGGCTGCGAAGCAGCCCCATAAGCCCCTAGTTTCTTTCTAACCTTTGCATTCTATACAAAATGCAACTAGTTGAATTTTAACACTTCACCTTAAGGTGTTCTTTTCCTGCACGTTTCCGACAAGAAACTAAATAATTATTCCTCTCAAGGTTACAAAACAACGAAGGGACCTCTTAATACNGGGGGGGGGGGGGGGGGGCAAGGGAAGTGACCGCACGCCGGCCGGTGAGGAGGCGAATTACTTTCCGCGAACTTAGCGTTTCAGCTCATTCATCATTTCGACCCCAACTTAATTTTCGCGACACCGCTTCGGGGCCGTAAAAGTTGGCGAGTAACTTTCACCCTTAGCAGAGCGACGTTTGGCTGAATGAAAGCTTTCCGTAAGGTTGCCATACGGGAACGAAAATCCTTGCTCTAATTTTAGGTGCATTAAATTGTATATCGGCTCTATCGACAATCGTGCGTGTCACAAAGAGGCAATTTTTATGAGCTCTAAATAGACGGCAGTCGGCACCTCAGGCGGAAACTGCAAAGACGCGTAACTCGTTCCCAGTGTTTCAAAATCTGCACTCCTGTTTTCTTTCATCAGAAGAGAACGATTTGAAATTTTCATAGAATATTTTTGATGCAAAAATCAAAGACGTTTGCAAGTGATGTCGGTGAGTATTTTTCTAGTAAGAGAGCAAAAAACACATCAGACCGATAGCCATACCATATTCAGTGATAAACTCGTGACATAAGTTTTGACTACTTCAATCTGCACTGGCGCGGAAAATTGTTGTCTGCCACATATTAGCACACGCTACAAAGTGGCAGACAACCATTTTCCGTGTCAGTGCATGTGAGGCTATCGGTTTAAGTGGTCAAAACTTGTGTCATAAATTTGTCACAAAACGGACCGCGTTAAGCAGAAAGGAACCAAGCCACGTCAGCTACTGTCAAATTTAACCGGACGATTTAATTTTTCAGATGAAAACGGTTGTGCGGATTTTTTTGCTAACAGTGAATTTTCTGCGTAGCACGAAGCAATTTCCTTAAAATTTCCAAGGGATTAGCACAAACATTCTCTTGCAAAAAATTAATTAAGAGACATTTCCCTGTTAACGCCGATAAGGAAATAAAAATAACTATTCCCCAAGATCCTCGACAACTCTGCAGACTGCGGCGTTTAACAGTTACGGCACGCACTAGCGTCTAACTTAACAAGTTAGATGGAGTTAAACTTCAACTGGAATATCACTCCTGACTTCCAACCGTCAGCAGAACCGAAGCGCGTCAAACTTCCGACTTGTACAGCTTAAGATTTTTTGAGCGTCAAAGAGAGACCACGAGGACTTCAAAAGTTCTATATCCCCTCCTGAAAGTGAATTCTGGCAACCAATTAAAATACGAACTCAGACGGTAGATCCTCGACCTTCCACCGGCACGTAAGTTCGAAGTTCTTGTCCTATCTTAAAGAGAACAGAATATACTTTCCCATGTCCCGTCTTCAACCGTCGACAATTTTCAACCATTTCGGCTCATTTGGAGACATCCGATTACACTCAACGCAATTTAATTCACATAAACGTCCTTCTACACAAAAGTCTGCATAGTCTTTTCAGCACAATTACGATGGGTTAATCAAATTTCTTCCTTTTAACAGAAAAAACCTCCATACATAATATGTCACAGATTTTACGATTCCACACAAGGGCAAAACACTTTCAAAGGGAATGATCAATTGAAGATATGGAATTGATGAACAGCAACTAAATGCAGTCTCTTTGAAGAGGGGAAAAATCTTTCATGTGAAATGCCATGGAAAACAACGGACGAACCAACAAAAGCGCGGATAATGAAAAGTAAATGAACCTGGTCAAAGCGTGCCCCGATGAAATTCCCTCGAAATTGATAATTAATGCAACAAAGCTTTGAGTGATGTTATGAGAATCCTTCTACCACGCTGCACACGAAAAAGTGCGTTTCCGAGACGAATAAGTATCAAACACTGACGTTCCTGGAAGCTAGAACCGAGGGAAACCGAATAGGGAAAATAAAGTTGAAAATAACAACGTTCCCGCGTGCTCTGAATTGAACTCTGATTATTGACACAAACTATGCGACGAAAAAGTAATGATAAGTCTTTGAGAGAGGAGGACAGATTCGTAATGCACAAAAACAAATCAAATTCAAATTGCGCTCCGGCACACTGAGAAAAAACTCTTGTTAAAATCATATGCCACGACAGGAATTCTCGTTTAATCAACCGGAAAAATCTCTACAGAGACGGGACGTCTCATTGACATTGTGGGGATACTGCTTGAAAAGAGTAAATTTCATCTTGTTTCAATGAGAGATCCATTTAATGATATTTTTCTTGGTGCATGACAGATCACACTTGGATTGCATTTTGCGAAAAGGAACCAAGAGCATTCCAATGTTAAAACAAAATTCCAAACAATATTATTGAAATAATGAAAAAATCATATTTACAAGGATAATTTTCCTCTTTAATTCATAGTATATTGACAGTAAAAATAAATTTTATATAGATGATCATTTTAGATTTGCAGGGTAAAGAAAGATGCACAATCTTAGCGACATTGGAATGCTCCCGGTTTCTTTTTGCAAAATGCAATCCAATTCATCTACGTACCAACAAAATTAGAGAGTTTGTAGTGCACATTTCACTTTTGGTGTATCCTCTGAAAAACAACTACAAGTGGCTAAGATTCTATATAATTTTATACAGTTCGGTTAACAATTCAGGTTTGAAACTTTAAAAACCTTCAGAAGCAAGGTCGTTACTGCTCCGGTATCACATCGGGGATAAGACACATGCACATTTTTGATTTCACGAGCGCACCGATACAACTGGAAACATTTCCTCTTTGTCTCCCGTCATTCTTGGAGCAATTCAACAGCTAATAGCCCGCCAGAGTAAACACTTCACACACAAATCTCGCGAGAGGCCGACTACTGTTTATCTTTTCAGAGCACATTAATTGCTTGGCAGCTCGCGGGATTTCCACGGGAGGGGGGGGGGCGCAGAGACGTGGAGGGGTACTCACTAAAGAATATACCCCTCCTTCCTCCCGTCTGAGAAGTGTTTAAAGAACCTAACCCTCCTCCCTTACTGGCTTTTCGCGAGTCGTTAAAACGTCAAACATCGGCAGAGTTGCCAGCTTGACTTGGAGTCTCTGAATTTAATTTGTGCTGGTAGTCTGGCCAAGTTCCATGCACGATTTGGACCGAATTTCACACATACAACGGACACAACAAGTTACAACACTTTTGAACTGAAAAAAGAGGTTTGAATAATTATTCAACCATGAGACTCGATGTTAAGGACAAAGTTTAGCGAATGGTTCGAAATCTTTATTCTGGACTTTGCATTTTTCACCAGGGCAAATTTACGACCATTGAATTCAAAACTGTTCAAAGCTCATTTGATTTCATAAATGTGATCCAGTGAGTTTCTGGTAAGCTCGTCCTATTTGAAGTGACTTTTCATGAGTGTGATTTCGTTCACTAAAGTTATCTGATAGGAGCTAGGTAGTATTGTTATTAGAGAGTGCTTAGAGATTTTCTTGTTCTACATGTATTTTGTCCGTCATGAGATCCGAATAAAAAAAGAGCTACTATTAAAATCGCTTGGTCTGAGTTTGTTGAATTGCTTATTTAATCTCACAGATTTTGAAATAACTACTTCCGCCAAGACCAATCCAAACAGGTCGGCCACTGCACATCTTTTTGGTTTGAACAAAGAGTTCGATATTATATCGAATGACGTAGTCACTAAATCAGTCTATACTCGTCCACGATAGTGACTGATCTGTGTGGATTGGTCTTGAGCTCTGTTCTGAACTAAAACTTCCGTTTCTCAAAGCAAGACGTATGCTTGACGGCTTAAAAACAGGAGCATAGTTCTCATAGAATACGATGCGAAGGAAACGGTGCAATAGGATTTCACTTTTCTCCTTAGAAACTTGAGATAATTTAAATTTTAATATTCTTGTCGTGGAGAAAATGTATTTAAACTAATGTCATCGTCGCGGAAATCTTGTTTTGTTCCTTTTTCGATCGAAAGATATTCAGTTGAGGAACACGAGAAGAAACACAAACAAAGCGTTCTGAATAAAAATAGAGAGAGAATGGGAGGAATGGAAAAGAAAACAAACAAAAGACACCCGCTGCCAAACCCGCGTGAACAAAGATTGTACGAAGAATATAGGACCAGCGTGATTTCATCCTAAGATTTCTTACATTGCGTCTAAACTTGGTCATCAAATTAATTTTGGCTAAGAATCGTTGAGTAATTGTAGGTGCCTTTTTCTTTCATCATCAGGATAAAAAACATTTATTTTGTTTTCTTCGCTTATTATTATGCTCCTTAATGGGGTTCATATTAATGAAATCTCTGGGATGGAACAAGATATTTCAGCTTTTTTAATCATTCAAAGACCTTGTTGTTAATTTAATTTTCCAACCATCATGAACGTCCACGTAATTCTTTTACGAGTAATACAATACAAAAACGCGTCATTAAGAAAATCAGAGAAGTTGATTTCAGTCAAAGGACGAGAAAATTGAAGAAACTCACATTTTACAGCATTAGAATGCATAGACTGTAATATTACTTGAAGTTTCATTGCATTTTTTAATTTAAGTCACCCAACTATTAAACAATGATGATTCCAAATAAGATTTTTGAGCGCTTTCTGTCTTCCTTCTCTCGAAAAATTGATACAGCTCATTAATTTATGCTGCCATATTTCTGAAACGTGAGCCAGCCAATCAATAAGCAGAAAAAGAAAGCGAGACGCGTTATTTTGAATTCTCGAATTGTGCGTTAAGCGTCACGGAATCATCCTACAAGAAATATACAATTCAAAAACGCGTTAATAAGTACGTAAGAAAAACGAATCCTGGTCAAAGAACAAAAACTCCTGCACCCTCCACGACTCCGCGAATGAACGCGATCGGACTTCTCGATGAATATATATTTATGCGATCCTGCGTTGTTGGTTGCAGGCAGGCTCCAGGAATGCGGTGCGTCAATCCCTATTAGCAGCAGCTCATTGTCGATTCATTCTTCATTTCCACCCTCTTTTTCATCCCCTTAATCTCTCCTCCAGCTCCGCTCTCTCTCTCGGCAAATTCCCGGTGGCACGTGAGGAATCCGTTATTTAAGTAAACAACAGAACGAACGTGTCCAATGATCGTGACGCTCTGACATGAAAAAATTATTCCTCGACGCTGAGAAAAATCGGATTTATTATAACAAAGAAACCCGTTTCCTCGAGTTTTTTTTTTTTTAACTGTGCCCAGAAAAGACATCCTTGCGTTAAAGGGACAACTCGTCGTTTTCTGGACGAAGGACTTCAACTTCATTTCACAATTGCGAAATAAAATTGACTAAAAACGTTCAATGTTTTGCAAGAATGCAATTTTGTCCGATATTTTTCTGATTTTTGCCTCAGATTAGATGGAAATCTAATGGAATTCTCACTTGGAAAAGCCGAAGATTCCCCTGGTAGAAATGCAATTTACATGGGAAAATTCGGTAACATTAAAATGTAGTTACATTCTTTTGTGGGTGGAACTACAAATTTACTGCAGTAAGTAAACTGAGCGATTAGACATTAGACAAGGTCTGAACTTGAAGAAACCGTCACATGTTTCATCTTCAAAATCTAAAGTACAAAACGATTCACACAACATGATACTTGGAAATCAATTCCTGAATGAGACATTATGAAGTGTTTTAACATACATCAAGAGGAAGTTAGATCATACGAATGACGGCATTTTTATATTTGTCATTTCACCGATATTAATTGTAAACACCTATATTTTGTTCAAGGGTTGAAATCCATGCTTTCCGTTGTGTGATCCGTTTTTTCCGTGAAATTTTGAAGAGGAAACGAGTTACCTAGTGCTTTCATAGTTTGGATAACGGTCGATTGAAGCCCTCAATGCTCCCTCACAAGTTATTTGGAGCAAACTTTGAGGTCCGGATTATGCTTAAAATTGCGATAAAATTCGAATAGGTGGACATTACTGGACGGACAATGAGAATTTCCCATCGACGCTTCGAGTTAAATCACACGCTCGTCGTTGACGTAATAATTTATTGACGCAAAGTGCAGATTAGAGACACTTCTCTTAATCAAACCGAGTCTTTGTACACCACATGTTGAGAATTCAAACACTTTGCTCGATTGCCGTTCAATGTACAATTGAAAGCCTCAATTTCGGCTTTTCAATGATCCGTGCGATTTCGGATCTGTGATGTCAACTCCAACACAAATAACAGAATATTGTACTTGTGCTACGCGTGGGAGGTCGATGAACCGAGAGTGTAAACTAGGAATGTTCTATTATTCAACTGACCGATTGATCTCAATACTTGGACTGCCCAGTTTGACAATCGATTCTCCCGAAAATTTGAATATATAATGATTGGTCAATCGACTATAATTCGAAAGAATAACTTGTACCATTATAGACTCTGAAAAGAGTAATTTGGTTTAGTCGGCGTGAGTTTGTTTGTTATTTAGGAGCGAATTCAGTTGATACGATCAATAACATTCCTTCAATAATCGAGGAGAAAGTAATTTATCACTGTTCGGTAATCAGAGCGTACTAATTATTCGATTAGTCCTATAATAATCGCTAATTGGAAAATCCCTAGTGAGTACTAATTTCGGATATATTGCAAGAGAGACATGTATATGAAGTGCACGTCAAACACGAGCCCTTCGGCACGTTTATTACTATTTTGATGATTTTGAGTAACTTTCAGAGAATGAGCTTTAAAGCTAAATTAGGTATGTTTAATAGATACTTGGACTTTATTTAAGTGTGGCTAGGTCAGAGTAACATAAATAATTCATGGTGAAAAAATTGAACACTTGTCTTGAGGATACTCTATTTGATATTGGTGTTTTAGATTTTTAGAGATGATTCTTTCGAGTCGACGTAGAATATAATATATAATCGCCTCAGTATAAATCGACATTTGGTACTGTCACGCTGTCAATCTTTAAGCTTCCTCGCTGACCGGATGCCCTAAATGACGAGAAAGCAAAGCAGACACCGTAAGGAAAACTTCGTATAACCGAGATCATTAGGGCTAATTTAAATCAAAAGGAACCATCTCCATCCAGGCCACGTCTTGCTGTAAATAACCGCTCGTTCTGGGTCGTTTCAGGTACAAAATTTGCTCAATTAATTTTTAAAGCAAAAACTAGTCATTCTTGGTTGAAAAATTCAGTCAAAATTGGATCGCGTTGAGCAGAAAGGAACCAAGCCACATCAGCTAATGCCAAGTTCAGTTGGGCAATTCTATTCTTTACACGAAAACGGCTATGCGGGTTTTTGTGCAAATCTCAGTGAATTTTCTGCGTAGGACGAAGCAATTACCTTAAGATTTCTAAGGAATTAGCACAAACGTTCTCTTGCAAAAAATTAAAATGCCCACTTACATTCGGCAACAGCTGTTGTGGCTTGATTCTTTTCTGCCGAACGCGGCCCGATTATTGGTATATCGCTCACTGGGATTGCCAAGTGCATGCAAAGGTTTGACATACACCCCCGCCGGACGGTGGTGCCCC
Source organism: Bemisia tabaci (assembly GCF_001854935.1). Classification (NCBI taxonomy): domain Eukaryota; kingdom Metazoa; phylum Arthropoda; class Insecta; order Hemiptera; family Aleyrodidae; genus Bemisia; species Bemisia tabaci. The sequence goes on from NW_017548020.1 coordinate 17,846, forward strand.
CGCTGAAAAATAATCCTTGTTCTCTTATTTTAATTATGGCCGCATAAAAGCTTCGCCCGAGATAAAACCCCGTGGGGCTCCCCGGCAGGAAGGGGAGGGGGGGGCTCAGGATGAGAGCCGTTCTTGAAAGATATATATGGCACAATTACATCTTAGGGGCAGCGGCTATTGTATTCGCCGGCCTGTAATCGCCCTCCCACGTTGCCAAACCGCGGGTAAATATTCCCGAAGCTCGAGCGAACGCGCGAGCGAATCGGCACTCGCGCAAATATCCACGCTTTTGTCCGTTTTTGTTCACTTAGCTAATTGCCTTCACAAAAAGTTCACCGAGAATCGGTCACGTTTCATTCCCGAGGGGTGAGGGGGGGAGGTGAGCTGGGAATCGCCGTGGAAAAAGTTGGCGACATATGGGAGCTGTCAACGGGCCCCGAATTCCATCTGGGAATCGACTTGAAACAAATGGAGCCATTTCCCGTCCTCTGACAGGAGGAATAGTACGATTCAGGAGGATTGATCTTTTCATGTTCGCGTAGCAAAAATACACTGAGGAGAAAACAGGAGTGATTCCATATTACTGGCGGGGTGGTGGAATAGGCCGTATTCGATAACGGTTCGATGTATCGTTTGGTTTAAAACATTAGAACATAACCTCCCAAAACTGTGAGGATTTAAGTTGGAAAAGCTAAAAATGAGAAATTTCCTGACAATTTCACTATGCATTGGCACTTCGTACTCAAAAGAATAAAAAATCTGTTTCAAAAGACCCGTTCTCTCAGATTTCTGAATTTACTTTTGAGGCTATGTTTATGTTTTGAACCAATCGATATCGATACAATCTCACCCGTTTGATGTATCGAATACGATCTATGGGGCGCTGCGAGAACCTCCCGGTGAAAGAGCGTCCCGAAAAGTTTCATGCCTTTTTCGGGAACCCGCGCTTATTAACTGAAATATGGTTGAAATGAAACCCGGTGATGGGGAACTTCTATTATTTTTAGACTGGGTTCAACGTTGATTTTGGTGTTGCAGCATTGCTAAGTTTACATGCTCAAAGCACATACGTATACATATATATTTTAATTAATTTGTGTGGAATTTGCAATGTCAGCTGCAGTGCTGCAGTACCGAAAACACCCTTGAGTTCAAATTAAAACTTTTAAAAAGGAGTTTGTATCGTTATTTGGTTTCATTACAGCACTTTTTGATAAAATTCCTAAGTTTTCCGGGAAAATGTCAAGAGAGGTCCTTCTTTAGAAAGATCTTTTATGAAAATGATTCGTCCATGTTAAATTTTATACCAGCGTTTCATGACGTAACTCCCTTCGGTAGTTTTTGGACGGGAACCTGATTATTGTTAAAAAAAAATGGCATTTCACCATCTGTGACTAGAAATGAATAAAATAGATTCCCTTTTCCCTTTTTCTTTTCCCGTTTCCCTTTCTTACAGAATTTCAAAATAAAACTGTATCTGCATTACACTTCCATAGATTTTTTTTTCGCAAACATATTATGTTATAATCCATTACTTTACAAAATTATTTGTTTAAATAGAGGGCACTTCCGTAAATTTTCATAGGTAGGTCTTTTTTTACTATTAATTGAAAGTCAGCGAGGCAATTCATTTTCTCCATCTGAAAGGATTTTGAGGTACATATTCTCAAATGATGGCAACAATGATCTCAGGAGTGGATATTTGGCGGCTTGCGGCACACGAGCTTATTTTGAAATTAATTTGTAGAAGTGCTCTCCAGAAACCTCATCGGCAGGAGAAACAACTTCTCTTGTAGAGGTTTTCAGCTGTGCCCCTCCGGTCACAATTCGCTCCGTTTGAGGGTCCTGGCCCTCGAGTTAGATTCCGTTCCTTGTTATTTTCATAACTTCTGATCGAGATTAAAGGTTTGCCGTACATTAAAATATCTACTCTCTGTAAATTAGAAATGCTCAATTAATAAAATTATCCCTACGACTGGAGAACTACAAACGCAATCGACCCAGTTTTAAAGAAAACTACTGTCGGTATTGGACTATAAGTTTTTCGAAACAAATGTGCAAGTGCACTGGCTCATTCGTTCCAAAAAACACTTTCTGCGTACACACAATTTTCGGAGAAAAAAATACGGTTATTCTACGGTTACGGTAGTAGAACCGTGGACTTCGGTAAGATTATTGATAAACATAGTAGCATTATTGTGCTGACAGTAATATTACGGGACCATGGCCATGCTCATCATTACAATCATCAAAACCCACGGTTCTACTACCTACTGTGAAATCCCGTGAGAAATTACTGCCGTGGTAACCGTAGAATAACCGTGTTTTTTTTCCTCCGCGTGGACTCAACTGTTGCCAAAGTTCATTGCATACTTTATTGGTTCACAAAAGAAATGTGGCGCTGCTTCGATTGAAAAACTGAGAGAAATTTTTCGCTCTAAAAAAAAATAGCTTCTTTACCGTAGCTTCAAACGGGGAAATATCGATAATCGATCATTCACGCGTCGCTACTGGCGCAATACGGAAAAGGCAAACTGTGCTTTGAAAATAGGATTATCAACATTTTTGCTGTGCTCACAGTGATTTTCGTCCAATTTTACAGACGAAGATGTACTCAGTTGGCTGCAACTATTAGGTGGAACAGCTCCATCGTTTGATGAATTATTGCAACCCTAGGGATTTTACACCCTCAAAATGTTCATTAATTGCGCGACGTTCGCGCGCCGCAATCTTAGGAAAATAAATGGTATGAAAAATATTTAACAAGTGTACCCATTTACTGAAAGAAGGCAGAAAGAACTTTCCGGCTTCAGCTTCAACCAGACGTCTCTGAAGTCAAGTTCAAAGGAAAAGGAAAAGCTCGCTTTGACTAAAACATTATTTCATCGAATTTATTCTCGTAAGCTTTCTTACTTTCAAGCCCAGATCTCATTGAGAAGACTTCGAGGCATGGCTAGGCTTCAATCTCGCCGTAAGAGTCACGCCAGAAACCGTGAGGAAATTTCAAAAGCCAAACTTCTTTGAATAAATAAAACCTTTGTTACCTGCCTATTATGTTCTCAATGCGATCTAATTGAAACTCAATTTGAACAATTTTAATTTCATTTTGATGATGTTAAAATACATTCTTCTTGAAAAAAAAAGCATTAGAAAAGGAACACGCACGGTAATCGAAGGTACAGACAATTTTGAGATGAGTTTGGTGTTCGGTTTCCAATTAAGCTTAAACCAATATTTTATGAGTAAAGCAGGACACATGATTGATATTATGCTGCTTTCAGGCCACGGGACAGTGGAAATTGAATATTAAAACAAGAGGTTGAGGGGTTGAAATATAAAGCTCGAAACCTATTTTCACGATCGAAATATTCATTCTCAAATTTGAAATTTGGACAGAATTTTTTCGTATCCTAAAATGAGATTCGATTCCTTTCTGTTTCATTCAAAAAGGTTAGGAACGAATATGGGAACCGATCGGTAAAAATTGCCAGTTTTTCAGGAACGGGCGCTATTATTTAAAGAGTCTCTGAGATACCTCTCTCATCAGACACTTTTTTAACGACCCTTGGCGCTGCGCGCGTTGAAGGTGGATAAGGCACAATACGAGATCAAACACACCTCACGTACGGTCGAACGAAAAACACATCGCGAAACGCGCGAACTCGCATATGAAACGCTCAGAATATCACACGGCGACGTGAGGCGCGAAATGCGACTGAGCTAGCTGGACCTAATTGATTCATCGGACGCTCGCATGGACACTTCCGGCTCTAGTCAGTGCTCTACGCTGCTCTGCTAAGGAAAAACGCCGAAAAAATCTTTAGACGTCGCCAATTTTCCACTGGCAAATCACTAATTCTTAGGAGCATTTTTGAAAATGTGTCTACCAATTTCTCGGATAATTTTGTTCGCGATTTCACCTGAAGTTCCTGAAAATTTCGAGGAAAAATGTTCATAGCTTTACTCAAAAATAAATATTTTATCTAAGGGAATTTGGCAACTCTGGGAGGTTCATACGGCGTTCTACCTTCGCACGGCAGTGCGATGGACCGACTCAATTTTTTCACCTGTCACGTTTTCTGGGCCGCCGTCCAGTCTGGCAATAGCGTAGACTATTTTTTCCCCACCGTTGTCGCTATCGGGAATCGACCGGTGCCAAAATATACGCGGCTGAAAAATCGACAACGCGGTTATTTTCTGAGCCTCGTCCAAGGCTACGTCACTGCTGTTACGGAACGCGGAATAAAACGGATCGGGAATTATCTTTGGGTCAACGATCGAGGCGATCTGAAACGGGAAAATGTGCGTTGACCAAATGAAAAGGTAAGTGAGAGGGCATGGTCATAGGAAGACCTCTGGATGGGAAAACTACGTAAGTAATTCAACAAAGTTTATAATGAAAGGCACTCATGATTTCTGGCTTAATTTTAAGATAACGCGAGGACCACATTTTGCGATTCTGAGCCACCACTACGGGTTCATGAAGAAATGAAATATCGTCATCTCCCGGATGATGGAACGTAACTCCATTCCAAGGTTGCCAAATTGACTCGAGTAATTAATTTATTTTACCGAAATCAAGGTGTCTACTGAAACTGGCTGACAAAAATTAAAAAATTTCACGGTAATTTTTCAGAACCTTTCCAAAAAATTCAGCAACTCATAAGCAGAAAAATGCAGTACTTTTTCGGTACCTTTAAGTTGAATTTTGATTTAAGTTACATACATAGTTTTTACCGCTTGTTTATTTTTCTATAAGAATTATCCATTCGCTAAATACAATCATAGCTTGAGTACCAAACTATGAGGTCTGAACTGCAATAGGGGCAACGAAAAACCGACAAGGCCAGGGTGGAGGCTAAGCTTAATCTTCCATCGCATTGCTAAGGCGCGATGATACAACTATTCGTACTCTCCGGGATGCGTAGGAGGTATCACGCACAATTGAAGGCGTTTTCAAAACCACCAACTCTTCATATTAGGATTCTCGTGTCGCATATATTTCGGGGCATGAGATAAATGTAATATATTAATGGAACTCCGCGCTAGTGCATCAGTTATGCGCATATCTTCTTCTTTTTATTGTTTGTTTATATAAGTTCAGTTTTTTATATACTTCCTGTTGATAATGATAATGTTGTAATTTGCGAGGATTTAGGTATTTTCGTTCTATTTAAGCTTTTTATACACATTTTTCACTGTAATCTCTTTTATTTTATTGTTAATTTGAGTTCCTTTTATTTATTTATTTTTCTCACTACTTGTTTATTTTAATTCTTCTATGAAAATCATCCATTTGCTACATATAATCCTAGCTTGAGCGCCCTGAAACTATTCGGTGACAGCTACAATGGCAGCAAAGAAAAACCGATAAGGCCAGCGTGGAGACTACCTCAATATCAATCTTTCATCGCATTGCTAAGGCGCAACGATACAACTATTCGTACTCTTGAGAATGCGTGAGGTATCACAGCACAGCTGAAGGCGTTTTCAAAACTGCCAATTTTCCATACCGGGATTCTTGTGTCACATAAATATGTTGTCTACTAAAACTGGCTGGCAAATATTAAGTACTTCTACAGTGCTTTCCAGTGCCTTTTCAAAAAATTCAGTATACCTCAGAGGCAGAAAAATTCAGTACTTTTTTGATACCTTCAAGTGACGGAATTCGAAAATTGTCGGAATTCGCAGGCGCAAATGGAGAGAAAAATGAAGAGTAGCCACGGAATTCGAAGCTCATTGGTGGCCTAAGGATAAAAACTTCCAATTCTTTAAGGAACTATATTTTTCTAAATACCTCTAATTTCAACGTATGTTACACACATAATCAATGGAAAATTGCGCATCTTTCGGAAAATTCAAACGGCAGCGCTGGAGCTCAGTAATTCCGGACTAATGAATCGGAATCGAGTTCGCAGGTCAGGTGAGTATGCCAGGCACGGTTGGCACGCGCCATAGGTCGCGACCAAGAGTCACCGATGACGTAATCGACTGCAATTGTTTGCTGGATTGAGCCGTCACAAATCCGCCGGCCGCTGGCTCGACCGAGCCCTAAAAATAACAATGAGATAACTGGACTGCATTTTGCAATTCGGAACTATACATTCCGGCCCGGTTTAAAAACAACGTATGTGCCATTAGTTCCCCTAAGCACATACGTGTTTTTTCAGATGTGCCAGAATTTATAGCTCCAAATTGCAAAATGCAGTCCAACTCGTCTGTCACCGCGCCACCGGGCTGTTCATCTTTTCAAGTGAACATTCTGGTGCGTTAATAGTCTCAACTTTGCCCCCTCCCTCCCCCTCCCCCGCCGCGTTCTTGTGTGTTCAACTGCCAAGAGTTACACATACTACCGCATTGTCGTCGTTTTTCTCACGCAGTGCTGCTAGATTTGGGAGAACTTTCGGCAATAAACAACTGTTAGAAAAGTGTTGTTTATTGGGTCGCTGCACAAGGTGTCCTACCAGAATTCTATGGATTATTCCCGAGCAAATTAAGCCGTTCGAGAGGAAATGACGTCCATCGAAGTAGATAGATTTTCAACGGAGCGATGTTTTTCGAGTTGGATCGAGCGGCGGTATTTTGGGATCTTGACAAAAAATACAAAACATGTCAAGAGGATTCGTTCATTTACTTTTAATTGGATGTACTTCCAATTTGTCTCGGATTTTGTGGGATGCTAAGTCGGGTTCACTGGCGAGTGTGATCTACTGATGAGGTTTAAAATACCCAAAACGTTATAGATCTCTTGGCGTGACCTCATCTTATTAATCCAATGCAAGCTTCCTAAGCTGAACACTCTTCCCTCTCGATCTTAGATCTCGATCTGGTATTAATTAGGGCTTAAGATTTTTACTCTGATTTAATTTTTTGAACTTTTTGGCTTTTTTTCTCTGCAAAATGATGCAGATTTACCACCATTTTACCACCTTGTTACATACAGTTCGGGCCACATTTCTCAGTGTTTTTTTCCCCTTGTTTACTTCCAATGATGACCGTACGTGGGAGCCTCACAGTTCAACATTCCTGTGCACTAAACATGGGAGACTGGACTTCGAAAGACCTTTTTCTGGAAAATACTTATTTTCTTTACATATTTATTTAGTTTAGGATGACAATAGCCTCCTATCCGCAAGAGGAGAAATGAAGTAAAAATCCGTGTTTTTTAGCTCTCCAACTAGTAGCCCAAATACACATTGAAGCTAATCTCGTTATCTTTCCCTTTCATTCAGGGGGTGAGTCTCCTGCTTCTTTTGGTTGTTTTCTCCCTCCCCCCTCACCGCCAATGATTCGTATAGAATTGATATTTTTGACGAAAGGGGGCACGAACTCTCGGGAAGATATTTTTAACTGCCTTGTTATCTGTTGAAGTATTCCCTATCTGACTTAAAGTAAGAATAAAATAATACCCCCTTCTTATAACCTCGCCATCGCGTTCAAAACGGATATTTCAGGATTCAGATACGAATGGAAAACTTCGAACAAACTCGCGAAAAGGGAAAAGTTGTGAGCTCCTTCGGAATCGCTGAATTCCACAATTCCCGAACAAGATTTCGCAAGTTTCCGAGAAGTCAAAATAATTATTTTCATAACTTGAGTTTGGGATGAACGCATCGACGCTCATCTCTTGCGCTAATTGGTTTAGGGGGTAAAGAATTTAATCAGCAGTATTCCACCCTCATCTCATAGCAACTGGGTGGAGAAGAAATTTGTCAGATATTTCGTAATTTTAGGAGGGAACTATAATATTTCCGGTTCCGTCGAGTAGTTCAAATGCTCCGAGCAAGATAGCTACAAACTTTTCCATAATTAAGAGTAGTGCCGTTACTTCACGGGATCGAAGGTAACCGCAGGTTTTCAAGAAATTCGATCACTGCATATTTTCAAAATGTGGGAGGTAATTACTCTCTCAAAAACTGATATTTACATGAGATTAGCTACTTGTGTTAATATTGGGGGTACAATAAAACGGCATTGGAAAATCATACAATGTGAAAAATGCAATACTGGATCAGTTATGGGTTCTTGTTTTTACCAATAATCACGCCCGATTTAACTACAATTTACAATAGGTAAGGAGCTGCTGCCTTTAGTTCAACCATCGGAGTACCTATCTGAATAAGAGAACTAAAAGGCACATAATCTTAACAACTTAACACACCTTAATCTAGTTCAAGGCAAAGGCTGCAAAAATTACAAGAGATCAAAAAATAAAAAATACGGTTTTATTGATTTTTTTTTTTTTATCTTTCATATTTCTCGCGGCCTTTCCCCAGATTAGTTTGTTTTAGTTTGTACATTGGGTGATTAAATTGTTCATCAATGACACATAGGTTATTTCTAAAATAATCTAGTAATATTTGTAGCAGTCCCTTGTTTGAAAAGGTAGTAAGATTAACAGAGCACAGATTATTAAAGGTTCATTTAGCAAAAACTTTCAATGTTGCTGTCATATCAACTCAGTGTAAAAACTCCCTGTATCCCTCGGTTTTTCTCAAAATTCTCTTCGTTTTTAATTTTGATTTCTCTATAAAAAAATGTATTTTGCTTTCTCGCTCTGTTTTTTATCTGGTGGCTTTTAGCCTATTTGTTCTTAAACAGGATTTGACAGCGAGGGGACCCGCGAAGGAGCGCTATCCACTGATGAACCCCAGTGGCGTGGCGTGAATTGCGATACATAGATTGTTATGCCATTTAAACCTATGGTAAATAATCGATTATTAAGGTGTTCGCTGCGAACACCCTGTTTATCGATCCTTTTCCATAGGTTTAAATGGCATAAAAATCGATGTATCGCAATTCACGCCACGCCACTGATGAACCCGTTCCACACCGCACCGAGCGAATCTCGGTTGAATCCGCGCCCGGCGCCCTAGCATCGTAAAAAATAAGAAAATATTGATCGACACTTTCTCCGAGGCTATTAATTTGCATTACGGTAGCAGACACATTTTTCAGGGAAGCAATGCCTTGCCGAGCTGAGGAAATTGAGAGGAGGGAGGATGATTCGTTTTATGACTGGCTCATGCAGTATATCGCGTCACTTTCTTCGAAGAAGGATCAGAAACCAGTGTTGCGAGACGAAAAGTTTCGCAAAAAACATTCCTTAATCAAAGATAATCAAAGCGTATCAATCTTTTTTGCCGTTCTGAAGAAAAATCGCCGATTTTAGTTGACGGCACTGAGGAACTCCTTCTAAAAAACAAAACTGAAAGGCACTTTACATCGTTTGCGGAAAGCTTTATGAAGTTAGTTGTGCACAGAGAGAAATTTGAACGCGAATGTTTGGTTAAATTATTGTCTCGATGCGCTGATCAACCGTAGCCGAAAAAGTACTTATAATAAAGTCAAATTACTCTGGAAACTATGTCGACAACTAAAGCACACAAAAAAATGCCTACTTTCGTTGCAATTTTTTTAACACTCAGATTGAGTTACATTTTAGGAGATGAAAAAAACAAACCAAAATATCTTCTCAAAAGCTATATATATTTTTAAATGAGCTGGAAAATCTTTTCTTTTCTGGTAAAAAAAAGTAGGAGGAAAATAAGACATGAACAAATATTTCAAACGTTAGAATCCCAAGTGCGCATTTTTCGACTTCGACCCCGATACGCGATGTTTTGATTGTAAGTAATGTATCAAGGGAAACATTTGAACTTTCCACCAAAAACACGCAGCAGAGCTTGAGGATCAAGCGGTATTCGTGAAGAAAGTTCCTGAGAAACCTCTGATCCTTATAAGATATTTACTCAACGTCCCGACAAAAGGTGAGAAGAGGAGCTCAGGGCTTAAGGCAACGTCAATATGAGAGTGGAAAGCTGGCTCTTCACTGTATGCTTCAGTCCCAACAGTTCTTACTTTACTTTCAAGAGTATCAATTAGGCAAGATCTAATTGAGTCTCATTTTCATCCCTAAGTTGCACTTCTCCTGAGAGACGTAGAACTTCCTTCGACCGAGGCGGCTCTTTGCCCCGGGACGGTGGAAAAAAGTCGCCCAATTATATGTTTCAGGGGACTAAAAATAAGCCTCTTTGAATTTCAAGCGCAGCCGAAGCTGTTTCAAGACCGCTAGTGAAGGAAAATTGTTCATTTTCTTTTTCTTCTTTCATAATTACCTACTTTGAACCTCAAATCAATCTTAACTTTTGTTTCGTCCGAAATTCTAAGGGGCATTTTTGTGGATGAAGTCTGCGTTATAACTTTTCTTCTCAGCATTATTCAATTCGCCCAACTTCGGATTTTCGTCACGGATGTCTCTTTTTTTTGCAGCCAATCGTGTACATTTGTATTTATTTTTTCAGTCATTTATTTCTGTCCCTCAAGAAAAGAAACCTTAATTTTATAGGAGGCAGAATGCAAGAAATTCGCTCGTGCTGCGGATTAAGAATCTGAGCTTAAATCATTGTAGACTTAAAGTTTTAGGGTGTCTCATTTAAAGAGTGCTAACCCCTATTACTAACAACTTTCCATGAACCGTAAACTGGAAACTGTCACTGCTCCCGTTTCGTGGGAATCATTTGGGAAATTTCACGTAAGGCACCCTTCAGAAGCATTACTATCAAAAAATCTCAACTTTGAGGTGAGATGCATTCGTAAAACCCAGGAGTAAGTAACTTCAGACCCATTTCCCTCCAAAACAGCTTACGTGACGCTTGAACGGTAAGAAAGGAGGACGATTGCAAAAATTATGTGTATATTTTTTCGGGGTTTGTTCCCTGTTTTCTTTGCACCCTTGGAGTGAAACTAAAACCGGAAGTCGTCGTAGCCTGGTTGAACGTGATGCGTTCCCCCCGAGCTACCCGACAGGTTAATCTTGAGCGAATTAAAGCGTCAGTTTCTTCCTCAAGGGACGCGTCGCACATTGGATCGAGTCGATACGAGAAGTCGGACAAAATTCAGGAACTTTAAACGGTTACAACTCCGTTTATACAAAGCTTTGGAGGTTCTAAAAGTGGTACCATTGGTTTCCTCGTGAAATTTTCTTCAGCAAGCACCCTTTAAAAATTTAAAATGTGACAAAATAAACATAAAAATTCGTAGTTTTAGTCAAAAATTTCATGGCCGACCTCTCTAATTGACTCGATCCACTGTGCGTCGCGTCGCGGAGCCCCAGCGACAGCTCGCAACAAATTACTTTCGCATCTCGCGATTCACCTGTTGTCCCCGGGTAACCCTCAACCGACTTCCAGTGATCCCCCCGCGCCCCTTACGCCGTCCTCCCCCTCCGGTCTGGCCGCTAGGTAAAAAAATCACGGTTTCATTTATTTGCTGCCTGTCAATCGAGATGTTAAGAACTTTTTTCAGGACATAAACAGGGATTTAACCGGAATCAATGTGCCCGAGTTTACGATGTCTAATGGGGCAGTTGCATATTTTTTGAAATTCATTTTATAAGATCGCACTAAAAACTACTTAACCGTTTCTCAGTTAATCGAAGCAAAAGACTAGCTCGGAGCCTTAAGTCGCTGAAAATCCAACCTCACTTTAGGTACACGAAAAAATATCCCGCCAGCAGTTTTCGGGGCGTCAGTTGAAACTTTGCCGTCTTAGCTGTTTCTAACGTAGCTGTTTGTGTTAAAGAATATAACGTTTTGAGTTCGTGTTGTCTTCTTACGATCAAGTATTCCGGCTTGTTTCGTTCTCTTTGGCGTTTGAGCAATCAAATAATTTACTCTAAAATTACAATAGTAATTGATTTCACACAATATTTGTGTACATGCATGCGTAATTAAGGCTGTCAATCGTGCAGTTTACATTTGATCTGATGGTTTGAACCGTGTGTCGGCGCTTTACGTGACGTCAAAAGTCACGAGCCGAAGAAAAAAATTCAGCACCCAACTTTGACTCTTTTCTCGCCTTTGAAAGTTTATGGAGCTTTTATGAGCTCAAAAACGTGTTCCGCGATGATTTTTTTAGTCTACGTACATTCAATGTACATCATGCAAATGCCCTATTACCTTGCTTGCTCTATTTTATCTAGGAAAAATCTAAGCCACTTAATATTAGGAAATATATTGTGACCTCTCCTTGTATTATCAAGCGTACACTCATATAGAATCAAGGCATAACGTAGCTTGGTTTTTTTTTAAAAGTGATAAAACAAAAGATAAATTTAAGCAACATCTGATTCAGTTAGAGGGATTCTAGTTAATGTCGGCCATATGAGCCCAATTCTCTCGACGGAGCGATCAGATATTACGAGAGACAGGATCAGTTCCTGGCAGATCGAAATAAGTACGGGTGTAATAAATATAAGTTTTTTGTCGTTAAGCTTCACTAACAGTGCCCAATAGACGAAGTAAGCATCTAAACACCACAGGACATGTTTCATCTTCAATATCATTAGATTAGCTACGAATTATTTTTCGATGCGTTATAAAATAGCATGAAATTAATTAAACCTGCTTTACACTTAATGATGATTTTCCCGACAGGAATCCGAGTTTAAGAGTCTCTTGTTTCCAAAATTAGTTTTCGACAATGGTCACTTACCTGAAACAAAAGAGAGAAAAACATTTGTGAACAATTATGGTAAGATATAAAGTAGGTGAAAAAATTGCACACAAGTTTCCTTGCTGTAATACTGAATAAGTCTCCTTTAAAAAAAAGTTACATTCACCAGATGGCCTGCAGTGCTTTTGAGTCCATTCCTTTAAGATTTCCATTCACGCCCGACAAGAGCTAGTTACTCTCTGAGATGAGTATCTTTACCTGATAAGAGAGCGAGGTGTCGAGCATTACGCTCAGTGATAATACACAATTCTCGCTTAACAGGAGCAGAAACCTAAAGTAGTCCGGTCTGTCGCTCCTTCAGTTATGAGTGATACTATAAGCATTGCGGAAAAGTTAGTTTAGTTGCCTCACATAACCGATTTCCCCTGAGGCGCTTACAGTTTTGGAAGACCAACCACTGGGAGGCAGCAAATACAAAATGGCGTCATCTATGGTGAAAAACGTGGGTATTGACCCTGAATTTCAAATTTTACTCTTATGGGGCCATTAATGGTCCATGTTTTTTATTTACTTTCCGACATTTTTCGTTAGTGCTTGGAGTTTTGCTCCTTCCCCTTCCGACATAGCAAACTTTCCTTTTCGGCAATGGCCCCCTCTCCTTTGTTGTATTTTCAGTGGAAAACGCGTCAAAAGTCANGGTCTCGTCAAGGTGCGTCTTTGACCTCGCAGTGTTGGATCGTGAATTCTCTTTTTATGCTGTTTGCCTATTTTGAAATCTCTGTAAATGAAAACTAAAGGGGTTGATATGTGCGAGTTAATGACGCGCCTTATCAACACATTGTGTTGGAGTTCACTGCTTGTTTTTCCCTTCGTCCGTTTATAACAATTTCTGGTTGTTTTTGACTAAATTTAATCATACAGATACGTAGAGGGAAGAATATAAAGAAAATGTGTTGGAAAAATTTCCTTTAAATAAATATGTAATTCAGTTGGTACAGTATCAACTTGTCTTTTATCTCGTATTTATCACGTTTCGAGGCTTTCGCCTCCTGTATTTTCACGACGCAAGTCGACAACCAGTAGAAAATTGCTCCATGCTTCGATTGGGTAGCACGTTTTGCGAAAAGAATTCTCAGAGGACGGGTAAAAGAGGGAGTCGCCCACCCCACCCGTTCACCGCGGATGATGCGCCGTCGACCAATAAAGGAGAAGGGGTGCTGGGGGTGAAATGTCAACACCACCGTACCTGACATAGTCAACTGTCAACCCTCGTAACCATCACCCAATGTTTGCCACATGGGCGGCTAATTTGCAGTACAAAGTGCAAGAAAAAGAGACTTGTCGATTCCGAGCAAAATCCGACAAGCACGCTTTATATCAGTATAATAACAATAACATGGTTATTCTTAACTCTACAGTAAAAAAAAAAAAAAACTCTGAGAAAAATAACAACTCTCTGAGTGAGTTATTTCCAACGCACTCTGCTCATGCTTGGATGTCGGGTTTTTCTATTCGTGGAAAAAAAAGCAAGAGGTTAAATTGCAATATTGATTTAGCTGTGCAATGCTTCGAGAGGCATATGTACGCTTAAACGATAGTTAGATGCATTGGACCTGAAATAAACCGTGCAGAAAATAATGAACTCAATTGAAAGGCCCTGCAAATCGCATAAATCCTACGTAAATAGTCTTTTTGATCTAATTTGTTTGTACATGTTTACTTCAAAAAAGAATGTATACGTTAATACAGAGCATATTTATTCATAGTTTAAATTTGTTTTTGCGTTATGGTCCTACGTTCACATCGTATTCATGCTGAGTATAAAACTTACACTGAATTGAGTACTTATATGACGTCACTGAATTTCTATACGATCAAAAGTACACCAAAAGATCATGTTTGATTGAGGAATACTGATATGAAAATATTTGCGTTCCCCTGTTACATTTGGTTAATATGGGATAAGTAAAACACAAGTCAACACAAATTTTGTGTTGATATTGGTACGATTTCTGGTGAATTTAGCGCAGAAAACAATGGAGGGACTGAGACAACGCATTGCTACGATTGTGACGTTGGTATTCACCACTCGTTTTTTATTGAATTTCTTCAAGAAAACTAGCTGGCATTTTCTCTTGACGTTGTCAACGGAAGGATATGATTGTTTTGTATTTTATTTCCCGTATTGACAAAATTTTGTGTTGAAATTTCTCTTTGTGCACATGAAATTTTCTTGTCCAGTATATGAGTCTATTCCGCACAACAGGTATAGCCAAATGTTTGGACTTTAGATCACGTTGAACGTATAAAATGTGTTAAAATCCACAACTTATCGCAAGATTTGACTACGTTTTGCGATAAAGAAGTACTATTTCTGGTTGATATTATGTGCAACGTATACAACAGTAGTTCTCCTATACAATGAGGGAGCTATTATTTCTGCACAAACCACGAAACTAAAACATTTTAATTATAGTTTTTTGTGCGAATTGGTTCTTTTATGGATGAGCCAGAAACAATGTTGCAAATTGTAAGAAAAAAACAAACGCTTGCAAATTATTGAAATTGTAAGAAAATGTTTTCAGGAGTGCCTGTTTACTTTGACTTTGATTAAGCTTCCTAACGTTTGTCTTGGCAAAACTGATTTTCGCGCTCAGTTCGTTTAACCTTAACCGCAATTATTCCCACAAAATGCCTTTATAATTATAAGAATTATTTTAGGATGTAAATCAAAAAAATAAAAATAAAAAAAGAACAAACTGTGCGAGAACAAAATTTAAAAACTGCTGCTGAAAATGCAGGCGTGATCGAGAGATACTGAGCGTTTGAGTTGACCTTTTTTCACATAGAGGCATCGGAAATACAAATAATTGCAGGGTCAATATTTGACTGAACTGAACAGTGCGATGCACATTTTATCTTGTTCATTTTCTGCACGATTCATGCATCCGCACACAATTAAAAACGCTGTGCCTCTATGAGCACACTGCGAGACGCAAAATGACCGTATGTTATACTTGCATACGAACCTATACAGACCGAATAATACAAGTTCGACTGCCACACATACAAGTTAACTAATAGCTGTGCTTCTGGCATACCATAACACGATAGATAATATCGTCATTTTCTGCGTCTCCTGAACTATACGTCTGGTCGCCTGTATTAATAGCACAGGCCTTTATGTTCACTCTCACTTGGAAAAATTGACTGCGAGGAACAACCAAACCTACCCCAGAAATTTTGGGTGGCAAATATGCAATGCAAGCAGCGCTCAGTACGAAGTTATCACCTACCGCGGTGTGCCCCTGTTAGGTGTGAATAAGAACATAGCACATAACATTTTTTCTTCGTGATAACATGGGACGGTGAGTTAGATTTAATGTAAAATACTAATCTAGAGCTATTTATTCACTAAAGTTATAATTTTCTTTCCAGTTGTAAAAGAGGCGAGAAAAATAATTATACGCGCGGACGAGTGTCGGAGGGAATAAATTTAGTTTTCTCGAGAGTATTTGAATGAGAAAAAATTGTAGTATTTATACGCCTGGCAGCGTTGTTCTTTGCTTGTATATGCGTCCGAAGACATGCCGGTCTTTTTCACAAAGCCCGATTCATTTTTCTGTCACGAAAAAGGAATTGGGCTGTCACCTTTCGTTTGTCTCCCATTTGCAGAATACCGAGACGGAAAAAACTGCTTGCGCAAAAGTGCACCGAAGGAGTCACCGTGAAATATGCAAGTGTGACACGACATGGCTTCATTTTTCAGCGTCGATAGAGAGAAAGATGACTGAAAATGTAAACTACGTCGAAGCAGAAAATAGAGCTGTTCTAGTAGGTTACATATTCCGAAATTTACGGCGACTTTATTGCAAAATTGGAATGTCGGGCGCTAAGGTTTGAATCTTTTTCCTTAAGGGGAAATGGTGGTTATTAATGAAAACTAGAGGGCGTGACCCCTGGCCGCTACGCGGCCCAACCCCGGGGAGGTGCTTCACGTCCTCCAAAGTTTGCTTCGCGGGCCCCTTGTGAGTTCACCTATCACTAAAGAAAAAGTATCAAAATCCTAAGTATACTTCCGACTGATTTTGGCGCCAGATATGAGAGTAGTTGCACCAGCCAGAGTCTGGTTGATCCATACAGACTGTCGGTAGACTCAACCGCACCTCTGACTGGTGCAACTACTCTTACATTTTCTGGCGCTACAATCAACCAGCGGAGCGATTATTGAAACGATATCGACTCAATGTCGCCGCTTTGTCGTGTCGCGCCATCGACTGAGTGGTTCTCAGTCGATGGCGTGAAACGACAAAGCGGCGACTAGAGTCGATGTCATTTCAATAATCGCCCCGCAGGAGTCTACACGGAGAAAAAAACTTCGTGCGTGGGACCCAAAGTTGAGGTCATATGGATCTCTGAAGTTTTTGGATCACGTATCTAAAAACTTGAGGTCCAGCTGCCGAATTTCGGGTCAGACATTGAAGTCACTTCGATATATACCGAAGGGTTCAGGTTACACATCTGTAAGTACTCCGGTACATACCGAAGTGCCTCGATGTCTGACCCGAGCTTCGGCAGCTCGACCTCAAGTTTTCGGATGCGTGATCAGAAAACTTCAGAGATCCATACGACCTCAACTTCGGGTCCCATGCACGAAGTTTTTTCCTTCGTGTAGTTGTGATTGTGATGCTTTTTTACCGTGAGCTCATTTACCGCGGCTACTTCGGTTTCTGTTGACGAAACTTCGGTTACCTGAACCAAAAAACTTCGGTGTTCAGTATGAACCGAACTTTTTTTCTGCGACCCATCTACATTAGGTATTTTTCATAAGCAAGAGCGAGTCTTTTTTGTCCGTGAGGCTTATTTACCGGGGCAAAGTTCGGTTTCTGCTAACGAAAACCTCTATCACCTGAGCCAAAAAACTTCGGTGTTCAGTACGAACCGAACCTTTTTCTCTGCGAACCATCTACATTTTGTACTTTTCGTAAGCAACAGCATGGGGAGGGCACGGGCATGCCAGGACCACGGCGAAGCCAATTTCGACGCACAATCTGAGATCGGAGCTCAGGATATTACTTGCTCTGAGCTCTGACTTGAGCAATCGGAAAGGTTAAGTCCCCGTGACTCTGTTTCCGAACCGACGGCGGGTCCGTGAATTTTCCGACTCTCATTTCTGGCTCCTATTGAATTTTATTTCTGGGGAGGCAACGCTCCCCGGGAGAAAACGAGTTCAATTAAGACTGCATGGGATTCCGCTTTGTTCCCGATCCTCGGAGAATGATGAAGGGGGATGGGGGTGGATGGGGGTTGAGTCTGAGGGTCGCGGGCGAGAGCGAGGGTTGTCTTGCGACCCATTCGCGGATGACATGTTTCGCACGGAAACCCGGTCTAGCTCCAAACGGGTCTCGTTCCGCACCAATTAAACGTACAGCGAGGGACGGTGCAGCCGTGAACTGGGGAAAATTCTGGTCAAGTTGTCAGATTTTCTGGCGGACCCGAACTATTTTTGTGACCCCGCAAAGATGGCATGAAACGTAAGAAAAAATGAAACAATGAGATGTTTCTTGAAATTTCACGAGGCTGTGAAATATTTCATATTTTTCAGGAGCTGGAATATGCAACCCGCACTCAAACTCACAAAAATAGAAGAAAGTCACAATTTTTATGTTTTGCGAAGCATGAGAAGGAACCGGTATTTTTCAATATCTTTCATGAATTTCTGAAATTTCAATACTTTACTTTATTAAAATTTTGCCACCCTGCACTCCACTGAGGACCCCGCACTGAAAAGCAATAACAATAATGGTAGACGAAAAAAGTTGAGCCGCATATTAGATGCTTCGAAATTTCGAAATTTTTCGGGGAAGGGAGCTTCCCGGACCCTCCTTATGCAGCTCCCCCCCCCCCATTCGAATTGTCTGGATCCACCTATGTAAACCAATTGCTCAACTTTTCGGCCATCAGTCATCAAGTATCGTTCCTAAATTGAAGAATTAAACTTCGATTTTAATCTATTATCGATTAAATTGCCTGTCATGGTTCCCATAACTGAAAACTGAAGTTTCTTACTGGACCGAATACTTCAGTGGGCCGCATCAGCAGCGAAGCTTTTATCTCCGTGAGCATGAGATTAGAGACTGCCCTCAGTTTGCATTGGGGCGAGAATATTCGAGAAAAGCGTTTTAGATGAACCGAGACAGGAAGCTATTGCGGATATGGATATTTGAGCGTCTCGTGAAATTTTCAAACAAGATTCCGCACCGCATTGCCGGGCCATGAATAATACTGCCGTGCTAAGGAAAAACGCCGTATGAACATTCGAGAGTTGCCAAATTTACTTCGATACAAAGTTCATTTTTGAGGAAAGTTATGAATATTTTTCGCTGAAATTTTCAGAATCTTTAGGTGGAATCGCGAACAAAATTATTCGAAAAATTGGAAGGAAAATATTCATAAGTTTACAAGAAAATTCGCATTTTATGATAGGAAATTTGGCAACGCCTGAAGGTTCATACGGCATTCTTCCTAAGCGCGGCAGAATACCTCTTAAGCGGGGGTGTGCAGTGTGCCTCCCTTGAGTCTCGTTGGTCTCCCCCTCCTCAGACGAATATCCGTCATTTAGAATATTCAAACGATCAGCATTGCCACTTCCGGAAGGCCTCGGCAAATTCGCTGCGCTAGAGAAAGAGAAACGTATAGACATGGAGGATAATCGACATCTATGGGTGAGGCTCACCGGGCCTAGGGTAATTTGGTCTGACAATAACATTAATCAACACAACACTCGTTGCCAAATTCAATGTAGCCGATCCGATAAGTAGAATCCTTATCTGTTGATGGTATCGCCGTAAAAATGAGAATTTTTCCCCGAAAAACGACATCATTGCAAACAAAATATGCCCGACTTTATGAGTGATATTTATCCATATTGGCCTCACAAAATCTATGCACGTGACTGCATTCGCTAGTTTTGAGAGGAGCGAAGAATTTTGATTGTGACAATTGACCTTCTGTAAAATTCTTGCGATTGAACCCTGCTTAATTTCTCTTACTTCTAATTCCAAGCTGAGACTCCGAGGGTAATTCCACAGAAATTTGGGGAATAATTCGTTAGTTGATCGATCTACTGATTTTTAACTGGAATTCTAATGGACATTCTCTCTACAATACTTGAAAATCGCACCATCCTACCGCGTGTCGAGTATCAATGTACAAAATTTGAAACAAAAATAAATTCTTGGAAAAAATCTCCAAAATTGCGTCTGTCATTTATCCTGGAATTCAAAAAGACAATAGAGTTCGTGATCATCACTGGCGAAGCTCTATCAGAGCTTCTTCGTATGCACTTATCAATCATATTTCTTACATGGATACTTGACTCACCGTAGCAAGAAAAATAAAATAAATGTAGGTTTTTTTATATTTTAAAATAAAAAATGTGTCTCATTTCGTTTCAAAATTAATCGGCATTCTTCAAATACCCCATGATCTTCGGCCTTCGAAGCTGAATATTCATCAGAGAAGCTCTATACTCTGCCACAGAGCTCACAAACAACCTAACTGTCATAGACGGATCCAGCAACTTGGCAACATTGGATTCCTCCATTTAAACGTTTGTTAAATAATCGATTCGTGACGAAACAACTGACCCCTACAAGAATCGATATATTCCCACAAGTTTAAATGGAGAAAAAACAATGTTGCCAATTTTCTGGATCCGCCAATGCTCACCGTTTTTCTTCTTTACAGGCCAAGTACTTGAGAAGCCTTTGAAACCCTGATTATCCCTTGGGTGTCTAAAAATTCACGAGTTAATGTAACCTGGAATCCGCTGAGGATAACGAAGGAGAGAGCGAGGAGGAAGAAAAACAAACGGGGTTGATCCATAATTATTATTCAGAGGAACTTTATTAACATCTGGGAAGCCGCAACGAATACTGCGAAACAAGAGGGCGAGAAAAGGGCTGATTATTAAATCTGCATAGTTAAACACAGGACGGATTTGAAAATTGGAAGATAACGAATGACTCTTATTCACCATGGCCTTTGTTTACTGACTGTTCCGACTGTGAGAAAATATTTTCGTGAGGTTTGAACGCAAGTATTTACAATTAAGTTACGTGGCTTGAATTTGACGTCTTTAACTAGAATAATAAGGGGTTACTTTGAGTCTACGATGATTGAGGAACTCCACGAAGCGCCTTGTGGGGAGAGGCGGCAGCCGCCGCGTCATTACATCCAGTGTTGTAGCCATACATTTTTCTTGGGTAAAATTGCTTAAAAGCCAAGTAGAATCTGGAATTGCATCTTAATTTAATTTCAGGGATATCTCACTTTCATGTACCTTTTCATAAAAAATATTGCTAAAATTCAAGGAATTTTACTGTTTTTGTAGCCTTAAAGGGTCTATAAGGATTGTTGACGTTTCAGAGTCAATCTCTTTTTACTTGTACATGTTTCCTACCAAAAAGGCTTGAGTTTTTCAGTAAAAAAGCATTTTCTCCCAAACATCCATGAAAAGTCACAGGAGAATCAACATTTTGTTGTTGTTGTTGTTGTTGTTGTTGTTGTTGTTGTTGTTGTTGTTGTTATTATTGTTTAAAAATCTAAGAAGGCCAGAGAAAAGTAAATAAATATTCAAAATTGTAAGTGAAAACTTGGCGCTCTGTTATCACAAAAATCAGTTAAGAGGGTGTTTGGTCAAACGCTACAAGTGGAAAAGCGAGGAGTTCAAAAATTGTCCGTAAACTAATATTTCACTCAAGAAATTCATGGGATATTGGTAAAAAAAACCTCGAGTCTGGACCTTAAGTCTCACATCCTCATTTTCCCTCCGCTATACCTTTCATTATAGAATTTTGATTACGTATGATCATATGTGGTCAAGTACTAATCCTAGTTTTTAAATAGTACTATATACATTTTTATTATTAAATTTTTTTAAAATTTAAAAATTTCACTTGAACTTCAATTTTATTTTATATGTTTATCTTTGATCTGATAAACGGTACAATTTGGTATAATTTACACCAACTGTGACGTCCTCATTTCATACTTGAATATTCTTTTTTCAATATCTTCTCATGGCCGCTAAGAAAAATCTTCTCTCTTCATCATCTTGGTGATAAATTTTGATACCTCCTCGGCGTAAGCATGCCTCCTTCCATCCATCCATTCATCTCTTACCTCACTTCTTCCTCCCTTTGCAATATCAACACCGCGATCAAATTGCTCTGTATACAAAAACGATTGCTTCAAAGTGGGTTTAAGATGACCTAATCTTACAATTCTCGCAGATGAGAGGACTATCGATTCACCTCTTTGAAGCTCTCGCTTTGACCGTGCAAAGGTGACCGTGGATAAATAACGTTGATAATATCTATTCGCAGTCATACTGCTTGGTGATACTCTACGATCATAAATCTGTTGAGGTTTGTCACCTTTGTAGAATTCACGCTATTGACGATTTATTTTAGAGAGCCTACATTACAATCTACCGTACAGAGTAACTTGTAGTAACGTGTAATGAGTACTTTCAAAATCCAACGCTCTGATTCGTCTAAAATGATGACCGATGACAGAAAATTTGAGGAATTGGGTTGGCAAACCTTACCACTCGCATAACAAATCGCTTCCCCAGACATTTATCAGTCACCATTTGGTAAATTGGGTTCAACAAGTTTCGTATCATCAGGCGGAAAATAACGTACGTTGTCCTCCGAATTTAACTTATCATCCGATTACAATGCTAAGGTTGTTGTTGCGAAGTTTTGAAATATAATGTTTATCTGATCCAAA
The DNA here is from genome assembly GCF_001854935.1 of Bemisia tabaci. Taxonomy (NCBI): domain Eukaryota; kingdom Metazoa; phylum Arthropoda; class Insecta; order Hemiptera; family Aleyrodidae; genus Bemisia; species Bemisia tabaci. The sequence goes on from NW_017548020.1 coordinate 40,091, forward strand.
CATATGCTTGGCTTCGAGTTATTTCATAATGCAATACATGCACGACAAAGCGTGTATATGCATCCAAGTATTAAATAAGATAACTTCGCTAATTGTTAGACCCCAGTGAGACAACTCCTCCCCCCTTCTTTCCAATTGCATGAATCTGGCCAGACTGTTACGTCCCCTTTTAGAATTTTTCAGAAGATAACGAAAGAGAACAAAAATAGCTGAGAAAAGTAATTTTCATCGAAAAATATCGTCTTTTTCTAAAGTGAAAGGCTTGTGTTAAACTGACTATGACCCCCTTTCAAGTCGTAAGACCTTGTATAGCAAGCTCAGACCCCCTCTCTCATCAAGTAGCTTACGAAATACGTGAACGGCCCCATACAAAATCCGGCTACGTTGTTAGCTGCTTAGTTCTCAAGGGGGGATTCATTTGCTGAAAAGAAGCGACTTTGTCCAGTCTTACATCGTGACTGCCGACTCTTCCGAGAAAATGTTGAGCTATTCGTCAGATTCAAAGGGTGAAAACCTATTTTTGTGGTATTTTTGACAACTCGAGGCGCCCGACGAACCCCCATTTAATTAGCCCCCGTAAACTTATCTGCGCAGCTCTGCAAACAGATCTTCCTGTCATTGGATTAACTTTTCCCCCCGGTTTAATTTTAACTATATATTTATTTTTTACCTCCCTTCCCTCGGCTTCGTCGTGAAGGAGTCCACCCCGTTTTCAAAAAAGAAGCGAGTCTTTCACTCTCCCCTCGCTGAGATTCTATCAACCCCGACGAATAATGCCCTCCGAGACAGGGACCCGTCCACAAAGATTTAGAACGAAATTTGATTCGCAGAGAGGCCAGGGCTCCTTCAAAGACGCGCAAGTTGTGAACGCACCTTCGTGTTTCATTTCAACCGCGCAGTATCGACGAAGCGACGCAACGCTTACGAAGCAAATCCGAATGCAAAATTTCAGGTTGGAAGTTCAGGATGAGAGTCCCGCGATAGCATTCTCCGCAATGCGTATATTCCAGAAATGAACGCACCGTTGTAACCCCATCATCTCCTCATAAAATATTTCTAATTTATCCGACTTCTTGTTTTGTAAATTTAAATTAAATTAAATTATAAAATTGTAATGGAATAATTAAAAATTGATTTTAGGTGGTTTTAATACAATTATGATTAGTTAAAAACTTTATAATTTTAAGACTATCGATGATCTTATGAAATCATTTTCATGTGTTCGAATCATATTGCTTAATATTAATAATATAATAATTATTTCGGTAATTATTAAATTATAAAGTATAAAGAAGTATGATTCTCTAAATTTATTAATTTAGTATAATTAACAATATTACCACCTACGAACCCAAGGGCCAGATTCATAGTTGTTACCAGTGCCGGATTTGTGAAGCTTTCTACCTGGTGTGAAATAGATTTTTGCGACCCATGAGGGGAGATTTATGAAGAAGACCCTTCATTAAAAATGGAGCAATTCAGACCCACGGGGGAGGACCCAAGAAGATTTGTAAAAGTATTTGGGCAACTTATACGGCATTTTAATTAAATTCAGTACCAACTTCCAATCATGTATACAGGTGCTATAGCAGTACTAATGAATAATTAGAACCTATCTGTCATTGTAGATCCTCGCAGTAAGGATCGCCAGTGCCATAAGTGACGCACCGTGAGTGAGGCGGTGAGAGTCTGGAGAGTCAAAGCGCCTTATCTTGCATGTGTATGCAACACGGACATCTATAAAGCTTGAATAGTTGCTGTAAAAGCTTTAGAACACTGTACAGTTTTTTGTTGCTACGTAACTTCCCTCCGTCTTTGTCTGTATTGTCTTGTAAGAAATAGATACACATTTTTACGACGCAGCTCGAGACAATGGTGTAACATGAAAAAAACAAGAGAGATAAACGGGAAACAAGGCAAAAAATACAACATCAAAAGCCCGGACGTTTGGACTCAAAACTAACAATGAGTCATTTTCAGCCGGAAAATAAATTAAAAATTAAAAAATATCGATACGATAAAAACGTGCTACCTACAATCCTACATGTTGGTGGCCGAGATCCGAGAAAAACAAACGAAAAAACTGGTAAAAGTTAATTATCAGGTTTTTCAATGGGTATTTTTAATTTTTAATGTATTTTCCGACTGAAAATGACTCAAGTTTTGGGTCGGAACGTCTCGAGTTTTCAAGGTTGTGTTTTAAGCCTTGTTTCCCATTGTTATCCCTTGTTTTCTTCATGTCTTTTAGAATATATTGCATTCCACATTCACCTTATTCTTTCTCTTTAATAAGTTGATCCAACTAATAAATATTGCTATCGAAAATAGCTCCATTTGGCGTTATAGTGAAATTTGTTCAGTATCTGCCACACGCGACGCCAACTGAAGCTTTGATTGTCTCTCTTAAATCATGACTTAATACCAGCGTTGCGCTGCCAATAGTGCCAATGATGTAAACGATTACTGAATTTTATCGCAAATATTGTGAATTTTCCGAGAGATACATTGTTTGAATGTATTTCAACGTTGCCGGTCCTCGCAATAGCAAAAAAATTGGGTTTTTCAGTATGATTTGTAAAGTTTTCTCATACCTACTTCAAACAGTCGCCTACTGTTCGGATCCACCCCCCCCCCTCATCCTCGAAAAAAATAATTTTGACGATTAAATGCAAAATTTTCGAAGAACAATCTTAATGAATCGCACGGAATTTGGAACACAAACGATGACCGGTTGTCTTCTGAAAAAATTAAATGCGACAGGAAATCTGTAACATTACAAACTTAAATTCACGTACATCATTTCGTGGGTGTAACAGCAAAACTTGGCTCAATAAAGTCTAATACTGAAATATATTAGTAAAATTATATTATGTCCTGCGCTTTCCCTCCTAAAATGCGTGGGCTTCGTCTAGTATAGCAAAGCGAGAATAATCCCCTATCGATATTTTTTTCATTTGCAGCAAAGGCAAATAATCAATTGTTAAGGTGTTCGTTGCGAAAACCTTGATGATCGATCCATTTTCAAAACTTCAAATGACAGATCAGTCGATTCATAGAAAAGTTCGATTCGCCATTTCTAGCTACACTCCTACACTTGCTGACCGGTTTCAGGACATTCTGTCAACGATTTTTTGCCCGCGCACCTGTTTTGTCCAGTAGTTTACGTCCACGTGTAAAATAAGCAACAGTGACTTGGTCCAAGCGTTATATTTAAGTCCGTGCGCAAAATTATATTGACAATATCTTAATGACAAAATTGAGAGAGAAGAAGGTGTTCGTTATGGTGGCTCATTTTTTAAGTGAAATGTCACTTTCTTCTTTTGATTCATCTTTTCAAATTGCCATTTGAGAATATTTGGTTTTAGATCTATCCTTAAAATTTTTAATACAAAATATACCTTTTTTTCTTATTGAAAACTTCATTTTAAAAAAATTTACATTTTTAAGACGTGGCAAATATTTGTAATTTTTTTTAAAGCGATGGCATCGATATTAATCTCAATGAGCCGTAATTGTGTTGAAAGAAACAACACATACATGAAAGAAGACGAGAGGGGGAAAAAATCAAGAGGCACGCAATATTTGGTTTTAACTCATTTGTACATCGATCTTTTATAGTCAATTTTGAACGTTCGATTGCGCGTGCACCACTCTGTAGCACCAGTAAAAGCACAAAATATAAAAGAAAAAATTAAAGAGCTTTAGTAATCTTTAAATTTGACACGGAACCTCCTTAATATTTACAAAAAACACATTACATTTTCCTTAAAAAATATGTTTTTTTCATGGAAGTAAATGAGAGTAATCCATGCGGAGGGTGTAGAAATTTCAAAATCATGAGTTGAAAAACGGTGACTCCACGAGTTTAAATATGAGAGCCAAACACAGAGCGGAGCGGCGTGCTGCCAGCGCGTAACGCGCACAGGCCCCTACAAACCTAAGGGGATACTTCACGCATTGCGCAATGCTTGAAGTATCCACTTAGGTTTGTAGGCGTTGGCCGCCCGCCCACCGTGCCGTGCCGCAGCGCACCACGGCGCCTCAAGCAACTATTTCACAACAGAGGTGTTGCACAGTATCATACGAAATTGCAGGCGCTCCGACATATTAAAAATGACTGGCATCTTTTAAGATTACGGAGCTTTACTTGCAAAATAAATCAAGATACTACGGCACAAAAAGAGAGCGGCGGTCCAAAAACTCACTGACAATGAGTCCTAGCATCAACTTATGTAAGCATAATTTTTTAATTTCATTAAAGAAAAAATTGACTCGATTTCGGCACAAACATTCTTGAGTATGCCGTTAAGAAGATTTTATTTTAAATCAATAATAAAATAGCTGAATGAAAGCGGATCTCTGCTTTATCTTTTTATGTAAGCATCTTTTCATACTTAATAAGCATTATTTTATTTATTGATTCATGAGGAAATTTTGGTAAAATTGGCGGTAAAATTGAGCATATTTCTGCTCGAATCCAGTCGTCTCTCTTTTTGTCGTCGTCACTCGATTCAATTTGCGAGGGAACTTCGTGCTTTTGAAAGATGCCATCAATCATGATACTCTGGGGTGCCTTCAATCTCGTATGATACTGTGCAACACCTCCGTGGCGAAATAGTGGCTCGAAGCACCGCAGCACGCCGGCGCCGTCGCGAAGTTATCGTATCGGAAAAATCTCAGAGCCTTCAGCCGAGGCCGAGGCAAATCAAAGGTTTATCCGATTCAGGTATAACAAGGCAGGATTTTCTTGAAAGATAATTAAGTCCTGTAGCACCGAAGAGGTGTAGAGAGTTTTCGTGAATTTTCCCTCATGGAATTGACGCTCCCCCATATTTATCAACAATCTCAATTAAAAGCTCTGAGCTCTGAGCTTTCATGAGTTCTATTCTCCAGAGGGAAAAAAATTCGAACATCAACTAATTACATACATCATTATTAGAGCCTATCTAAAGTTATTTTTGTATTTCTTATTATTCATATTTGTTCATTTTTCCTTTTTAAAACCAGACATAAACAATCACTCTTTACATACTGGAAAAGGTTTACCACAGATAAACTGATCAAGTTGTTTTCAAAAATTGCAAAACAACAACAGGTTTTTTTTATTATTTCCTAAGAAATGGTATCTTGAAAATTGAAACGAGAAGTTAGTACAACAAATTTATTCTAAGGGTGCATTTACGGTGCGGCAACGAAATCAAACGACCTTTTTGCATCAAGGAAATCAGCCGAACGTGCTGGCGACGTTTTAAACGCACGTGTCATGTTTTCAAGCGCTCCCTCCTCCAAAGCCGCGTGTGTGAGTTTCAAACTCAATCAACTCGGTAAAAGCGCGCAATTCAAACTCAATTCACCGTGCTACAACCGCCATTGTCTACAAAAGCTCAGTTTCTCGCCTGTTTTGAAGAAAGTTCGGGCTCAAAGCCGAAGAGAGTCGAGTTACGGTCTGTTGCCGGGTCTATAATCCAGAGTGCAACCCTCGAGGAACCCCAGTTTTTTTCGTGACGAAACGCAGCGCTGGCAATGATGCGGGGGGTTTTCATTAGCGTTCGTCGCGCTGCGCGACTGATCACTGACCGAAGTCGGATGAAAGGATGGAAATAACGCTCGATCCCCGAAAACCCCCAGCTTGGAAGCTTAGGCCGCTCGAAGCTTGGCGGGAGGGGGAAAGTTGGCAGATTTCCCCCGAGAAACACTTTTTGATCTTGAGTTGCATAGCTATCGCTTAAAGCGTCTGTTTCTTAGTTCCCTGTCCGAGCTACGACTAGAGCCCAACGTTTATTCTTCAAAGTGTTAAACAAGGCGCTCCGCGTGGATTTCCTGATCAGTCCCCATCGTCCAGAGGTAACTAATATTTCCAGTAATATTGAATCAAAATTTCAAGAATTCATTCAATTTTCTCCATTTCAAGAATCAATCGAATGAAATTATTTCTGAGTGGGTGGGTTTTCCTAGGTAGATTTCAATCGAAAATTACACTGGAAAGAAAACACATTGGATCTAGAGTCCAGACTCTTAAAAAAATCGACAAGAAAACATACTCTTGATTCAATCAGATGTAAGCTTAAATCAAGAACCAAGCCTCTTAATTTGAGCGGATTTCCTTTTGATTTAAGCTTAAATCTGATTGAATCAAGAGTCCTTTTTCTTGTCAATGTTTTCAAGAGTCTGGACTCTAGATCCGATTCGTTTTTTTTCCAGTGTATGGTTTGTGCAAAACACTCTCTGGGGCTGTCCCTAACTTACGTAACGCTCTAGAAGGGAGGAAGGTCCAGAAGAGCGTTACTCTAGTTTCTTTTCTCGTAATAAAGGATATGAACTCACGCCACAAAAGCGTCACAAAGCAGAGTGGGGTCAAAAATGCCGAAAAAGTGCGTTACGTGATTTAGGGACGGCCCTTCCGCATTAACTTTGAAGAGATGCCTTTGGATTCTAAGAAAAAAGGGATAAAAATACGGGGGCAAATTCAAGTAGAAGCGGTCTCCTAAAAAATTATAACGTCGGGTCGCCTATCAGAATTCGCAAATCCAAGCTGCATGCGTGCGAAAGCATCATTAGGGCCCCGATGCGCGGCGATTAATGGTGGAACCGGCCGAGGCACCCTCCATCAGGATAACGTCATCAGCACTACAGTCCACTCACACGTCATCGATTTCACGGGAGGGGGTGGGGGGATCAGGCAGGGGTTGAAAAGGGAGGCGCATGCGATCCGTGCATTTTTTCGCCAGTGACACGTGACCCGCTCCTCTTCTTCCTGTTCGCCGTTTCAAGTCGCACCGTCTACCAAGAAACTTACCTCGATAAATCATTTGCGGTCTAATTTATTAATGCACTCCGCTCCACTCCCCCTCCTCACCCTCTCGCAGCTATCCCCCTCCCCTTGCCCGCAATCCACCCTGAAAAGAGGCCACTCAACGAAATATGCTCGGCCGTTTTGTTCCCCCGCTAGGTCCCCGCCACCGATGCGGCATACAATTCCTTTGCCACCCCCTCCCCTCCCCCCGACCGTTGCTGCTCACCGGTGAAAGGAATTCAAAACCGCGGAGAGAGAGGTAATGAGCAATTTCTACGGTTTCAAATCGGGGAATAAAGGGTGGCTTGTGCGGAATCGCGCACGACAGAAATCTCTCGCGAAAAAGTTTGGTCTCAGGTGCGGGAAAAATTGAGCGCGAGAGGATGTTGCCATGTCAGGCGAAATTTCAACCATTTCTGACGTTCCGTGCAACCCCATTCCAAAAGACTCGGTCCCGCAGACTTCTAATACATGTCAAATGTGGATGCAGTCAAAATGGGAGGACAAAGAAGCAGGACAGGGAGAGGAAGGAGAGGAAGGAGAAGAAAAGGAAGGCAAAGAAAAAGAAGATGTGGAAAAAACAGGGAAGAAGAAGAAGAATAGAAGAAGATGAACGAGGAGAAGAGGATATTGAACAGAGAGAGGAGGAAGAAACAGGAGAGGAAGTAGAATGGGGATGAGAAAAACGGAAAGAACGAGGAAAAGAAAAAGAATAAAAATGTGAAGATTGAATAGGAGAAGATAGAGGGGCGCATGACGAACGCGAAAGGAGAACGGAAAAAGAAAGGGAGGAAGAAAAATGGAAAGAAGAAAAAAAAGGAAGAATAAGAAGATGGAGAAGGGGAGAAGAGGTACAATAAAAAGGAAATGAGGAAGAGTTTTAATTTCTATGTCTTCACTTTTTTCTGTTTATTCTCATTTTTCTTATTTCACTCCCTATCCTCTTTTCCTTTTATTGTTGCTTCCTCGTCTAATTCTCCTTTGTCATCTCAAAATTAAAATTCAAAGATGATAACAAGATTTAATCGCGTTACTATCTGTATAATACTGGGCGGTAATTGAAGTATCGACGTTTTAATGATCAACTGTTCGGAGACAGTTTCGGGATCAAGAGTTGGTATATGCTTCTTGTCCCATCTGTTGTCTATGAATGAGACGAAGTCGAAACTGCAACGGGGATGTAGCTATTTTGCAACCGTTTGAAAACAATGATTCCCAACTAAAGAGATGAGATATTCGGTCATTTTTCAACTGGCATTGCTTCGCTTATCTGCTCCACTTTTTCTCCCCGCTTTGTGCCTTTAAATTGCTGGGAAAAAACAGAAAGGGTATGCTTTCATGGATGCATGCATTTAGACAAAGCCACCTTCTCTGGCTTTTAGTTGGAATTTACAACACACACACACTGTAGTTCTATATTTTTCACACGTGTATTATCTGATGAAAACTATCCTACTTTAAGATCCTTTTTATGAGCTTGTGGCTTTCAAAATGTCTGCAAACCGTGAGTAGAATTCAGCAGTGAGATCTTTAAGGTCGATCATCGCAAAAGAATTCTTCTTTCAAAAGAATCCTTAAGAAGCCCACGCATCGTATCGGCCTTCGGACCAGGTTCCTGACAAATCTGGCTGTAACTTATAAAGAATAAAACAAACATGTTTAGGAGGAAAAATAATTGAAGACATATTTCTCCTTGATTTTAATATTTTTTTGGCGTCTTTTTTAGTCAGAAAACCGACGTTCTTTACTCCATTGGTGTTGCGTGCTTTGCAATATATAGCTTGATCTACCATGTAAACCTATGGAAAAGGATCGATAGATAGGGGGTTCACAACGAACATCTTAATGCTCGATTCTTTATACCACAGCTTCAATTGTGGAAAAATCGATAGTCGATCATTCACGCCTCGCCATAATATGCTTTACTCGGATTGAATATTCCAATTCAATTGCAGGTTTTTTCATTCATTACTTTTCTAATCAAAGACAATCACTCATGTCATCGGATGATAAAGTAATCTTCGAGTTATGTTAAAAATAGGAGAAGCAATTTTTTTCGGGGAGGGGAGGGGGTAATTTTTTTCTCGAGCCAAATATTTACTTAGAATCCAAGAGAAATTTGTTTCAAAACTCAGAAACGTGTTTTCAAACTTGTTTTAATGACCGAAGCGGCAACTCTGCCTACAGGTGGGCCGTCGGGGACGGAAACGGGATAGCCGAGCACTTTGGAAGGAGCTTTGTATAGTAACGTTGTAATAAAATTGGAGGCAGGCCGGCTCCGGTGAGTCCTGAATTCGGACGGAATGAAGGGTAGATTACCGCTGAAAAGAGATGATACGCTCCAAGAGAGTGCCACGGGAGAGGAGAAGACGTAACTCTACGACACTTGAAGAGTTTTCTTACGGTCATTCACCTCCGTAGCGCGTGTTTTTCCTCTGCCGCATGGACCACGAGCGATAAATGAAGAGTGAAAAGTAGAATGGTGACCATCATTAGAGTCCCTTTATACTGAGAGTAGAGACAATACGAATCCATTTCTGATTGGTTTCCGTATTTTAGGCCTCCATGGAGTCCCTTTATAGAGAGAGTTGAGACAGCGCGGCTTGTGGATGTCACAAACGGGAATAAAGATTACACAAATCGGACGTTTTTTGTAATCTTTGATCAACCCATTCCCGAATTCCTGTCTCCGTTTCCACTCTCATTTCATTTGTTCCTTGCCGTACCTCCTATCCCCCGGTCCATTCCAGTTTATAATCTTTGCAATCGGTGAGACTGTAATCTTCATCCCCGTTTGTGACAATGTGAAGGCCTAAAATACGGGAACCGATCAGAAATGGATAAGCATTGTCATTACTCTCAGTATAAAGGGACTATAGGCCTCCACGGTGTCACAAACGGGAGTAAAGAAAATGTTATAAACTGGAATGACCTGGGGAATTTGGGGCACGGCACGGAACGAACGGAATAAGAGAGGGAACGGAGACAGGAATTCGGGAATAAGTTGATCAAAGATTTCGGGAAACGTTCAATTTAAGTAATCTTTATACCCTTTTGTGACATCCATGAGCTGCGTTGCCTCCACGCTCCATATGAAGGGACTCTATAACCACCATCAGATGCTGGTATAATATTCTCAAATTTTCCAGCATTTGATAGTATCTTATGACCTCAGAATTAAACTCTCGCTATACTGATAAACTATGACCAAAAGTTAAAGAGCATGGCAGTATCATGATGAATACATTGACAAACCTTCCAGTGCAGGACCCTCAGACGCCAGAAACATTTTGTTTTCAGTTTAGTTCCGGGATATAAAAATTCAAATATTGTCAAATTTCCTCTCAGAAAATACTTGTTTTTGAAGGAAATTATGACTATTATTTTCCCTTGAAATTTTCAGCTTTTTTAGATCAATTTGCGAACGAAATCCTGAGAAAAATCGGAGGCTAAAATCCCAAAATTTTCCTGGAAATTCATGATTTGTCGAAGGATAACACCTAATGGTTCATACGGCGTTCTTCCTCAAGAATTTCATCCAAAAAAATCCACTAAAATTTGCACAAAAATCCACACAATTTTTTACACATACAAAATTAAAGTGCCTAATTAAATTTGGCAAGAACTGTAGTGACTTGGTTCCTTTCTGCTTGACGCGGTTCACTTAGGAAGTGCATATGTATCTCATCCCACGGTGAGCTACGGTACGTATGTTTTTACGTTTATACCTCTGGACGCAAGTATCGAATAGAATCGATGGAAATAAAACGTAAACGCAGCCTCATGTTATACTCGGAGGTATGAGCTAAAGCGGTGTGGTTTACGGTGTTTCAAGCGCGGTGGTCTGGCAGAGGTCACACGATCAGATGGACGTATTTATGCTAAAACGAGCTATGTTCCAAGGAATCCCTATGCATAAAGTTCTTTTTAGCATAAATACGTCCAGTTCGCACGGGCGAGCCGCGTAAACAACGATGACTATTAAGTTTGACATAATCGCGCCACCCAGAACCCACCTCGGAGCGTCTGCACGAAAACCACGTAACTCTAACGTGGATCTCACGGAGATGAGTCGTTTATGCCTGGCCAGATGACATGCGTGCCTCGACCTCCCGCGCTTTCTCGCCTGTGCTGTCGCCGCGGAAAACACTTTGCGCCGGCCTACCTGATAAAAAAGGGGATCCGCTTGCTTCTTTACGGTAATAGTCCTGACGCGACGGCTTATTGCTCTGGCTCATGAAGTCAACCTTTCTCCTCTGTCGTTCTACGGAAAGAACCCCGTATGGGCCTCCGGGCGTCACACAGTGGAACGAGCAAAAAGAAGAGGTCGGACATGAATTTTTTGTATAAAATTTCAAATTTTGATGTTTATTTCGTCACAAATGCTATTTCAAGGGGTGTTTCTTTAAAAAAAATTCTACAAAAACCCAATAAAACAACTTTTGAACATTTTTGATTCATATTTTTGAGAATGTAAGCTTTCAAAGTTTCCAAATTTTGTCCGAATTCTCCTACTGACTCGATCCACTGTGCGTCACCGTATTACCGTCGACAAATCACAGGTTTTCTAGGAAACTTGCCAACATTTCCCCCTCTATTTTTCTGCGAATTTCGTTGGCAATATATGGAAAGTATTTTTATACTACGAAGGGAATTGGACTGCATTATGTGACTAAAAACTAAGATTTCTGGCTCAGTTTAGGAAACACGTATATACCGTCAGTTTCCTTGATGAGCCAGAAATTGTAGTTCTCAGCTGCAAAATGTAATTCATTAAAATAATTGTCCTTGATACATAAAGAAAGAACATAAAAATAGGGTCGACGTCACAACCAGTGACTGGTTCATATTGCACTAGCTACCGTGCGTTAGTTATAAGACAACTACCGTGATAGAGGACACAACTAACCTAGGAGTCACAAAAACTATCATTAATTGTATTTGCTATAACAAACCGAGATCGACCGACATAGTTGTGCGATAACCATCGGGGAAGTTGTGTCCTTTACTACGGTAATTTTCGTAACACACGGCAACTAACAACTACATTTATTGAAAACCGAGAGGAAAATTTGCTTCAAGTTGCACATACTGACATGCATACTACCGCAGTGCAGGAGTGACTGACTCAAAATATTCATTTAATTCGTGAAAAAAAAGCAATCTGACTAAAATTCATTATTATACTGTTCAAAAATGGCACAAGAAAATTACTGGAAAAACAAGTCAGAAAATATTTACAAAGAAGGGGATTTTCATTCATTCAGGATTTTTTTTCATTTATTCAAAGTTGCACTTTCTGCGCTTCTAGAAAAACGAGAATACATCAAGATATTTTACCTCACCGATGTTTTCGAAGTATCCCAGCGTCGTTACTTAACGTCGCTTCTCTGATGTAAGGGTGTATCTCTAAGTCCACATGAGCTCCGGAAAGCATAGAGCTATACGGAGAACAGGGCTCATGTGAAAATCAAGATACGCCCACACGTCGGAGGAGCGACGATAAGAGTCCTGAGCCTCCTGGGGGCATTAAAATTTAAGGTGTCACTTCCAAGAATGATTGAGTTGATCGCTAACTTGATGAATTCTCAGATAATAACGCTCGGTGAGATTTAATTTATCTTATTTTAATAAGAGATTGATTGGAAAAAACACGCCTTTTCAATGTGACTTTTTTGTCGCCTTAAGTCGTTCGGATTTCAAGGCAAGATAAAAAAAGAGAGGAAGTTTGATTATACGTATGCAAAACACATCCAGACAAGGATTAATATTCTTTGATTAAAAGTAAGCAATTACCTGGCTGAGCCTTGCCTTATCAGATTTGGAGTAGTCCAGCGGACGCGATCGTAGCGAGAGCTGGAGAGAGGGAATGAAAAAATGCGGGAGAAATTAAAATCGCGTGACCTGAATGCGGCGAACTACAATGAAATCTAAAAAATCGCGCCACACGCTCATTATTTAAATGTGTCAGGTTTATCGGGAACTCCGAGGGTACGGGGTAAAAAATTGGATGAAACGGAAAAAAGGAAGGAATGAACGATTATGAGGACTCGTTAATTATGTTGATAAAAGCATCGATATTTTATTATGATTTCGCACCTGTGTGATGTTGACAGTTGCGGGGTTGCCGGTTTTATAAAATTAGCTACGTCATAAGCGTACGACTCTACGGATACGGGTTTTGCTAAATTTTAAAACCATCTCGTACGACGGTACACGGACTTTAAGTCCACTGTTTTGACTCCGCGAGTTTAAATATTAGAGCCTAACATAGAGCGGAGCGGCGTATTAGCAGCGCAGAACGCGCACTAGCGCCTACAAACCTAACGGAATACTTCACGCATTGCGCAACGCGTGAAGTATCCCGTTAGGTTTGTAGGCGCCAGTGCGCGTTCTGCGCTGGTTGCCTGCCGCACCGCAACGCTTTAAGCAACTATTTCGCGTCAGAGGCGTTGCACCGTATCCTACAAGATTGAAGGCGCACGAAATAACTAGTGAAAGAGGACTTTCAATTTTGACTGCATCTGTTACTGAAAAATGTTTAATTTGGCATTGGAGCGTTTCCTAGGTTCCCGCTTTGGTTTTCATCTTATCATATCCGTACAGTATACACATGAAAATATGTTTTTATCTGCTCTTAGAGTCTGTTCTCTTTCATGACTTGATTCATGTTTTAAAATGTTTAAAATGTTTTTTAGAATGCAGGTAGTAGTAGTATGCATTTATTTTTCAGGTGGTTCCTGTCATTTAAATGATAAGAAAAAAATGTGGACATAACATGTCCACAATTTGGACAGTTTTGGACATATTCATTGTTGAAATTTAATCATGTGGACTTAATAAAGACTGGACTTAACGTTTAGTGGACATAGATAGCGGTGGACATTTATTTAATGGACGAAAGGTAGGTGGACATAAAGTCATGGAAGCCGTACGACACACACACGTGCATGCATCCCCTCCCCCGAAAAAAGAAAGTATAAACAAATTAACTATCAATCGTACGATTAAAAGGGAATGCATTTTGTAATAAGGACCTAATATTTCTGCCTTAAATTTAATTAAGCTTTAAAATAAAAAATACGGCATTAGTATCCCTCTGAAGATATAAAGAAAAATATTCCTGATTGCTAAATGCAGTCGTACTTCTCATTATTCGTCACCAATACCATAGGTTAAGAGGCCTCATGCTGAAAGGGTATGTATTATTCTGAGGAGAGTGATTAGTCAAGATCAATGGGTCAGTTACGGTAATCATACAATCGTGTTTCGATGCTTGATCAATAGCGCTTTGAAAAATTCAGTCTATGACGTCATCCACAGCGGCAGTGATACCCTTGGTTTCTTCCACCTTATAACTACATCAGTCAGGGAGAGACACAAGTTTGCATTTAATTGGTTATTTACTGTATAACTTAGATGATACTAAGGTTGAAGAAACCAAAGATGTTATAATCGCAAAATGGATGACGTCATAAACCGAACTTTTCAAAGCACGATATCTTGGTTAATATTTAACGTAGGAAGTTACTGTTTGGACCGATTTTATTATTTTTAGCTGATCGGCAAGATTATAGATCAAAACACGATTCTGCAAGCGCAACTAGTCCATTGATGAAACAAAAGGATGACGTAACAATGCACAACCAGATTTCACGATTTCAAGACGGCCGTGGGGTAATAGTATCAAACTTTGCCCAAGATTCCAGAATCGTTAAAATTGATGTCAACTATTTGAAAGCACTCTGTACCAAATACATCGGCGTTGGATTATCGCAGCTATTCTTCCTTTTCTCAGTGGTCACTGAAAGCCTTTTGCGGAAAGGACCGAACCTGTATGCTCGGGAGCAAAGGGACTCGGACGCTCGCGTTTTGGCGATTCGAAAGGCCGAAGGAGGGCTTAACGAGGCATGAAACAAAGCAAGCGTTTGCAGGATGTTTCAGAGGGGTCATTTGGGGGAGGGGATGGAAGGAACTAATCTACTTGTGACAGAACTGGACCACGATATCTTCCGGAAAGGTAGAGGAAGCAGTGTTGCAATGCAGGCCAGACTCTGCTCTATCGGAATGAGAACAAAGCTCAATCAAAATTTTCTCGATGAGGGATTTTGATTTTTTTTTTGGCTCGCAAATATGAAACAGGCCGCATATAAGCTGACGGCCTATCATCTTGCTTTAAAGGGCCTTCATGAAAAATATGTAGCTTTTTACGGGAAAGAGGGTTCAAACCTTGCGTTACGGGCGCGTTATAAGGGGAATAGGGCGTTCAGAGCTGCGTTATTTAACGCCAAAGTGTGCGTGTAGTGCCGATTTTTCGAAACATCTTTGATGCAAAATCGATGCGCGATGGTGATTTTCCATCCAAAATTCCTCATAGAACGCTAACTTGAGGAAGGGAATTAGAAAAGCGTCTCAAATATTTTAGGGGGGGTCTGCAGATTTGGGTTACGGGTGCGTTACAAGGGAAAGGGAAAAATTTAGAATCCAATTTACGGCGTTGTGTGTATTATGCACACCTACTGAAGCGGGTTTTCAAGCAGTCAAATAACCCCTCTCCCTTCCTTAACTACCCAACGCCCTTCAAAGACGGGTCGTTATTGGATCAAACGGAGTGGAGAGGCATGGAACACCCTGTTAATAGTCTATAGCAGCGATGGTAGGTATCGGTAGACGGTTCAAACCTGGTGGTATGATTTGCGCTCATTATTTCGAAACAATGGGGAAAGAAGAGGAGGAGTTGTGAGAAGGGGGTTAGGAGAGGGTCCAGCATTCACGATTAATATTGCTAGAGGCGTGTAAAGATTTCTCAGTGGTAGTCCAGATTTATGGAACGTTATTAAGCGCTGATGTAAAATAAGCGGATTTTCCCGAAAAATTAGCATCGTCGCACAATGGATCGAGTCAATGGGAGAGGTCTGACAAAATTTGGAAACTTCAAACGCGTATAGCTCCATTTATAAAAAAAACTTTGAGGTTCTAAAAGTGTCTCTATTGGTTTTCTCGTGAAATTTTCGTCCTGAACCACCCCTTAAAGTTTGAAATGTGGCGAAATAAACATCCAAATTTGCAGTTTTAGTCAAATATTCCATGTCCGACCTCTCTAATTGATTCGATTCACTGTGCGTCGGTGGCTCCGCTCTGACTGGATATTAATCCCCGATCAATGATGAAAAAATTCGCCATTTTATGCTCCGCTTCCGCAGAAAAGGACGGTCATCGTTGACAAATGCCCCTGACTCTCGTAATTACGTTCCATGTGTAATGACCCTCATAAGGCAAAACTTGGCAGCTATGGAACGGGTCGGAGTGTATGTATCATTCAAAAGCGGGGATCAAAGGGGCTCAACGTTATTTCCCGTCCGAGCAGGCCTGAGATAATGAAAATATTTCCTTCCGTTAACTCCACCGCTTTCACAGTGTGTTTCCGCGATAGGGTGAAAACTGAGCCTGCATTAGTCGAATGCAGATTTTCTCGATTTTTTTCCCCCCGCGTGCAATTTTGACGGCGAGCTGTTGGGATCATACCGTCGTATTGGCACGAAAAATGTAGAGCTCATACGAGCTACAAGATTACTGCTGTGCAATGAAAGAATGCCGTATGAGCTATCTGGCGTTGTCAACTTTCCTTCGATAAAAATGGAATTTTCTGGGAAATTTTTGAGTTTTTTATCCAAATTTTACAGAGTATTTAATTCGCGAATGAATCTAGAGTATCTAAAATTTTATGGAAAAATAATTAAAACTTTGCGGAGTAATAAGTATTTTATCGAGAGAGATTTGACAATATTACAATTTTCATGCGAAGTTTTACCTCAGCACGGCAGATTAAAGGATCGGAACAAATGACCGTTAACTTGAATACTTTACAGAGGGAAAATCATATTTTACCTCTAGTGTGTTTACTCAGGATATGAGAAAAATCACCCCTTTCGCGTACGTTCCGAACGTCGAACTCCCGGCTAACAACCCGCAGAATGCCCCCCCCCCTCCCTCTCCCTTTAATATCAATAAAACGGTAATATTAAATCTGCCAAAAAGTTCGCATGAAAAACATTGATTTGAAATATATTTAAACAATATACTTCACGGCTGTTTGTATGAGTTTGAATTTATGTTGAGAATTATGATTCGACCATGTTTTGAAGTAGATTTATTCTGACCCAAAGACGAATAATTCGATGTTCTAGGAAGACTTTGTCCAAACCTATTCGAAATTTAATCCAAAGCCCAATAGCGGGACCAAGCGTCGCCGTTGGGAAGAGAAATTATTAATATTTTATTATAAATATAATAATTATAAATATTATTAATTAAGGATTTGAGAAGGGATATTTTAGTATTAGTCAAAAGAAAATGTTTCCATTGGCAACTTTTTGGTACTACCCGGACGGAGGAACTTAACGACCTTCCAACGTTGCGAAATTTCTTATATAAAATTTTGGATTATATTTTTGCTTCGAAGCGCTTATGCGCATTTGCAACTGAGAATTTTAAAGACTTCTCTTCTAATGACTGGAAAAAGTAAGCAACATTTTCGACGTGCAAAAAAGTCATTTTAATGAAACCCTAATACTGTCGTTAATTTTACAACCTTAAAACGGAAATACGTCTCTGTGGCTGGGGGAGATTGTGCGACCTTTCTCCTCCAAACTAGCAACCAAGCCACCCTCTTAATCCTTATTCAACCGCAAAATTGAATAACCTGCGTTTAGCGCGGCGGATAAGAGGCGCATTATTCCGGTAAAAAAGCGACCGCTTGGAGTTGAAACGATGAATCGATTAATGTCTCTGAAAAATTCCGCGTTTTACACGGGTAAAAAATGCAATCGCGACAGCGAGATGCGGTCTCGGAGTAAGTATGGTTCGACCTCTCCGCTAAGCCAATTTTGATTAAAAGAGATGCTGAAACTTTCAAGACCGGGGATTGCCAGATCGCAGATGACCCTCACATTTTACACTGATTCTGGAAGGAAAAATCCAAGTTTGCGCTGATAATTCGCAACCATGCTCAAGATTCAATGTGGACTTATTGGGTCACCGACTGCAGGCGCATGAAATCAGCTTAAAGGTTCCATTAAGATGAGAATTTACGTATTTTCCTTTGTCAACGTGTAAGGCTCGATTAGTTAAACTAACTCACAGCTTTAAGCTGTATTCACGGATTCTGACGATGGCGCAAATTGAAAGCCAATTCTCTTGATCTCTTATTTTGTTGATGATTTTAAGTAGAGAGCAATCGCATGCATTGTGAGACGCTTGAAGAATGATGAATGGTGAATTTATTTGAATACTTTAAATAAAATGTTGAGCACCAGAGTGATTCGACCTACAAATCTTAGAAGTCTACTTTTGTACTATTTTGTGGATTTCCCGAAGGACCGTAAGGCATGACACCAGTAGCGAAGCATGAATGATCGACGTGCGGCTGGCCAACTCCCGACGCGCAATGGCGCCTACAAACCTAAGGGGATACTTCAAGCATTGCGCAATGCGTAAAGTATCCCCTTAGGTTTGTAGGCGTTAGTGCGCGGTTCGCGCCGGTAGCGCGGCGCGCCGCTCATTTCCCATTTGAAGCTATGGTAAATAAAAGAATCGATTATTAAGGTGTTCGTCGCGAATACCCTACTTATCGATCCTTTCCAATTATTTGCTATTTGTTCAAATAACAGATCAATCGATATATCGTACAGCACGCCACGCCACTGCATGACTCCCTCCAGTTGCATGATGATAACGCACTATTCGCCCAAGTAGAGGCTCGTGTTGCCTACACTAAACATTGAAGGCAAATTGGCATGACGTTAAAGTAACCTCTTCTCGAAAAGACCATCTCTCAGTGCGTTCGTAGTGAGGGCGTCATTTCTCGATCATATACAATTATTCGGCCATGTGGGAGCTCGCATTGTCTATTTGGCGGTAGCAAACAATCATCTGGTGGGAGCAGAGCGTTTGCGATCATCCCCCATTGGCTGGTGCGGCAGCCAATAAAGATGCAAGACCCATTATTTTCACTGGATGGTGGGCGACTACCACTAAAAATTGAAGACAAACTAACATGGTGTCAAGGGATCTCTTCCCGTTTGGTAAAAAGCTACATTATGAGTGTGTTCCAAGTGAGCGTGATATTTCACGACGACAACACTATTCGACCGCTTGAGAGCTGGGGTTGCCTACACTGAAATTGAAGGTTGGAATCGAGGAAAGAGCTACGTTGCACGCACTGAGAACACGGTTATGAAAATCGGAAGTGGGCTCAGGCAAACCGAACAGCACGGCCACTATACTGCCGTGTTAAGGAAAAACAGCATATATGAACACTAGCATGTTGCCGATTTTTCACTCAGGAAATATTTATTTTTCAAGAGAGTAATGAATATATTTCCTGGGAATTTGCAGACACTTCAGACCTAACTCCGAACAAAACCCTCTAAAAAATTAGATGAAAAACATAAGCAGATTTCCCCAGAAATTCGAGATTTGTCCGAGGAAATGTTGCAACGTCTGAAGGCACATACGGCATCCTTCCTTAACATAGCAGAAGAGCACCGTGATACGAGACAAATAATCCAATTTTTTCCCCTCTCACTGTATTCTCATTTTCTGTTTTAAGTTCGGCATATTTTCATCCGATAAAGCTCCAGGTCCGGGAAATATCCCTGCTGAGTTGATCAAGTGTGGAACCTGCAAGCTGTTTCAACGGTTGAGATACCTGATGCAAGATTGCTTGGACGGTGGAAAGGTACCGACAGAATGGAAAGAGTCTTGGGTGTCACCTATATACAAGAAGAAGGGTAGAAAAGATGAGTGTGATAACTATAGAGGACTGTCGGTTGCAGGTACCCTGAGCAAAGTGTATGGAAAAATCTTGAAAGCAAAAATTGAAGAGGAGTGGAAAGAACATGAAGCGGAAGAGCAAGCAGGTTTCAGAGCCGGTCGGTCAACGATTGATCACTTATTTACCATCATCCACGTCATAGAGAAAAAGAAGGGAGTTGGCCAGGAATTACATCTAGTGTTTGTGGATCTCCAGAAAGCTTACGATAGTGTGCCATTGATGAAACTTTGGGAAGCCTTGAACAAAAGGGGTTTTAGTGGGGGACTAATTAGTGCTATTAAGGAATTTTATGGTGGGGCTTTCTCTAGGGTTAAATCGCATGGGGAGTTATCGTTGGGGTTTTTAATTACTAAAGGACTGAAACAAGGGTGTTGTTTGTCGCCAACCTTATTTAAAGTGTACCTGGAAGAAGTTTTAAAGGAATGGAAAAGATGCTTTTCGGGAATGGGCGTCCCGCTACGTGAAGATGGCACCCTTTATACTCTGTGCTTTGCTGATGATCAGGTGGTAATAGCTCAGGACGAAGAAGATGCGAATTACATGACGCGGAAGCTAGTGGAAGTATACCGAAAGTGGGGAATGGAAGTAAATGTGGTTAAGACGGAGAAGTTGGTTATCGGTGGTGATCAGCAAAGCATTGAACTGGAGGATGGCCGGAAGATCCTGGACTGTGAAGAGTATAAATATCTCGGAGTTCGGTTAACTAAGGACGGAAATTTGGATCGGGCCATTAAAGATCGGAATGTGCAAGGCAGGAAAGCTATCGCGATGCTAAATGGGGTTCTCTGGGACCAGAGTATCTCCAAGGAGACCAAAAGGAAAATTTACAACGTCATCGTGAAGAGTATCGTAACTTACGGGAGTGAGGTCTGGCAACTTAAGAAAAGAACTGAAGACATGCTTAGGGCAACCGAGATGGACTTTTGGCGAAGGTCTGCTGGGATATCGAGAAGAGAGCGTATCCGCAATGAAAGGGTACGCGAGATAATGGGTGTGGAAAAGGACATCGTGCACGATATCAGGTCCAAGCAGTTGGTCTGGTATGGACATGTGCGAAGGATGGCAGATGATCGGTTGCCCAAGCAGGTCTTCGATTGGGTTCCTCCCGGAAGGCGACGGCGTGGACGTCCTGTGAAAGGTTGGCGACAAGGGGTGGAGGAGGAGATCAGAAGGTGCCAATTGCCTGATGATCTCTGGGAGGATAGGGGGCAATGGCGATTGGGCGTCGCAGAGCGCGAGGCGGCGCTATAATCGCGACTTTATGTATGTATATTTTCATCCTCCTTCTCTGAGGTCATGATTACCTAACCATCGAAATCGTGACATTGCAAGTCCGTAATCATTTTGCTGACCATGTCAGTATATATTCAATGTTGAAAAGTTTTCCATCCAACGTATTTATATTTTAAAAGGCTCTGATTGAAGTTTTCGCAGTCAGTTTCAAAAGCGTAAAACGCCAGACCTCTTTCACCGCGGAGCTACTTGAAGAGGTTCAAAGCTCTCATTGATGAGCTTACAGGTACAGAAAGTTAATGGCGTTTTAACCGGATCACTGTCCGGGAAACTGCCTCGCGAGCAAAATTATTATTCATGAATCTGACACTTCAAAAGATAGCAAGGTACATTTCAGCAGGCGCAAAATCCTTCTGAAAGGCACGATCGACGAATGAGCTCCGACGATAATACCCGAATGAAGTTCTCCGAAGTAAAATATTTTGTGCGTTGGGGGCGAATTAAATCCCTCACTATGCGAATTAATTACTGTCATTAATTTTACATGTTTCATAAGAGCTGTGGAGCAGTCGTTTCCACGTTGACGTAAAATCACAACCAGTCAAAGTTTCATCAGTTCCACACCGCGAAAAATTACAGCTTTACGGTTCTTTGATTTATGTGAGTGCTCTTTTTAAATTAAAAAGATGCTTACTCATCTTAGTCAAACGGTTTTTTTCGAATCCAATTAGTGGATAATTTGTTCAATATAGAGAGATGCTGGATACGCTAACTATTTTCTGCAACTGTCAGATCGGTTAAATTAATATTTTTTTTTCATTTTCTTTTATTCCTAGATTATTTTTTTATTCCGAGTATTACAAAGCTCTGTCCGCTCAATATGACAACAGTGTGCTCGTAAATATCAATATTGCGCCAAATTATTGGAACGTGTCGATCGGAATCGAATGAATCCTTTATATTACCCTTGCTATTCATGAAGCAACAGCTCGGTTGCCAAGTTTCCTGGATTATCCAGAGCCAGGGAACTGGGCGAGCGTTGCAACATTTGAGGAGTGGGAATTCAAAACCAAGTAATCATCAGAGGGTGTTGCTAAGATTATGCATGATGCTCCAACTATAGAGGGACGAAAATTAAAAATAGGGAACATTTCAGAGTGTAAAAAGCCGGAAAATCAGTCAAGGGGTCTGGACCACCACCCTCCACCCGGCTTCACTACACTGTCCACCCGCAACATGCGCCACCATACTGCCGTGCTAAGGAAAAAACGCCGAATGAACCTTCAGGCGTTGCCCCATTTCCTTTGGTAAAGCACGAATTTCCGGGATAAATTGTAAATATTTTTCCTCCAATTTTTCAGATATTTTTGTAGGCAATTTCACCTAAAGCTCCTGAAAATTTCAAGGAAAAATATTCATAACGTCCTTCAAAAATAACTGTTTTCTGGGAAAAAATGTGGCAACTCTTGAATGTTCATACGGTGTTTTCCTTAGCACGACAGCATAGGTGGCATGGACTACACAGCCCCGTTTGGCAAAAACGCTATAAGAGCAGATCATATTCGGATAGTGCTACGATGCAATATTTCTTGAAGTAGAATATGGGTCAGTGGCGTGGCGTGAATTGCGATATATCGATTGTTATGGCATTTAAACCAGTGGAAAAATATCGATTATTTAGGTGTTCGCTGCGAACACTCTTTTTATCGATGTTTTTCCATAGGTTGAAATGCCATAACAATCGATATCGCAAAGCACGCCACGTCACTGATATGGATATATTTCGAATGTTCATTCAACTGATTTGTCAGAAAAGTTTGATTCCAATTTAATCTTACCCTGCAATTCCGAAGAAAAATATAAAACTTTCCTAGGAAACGATTATTTTATGGAGGAAAATTTAGCAACGCTCAACTGCTCTTGCAGTATTTTCTTGCGCATGGCAGTCAAGTACCAAATATTCACGCATTAACATCTCCAATGTAACAACCGTGGTCGAGAAAAGAGCAAACGTCGAAGCTTACATCAATACCCGATGGCCAGGAAACGCAAACATGCAATCCAACTGCAACGTCTGGCCGTCAGTCAAAGGTTTGGACATACCGCGCGCTATTCAGAAATCTGGAAATCTTGATTGATCATGATCGAGTGGTCCCGAGTTAACGCGTCGAGCGGAAAGCTATACACTACCAAGCTAAAGAAGAACGACGTAAAGGCCCTCAAACGATGCTAATTCCCTCAAATAAAATGTAAATTTTCCTGGAAAATCATGGATATTTGTCTCCCAAATTTTTTCCGGATTTCGTCCGCAATTTAATCTAAAGCATCTGAGACTTTCAAGCGGAAAAGTTCATAGATTTCCTTCAAAATACAGATTTCATCGTGGGAAATTTGGCAACTTTCAAATTTTCACACGGCGTTTTTCCTCCGTAAAGCAGAACACGAGTTTGGATGTGGTCGGTGAGTGGGGAATAGGTGTATCTGGTGAGAGCATCCGTCAAATGTTACATGTGTGCTTTGGAGTGTCAGAGAGCGCTGTATGGCGAAATATAGGGGAGGGGAAGTTGGGGGAGAGATATTTATACGTAAAAACGTTTACACCTGCGTATTTTAACAAGAGAACGTCCGCGACATAGGGATCTTGGTGCCAGAAAACTTAGATTATGTTCATGGTACCAT
The DNA here is from genome assembly GCF_001854935.1 of Bemisia tabaci. Lineage (NCBI taxonomy): Eukaryota > Metazoa > Arthropoda > Insecta > Hemiptera > Aleyrodidae > Bemisia > Bemisia tabaci. The sequence goes on from NW_017548020.1 coordinate 63,631, forward strand.
CTCTAAAAGGAGTATTTTATGATTTTGGCGTAAAAACNATGTTGAGCTAACAGAGTTGCACACTTTTGTTTCAACATACTTAAAATGTTAAACTATCAGTCACGACAACTAAAAGAACAGAGAAACGTCAAACAAATTTAACATTCAATGCGACTGTTAAAATGACAGGTCTTTTTTTTCCGTGTAAAGTTCTCATGAACGAAACTTTGTGCACGAGTTCCGAGGTCATACAGATCTCTGAAGTTTATCGGACTGTACAACCTAAAACTTGAGGTCTCTTTTCCGAGGTTAGGGTCACAAATCTGAAGTATATACTTAGGGGAAACTTCGGAGTCTTTCTGTGATTCAAACTTAGGCAGCTGGAACTTGAGTTCTCAGACTCACGATCTGAAAACTTCAGAGATCCATGACTCGAACTTCAGATCTCGCGAACGAAATTTTTATTCTCCATGGTAATTCGAACTATAGGTGAAAACATAATGATCCGTGATAGTGGTATTTTCATCATATTTATATCGCGTTGATACGTGGTACACATTATTGAACGGTAAAATACCACAAAAACTAGTTGTAATTATCCTCAGTGCACAGTTAAACTAAGACTCACGAATATTCGCTACACCGTTATCAGAATTAGGGTCTTTACATCGCGAAGTTTTGAGACAATTTATGTGGAATTTCTATTTTCACGTTCAAAACTCTTGATGCAGCCGCTTTGGGTTCTTTTTGGTACCAAAATGAAAAAGAAAAAAAAACGTTTGCCCTGTTTCTTGGGATTTTCGATGGCGATTTTTGAAAGAAGTGCAAATTCCAATCTCCGATCCGACTGCACGATATGCTCAGGTTGTGTTTTATGCCTGTCTTCGAGTTTCTTTCTTTCCAAATTTGATTTTTTTTTTGATTATCACCTCCCATTGATTCTGACAAAGGTCCGCTGATGACAATGATAATGATAGCAAATAAATATGATAAATGGATGACAGAAAGACTATTTTACTCACGTATGTTTCAGACGCAAGAACAGTTCGACGTATTGGTACTAAAAGGAACTTGCGTGTAACATAGTTCCTTTTAGCATACATAGGTATGTCCTATTTAAAGTGCTGATTGTGCGAGGATATGACTTACCTGAAACAGAAAATACAAAGAAAAAGCGTTACTAAAATTACCTAAAGTTGGAGTCTAAACGGCGCAAAAAAATATGTTTTATCTCGTACGTACAATATTATAATGTGTCATAAAATAGATTGATTTGAATGACATGGAATGATACCGAGGATAACAGTATTAGCAAAAGATAAAATAATTGTAAAGTAATCCCAACTCCATTATTTGACGTATTTTCGGCCGCGGCAAAGATTCCGAGACTTTTCAGTTTGCATGACTCGAAATAATAGCATACAAAACTCTGCGGTAAATAAACACGAAACAGTAAAATCAAACGCATCATGAGAGAATCCAACAAAGAGTAGCGTAATTTTTCTTTTCTCAAATGACCTCGCAAGAATTACAATAATCATAAAGAGAATAGTATAAGATATGTTCTATGGAGCAAATAGAGGATAAAAGTATTGTACTGACGCAGGTAATTTGATAATTCTCTTTCTAACCGCAGTCAGAATTTCTGGAATCTTTCGTCCTCTCGTCTCTGAGCGTTCCAAGTCTCATTCCTAGCTGGGAAATTGGAGCAAAGCAAAGTCCGTAGTGAGTAAGCTTTCAGCTTTCACAAAACATGGTATGTGAGATCTTTATCCTGTGGTATCAAACTACCTCCCTTCTAAAGCTCCCGCTGAAATTCCTCCTGAAACTGGGACAAGTTATTCCAGGCAATTTCTTGTGTTTCCTGGGAGGACAAGTTTTAGTTGCAACTAAGAAATTCGGGAAAAAAAGCTATACTTTAGAACGTGTGCTATTCAATTAAGTTTCCCGTTTGAACGGTGCTAATTCCATTATCTAGAAATTTCAGTTTTAGACTCACTGCTCTTTACGGTAAGGCGGCAGTAAATATGACATTTAGCCATTAAGTCCTTTGATCTTAGGTCTGCCATACCTCGTCAAACAGCTGAAAATAAACGGAGTATATTGTGGCATTGGACCTCAAAAACCGACCAAAATTGTTTGTTGGCGGAATTCGCTCAATGTGATGAAGTTCTCACAAATAATACCTACTAATTTTTAAATAATAATAAGTAGAATCTGGGAGCTGAACACATCATGTATGAGGATTTAAGAATGGTTCAAAATATAAGGGTAGGTAGACGATGAGAGTGAGAAGGACATTCATGTATTCAGATTTCGAAAACCATTTTTATTTTATTTTTTTTTAAGCATGCTAAAAATTGGTGTTTTTGCCGAGTTTCTAGTCAACTACAACAGTGTGCGGCGGGAGGGTTTTCATTAGTGACACCAGAGCTGAAAAGCGTGGGGCACAGGGCGGCAACGAGAATGATTTCCAAGCACCAGCGCTCTCTACATTTATTTAAAATTACTACCTGCCCGGTGCCGGGTGCCGCGCAAGCAGAAGAAATCAAATTAATAGGGTAATACTTTTCGCATCCCCCCACCCTCTGTCTCGCGACCATAATCTTGTTACGTCGGCCAACCTCCTTTCATTTGAAAAACTACGGACCCCTAAAAGGTTGTCGGGATGGTGCGCGCTATCCTGGATGGTGGGAAGTATAATTCAGCCCCTTCTTGACGCTATTCGCCAGTCGATTACACTTTCACCCGCTGCGGTGAGCTTTAGTTTCATGGAGATGGAAATCCTTGCGGTATTTTCATTAGGCTAATCTTGCACTTTTTGTGAGCCGCGATTGCTGACGCTGATTATTCAAGTTTTAAATTAGCCGACTACTTACGATTGACCTTTGCGCGTCGCATTCTCTGTCGAACATCTCGGAGTGAAAACCAGAGTGCTTTTCACTCTGAAGCCTATTTTGTCCCTAAAAAACGGGGAAATATCGTCCCCTTTCGGCCAAAGTATCACAAGCGCCATGGGACGTTTCCAAAAATCCGCCGCCATTTTATTTTTTTAAAGGGAAATTGTTGGTTGAATCTGTTAGGGAATTTGACTGAATTTTATCGGCAGCACGAAAAAAATTCCGTGAGATTTTCGGACAGCTTCGTTGAAAAATTTCTCTGCAGAAAAATAAAATGGCAGCGGAAATTTGGAACGTCGCATGGCGCTTGTGATACGTTGGCCGGAAAAAGATGATATTAGCACGGGTCGGAATCCTTTCTTTTATTCGAAAAAAAAAAAAAAAAAAAATCCGGCTCCAGGAGCCGTAATTACGGGCAATACGGGAGCTGGAACAACGGCCTGTAAACCCGTAGCAAAAAGAGCTCCCGGCTCACTGGCCGATGCTTTGGCTCCTGAATGGGGGACTTACGGTCTCCTCAGCGGAAACGCACGGCAGTGCTATATAGCCCGTAATTACGGCTCCTGGAACCGGAGTTTTTTTTTTTAGTGTTGGAAAAGTATTCCATCAAAAAAAAAATTGACACCAGCAGAGCGTCGTTCGTCTCTCAAGGTTAGGATCATCGTGTAAAATCATCGGAAAATGGTGTGCACCCCTAGCGTGAACGCTTCTACAACTTGAAGCTTATCCTCGAGCTCAGTGGTCACTCGCGACTCATCGGCGAAGGGGGGGGGGATGACAAGAGGGGGAAAGTTTTGAGAGAAAACATCTTGACCCCCACTTGGGTCGGCAGAGGATGAAACGCGATTGGACAACTCGGAAAACTCCGGAAACGCCACTCTCCTTCTCAACGTCGAGTCCTTGTCATGCTCCCTCCTCTGCTCCCACCACTTCCGCTCCGGTCTCAGAATCCCGATGGACCTGTCAGAGGGGCCGCAATCATTGCACTACTTTAAACGGTTAGCGATACAGCGGACGAGCCATTTTTTGGCCTTTAGGTCGCGATAGACGATCGAATTCCCGAACCAATTACCATCAAAGCGTCGGGAGTCATCAGTCTTAAACTCATTAATTTGCTTAATTTTAAAATGAAAACTAGGCAGAAATGTTTCCTGAGCCAGGAAATGATGAATGGTGGCACTCCATTCTGATCTTACTTTGAACAAAATAGTGCGGCCCGTCAAATTTTGATGGTAGATGGTGAGTCATCAGCATGTCTACTTTGATCGGAATTGGTCCGGAATTTGATCGTTTATCCAGGGCTATAAAGTATGTTAAACATTTTGAATTCTTAACAGTTCCTACCTGGCTAGTTGCGCGAGGTGGATGCAGACACAATGAAAAGAATGCGTTAAATATAGCACAATAAATAATAGATACAAATTAGAAATCGATGCGGTCGGAGGCGAATCCATCAATTCGGCAACACCGAATTTCCTACATTTAAACCTATGCTAAATGATCTATTCTTGTCAGAGCACCTGATCCCTCCAAGAATCGATACATTCCTTTAGGTTTAACTTGAGAAAGAACAGTGTTGTTGAATTGCTGGATTCGCCTCTAGATGCGGTATAAGACAAGTATAAGTGCTGATTTTACAATATATATGTTTTTAAAAAAATGCTACATTAACTGTGTCCACGGTTAAAAGAACAACTTCAATGTTGAGTTAGCCTTTTTCAATTGTGAAATTAGTATTTTATACTTGTCAAACATTTTGTGAACAGTATAAATGCTGAATCAACATTCAATTTTTTTCCGTGTTCAGTACAAAAATAATGTATGTTTGAATTCCAGGCATCACTATCAGTAAATTCGTTCTCGTTTCTTTTGACTTCTAAATTTTGACACTTTATTATTCAACACAAATAGTTCAAGATAAATAATTCAAAGATATACCAGAACACGCATATTATGAAGAGTTAATAGTATATTTTCCCGGATGCATTTCGGCCAAAAGCCATCTTCAGCGAGAAAAATTAACAAAAACACAAGAAAGAGCTGTGACTTTTGTGAATTTTTTTGTTGGAGATGGCTCTCAGCCGAAATGCAACCGGGAAAATATACTGTCAATTCTTCATAATATGCAAGTCCTGGTATATCTTTGTAATTACTTATACATCTTTTAATATCAAAACACGCAAGATGCGATTCTCTGGTTACAAATATATTGCAATTTGCCGGCGATTGCTACTTGTATGCAACAGATGCACTTCTGAAGAATTCATCTTACCTCTTGGCCCGTCGTGGCTTGGGCGGGAGTTTGTACTTGAAGAGTCGCTGGACGTGGGTCTTGCTGGACGAGCGCCTCCGATGGATCTGGACGGAGAGTTCCTCGGGGCTGAGGCAGAAGGTGTCCTCGTCGTTGGACTCCTCGCGCGTCACCTCGGGGGTCGACGCCAAGCGCCCCCCGCCCCCACCCCCGATGTCCATGGGATCCCGATCACACATCGCTTCCTCCTCCTCAGTCCGCTCCGCCGATGATTGGATCATGTTCCATACTATCACTGCCACTGTTATCATGGCGCCCCCCGGGGGGCTCCCATAGCGCCCCGAGGGCGCTCAGAACAAAACACCCCGATTTCAGCTTCGAAGCATCCCGGAAGAGGCGCCTTGAAATCAACGCTCCCGGCACTATCCTTCACTTATTGTGGGGTTATGGTTTTATGCTCTGGCTCTATGGTCAGAGGATCTCTAGTCCAGGTAACACTCAAGAAAGATGGAGCTCTAGGCGCAAGATTACCCTCCGGGGGAAAGAGGGATGTGAAGTTGAAGTATTAAAAATCTGGTTGATTGAAGAGTCGTTTGAACGCACACATAGAGTCAAAGGAACCTTCAAACTTTCACAATTTCAGGTAATCGAAAACTTAAAAAAGGAGCTATTTTAAAGACGCACTTGTTGATATTCACTGTTCGACTTTTGATAGGATGACGGTGTCGCGAAAAATTGAGTGTTTTGAATTTAACGTTTGTTCCATTTTGAGAATATCTATCTTATGCAAGCAAGAAAAACTTATATTCGCAACAGCTCTATCATCTTGCAAGACACCCGAAGGGAAAAGTTGAGTGAATGGGGTTGAAATCACGATGGAAGAGCGAACTAGTTCCTTTGAAAGTTTTGAAAGTTTCACGGCGGTATTGATAGGTACTTTTCGATACGATTGTTGGGCTTGTAAATTGATAACAATGTATAAGAGTCATTCATCAAGAGGGTTGGCGAATTGTTCCAACCCGCACTAAAATCACAGACTTATCCGAGTTCATTGTTTGTTGCATACTCAGAAGTATCTTCAATCTGTCCATGATGATTTCTTCATGAAATCAAATGAGCTGAGGCCTTTTATTTTCTACAATGTTCTCTGAAAAACCAAAGTTTACTTTATCATTCAAGGTTTTCTCTTCCTTCCTTAAGAAGTATTTTTAAATAGTTTAAAAGAAAAAAAAAATTCAGGTGAAAAGAGTTTTGAAAAAGTTTTTTTTGTGTAAGAATACATTTTGTGGAAATGATACAGGATTACAAACGAATACACAGCACTGTCATAGGCACTAGACTGTCACGTTGAAATTGTTGAAGATTAAAATCACTCTAATAAAATCTGTTTCAATTTTGTTTGTTCTATCATGCAGTAAAATATTCCTTACTGATGCGCACATTTGTTTCCGATTTGAATTTGTGTTAATTCTTGAACAAAAAGTACCGAAAAAAGATCGAGTTAGGGTTGTACTATCAATAAGTTTCTCCAAATCGTCTTTCAGAAGGTTTAAGTAGATTCATAATAAAATCTTTAGGGTCAACATCAGTCTCTTTATTGGTAATTTTTGGCAGGTTCATCTAAGATGTCCATCACTTTTCTGAATAATATAGGTAAGTTGCGAATGGAAGCCGAGTTCTGTAATGTGTTGTCAACGGTATTTTAATTTTTAGTTTGGTAAAGAACACGAACAAAGAAAAACTGATTATCAGTAATTTTCCACGTTTAAACTCTCTTAAATCGTTTGGTTTGAAACCGACACAAAATGACAGAATCCAGTGTTCTCTCTGAGTTCCTTGGTTAATTTCATAATTTTAATAGTTTACAAAGTTTTTTTTTTAATTACTTTAAACTGATTTTGAAAACATTCGTTTTTTGGGCTGATACGGATTTTTTATACTGTCTCTTGGAAAATACATGTGTTCAAGATTGGACCATCATTGGATTTAGCAATTTGACTTTTCGTCCAGCTTTAGAGTATTTCTTGAGAATTCAAAGTAAGCCTAAATCTCCCGGGGAGAAAATTGTATTCAGGTGAGAAGGTGTGGGAATCGGAGAAGTTCCCCACCCGAAAACTTTATTCATGAAAACTGAAACTGAGGTGGAGACTTTTAACTCCAAAGTTCATCTACCCAATCTTACTTTGAGGTTAGCGGTTTCTGTAGAGGTTGCAGTTCTGAACACGAAAATTTCTGTGAGGAGCAAATGCGAGAGAAGAGGCCTACGATTTTTCGTCCAAATTTTGCAACACTGCGAGGTTGGGCCGTAAAAAAACGTTAATAATTTGATAGCGACAAGTCTGCTTGTAAACGGGCCGTTCGCAAACTTTTCCTGTCGAGGGCAAACTTGTGAGCGCGAACTGTCAGAGAATAACTCAGTTTCGAAAAAGTCAAAGGAAAGTTTATTAAAACTCCCCCTTTACTCCACGTTTCTCTTAGGCAGTAAATCGCGGTCTCTTTTTGAAACGGAATTTCTTAGGGATAATATTATTCTCAAGTAGTCATCAATTGAAGAATGAAAATTCAAAGTATCTTAAACCCCACCAGGTGTTGCTAAGATTATGCAAACGTCTCTTTAATTCAGTGAAAATTAAGGTTAGCTTCAGGATGACGATTTTTGTTCAAATAATGAATAAAAATTTGGAGGAAATCTGTACATGAAAAATGAATGAAACGGAACGATCAACAACCAGTAAATTGGAAGAGGATGTACTCAATGAAGCAACACCTTGTGACGCTAAGGGTGTTCTGCTCTTCCACTCTTTGGATTTCGTGAATTAATCCAGAATTAATTTCTGCATTATGAGATTTGAAAAGAGTTCTCGGTATAGGGACTGCCGTTCATTGACGATCATCTGATTTTAACCTAATGACAAATGGATAGTCAAATTTTTTCAATTCAGAAATTACTTTTTGGGATTTTGTTGTTGTTGTTAAACTCGGCCCATTTCACACCATCATTATTTTAATACGCATCTTCTTCGGAGATCCATCGAGGTATCCCTAAAGTGAGAAATTCTTTGATTTTCACTCCTAATTGGCAACTTTTTTCAAGGGAGAGAAGGATAAATGTCCCTCGGTGATCCCGAGCAAAAAATAGCGAAGAGAGGAAAGACGCTAATTCGTGGCAAACTCAAAAGTAAATACAACTTGAAGGAATCACAACTTTAAATCCAATTAAAAAAATATGTTACGCCTGCGCTCGCCTTGAAGTTGAGGAAAGCTTGAAGTTTCCCTCTGAGGAAACTTGCGTGCACAGTTGTCACGCTTAAAATTGGGTAGAAATTCACAATGCATCATTTCAGGGCCACTTAGTCCAGATTTTAAATAAGTTACCAACGCCGCGTTGGTGGCCTTACAACGTATATCCGGGAGGCAGACAAAGGGCTGGAAAAATCTCTCATTTCGGCAAAAATAAGGCAGATGGAAAACAAAACAAGTCCTGCGATTGAATTCCGAGGTTCATAATGACTTTTGAGTGTTTTATTAGGACAGATGAGGAAAGGAAGGGAGGGAGATGACTCAGAGAAAAAATGTCTCATAAAATCGTATGACGGTCTAATGTCTGATTTATAGCGAATTCTTCTGGTCTTGCTCGCTCAGAGGCTGATGACACCCTGTGGGCTGATTGTTGAAAGTGATAGATAAAGCGATAGACATAAGGAGTATGAAGGCATCCTATTGGTAGAAGCGGGTGATTGGAACGGATAAAGGACGTAGGTAGTAGACTTACGGCACCTCGCGAGAGACCCGATAGCTATATAGTCCATATTTTACCCCTTAAGTCTATAACAACCCATTTCGACCAGCAGAATTGCTCCACACCCCTTGTGTCTTCGTTATCTATCGCTTTGTCTATCAATTTCAGTAATCAGCCTGTTATGGTCTGGCCGACTCGAGATTTTTTGAGCCGAGACCGGATTCGGTTGAAATTTCAAGGAAAGAATGAAATAAATTAAACCCTTGAATCAAAAACGGTGATTCGAGGATATCACGCGACGAAGGGCAACGAGGATGGAAAGTATCCTGTCGATGCATAATGACTGCGGACGATGAGAACATGTCTCCTTCAATTTTCGATTCGTTTAACTCACTAGAAAATCAATTAGAGGCGGAATAAAAATTGATAACTTCAACCGGCGAAAGCTCGAGCGAACGTAGGAAACGGCGCGAAAAGTGCACCGTCGCACAGTGGACCGAGTCAATACGAGGAGTTGGACACAATTTGGAAACTTTGAAAGCTTTTTTGATATTCCTTGATAATGCGAAACGAAAATATTAAAATGTGATTTCATTGGTTTTTTTCTTGAAATTTTCTCTCAACACACCCTTTGAAATTGAATTTTTGAGGAAATTAACGTCGGAATTTGAAATTTTAGCCAAGGATTTCATGTCCGACCTCTTCTGTTAGGACGTTCCACTGTGCGTCGCGTAGATATTAAAAATCAGAACCGAGGCTCCTCGCTCGCTTCTTGGGAAAACGATTACTACTTCCTGCGGAGAGTTGCCCCACCCCTGNCCCCCCCCCCCCCCAAACAACGATGCCCTTTCCTCACGCCACCCTGCTAAGCTGAACCCTTCAGTTGATTAAAATGCAAAGTGTGCAAATGAAGTTCGCTTGCACACCGGGCACAGGCGCACAGTGAGACGATGCATTTAAAGTGGTTAAGGGAGAGGCCATTTTGTAAATTATGTGAGACATTCCCCGAGGAACGGGGATTTTCTAGCGGGGAAATACGTGCAGGGAGCAAGCTACATTGTTTTACGACCTATTTTGAACGATTTCAAAAATTGTCCTTTAAAGAAAGAAATATGCATAAGTTCCGTTGGGCATCGAGGATTGAACGAAAGGAACAGAATAATAGGCACCTTTTCTGCCGTGCTAAGGAAAAACGCCGTATTAACACTCGAGAGTTGCGAAATTTCCTTCTATAAAATGTTCATTTTTGTGGAAAGTTATGAATATTTTTCCTTGAAATTTTTTTTACAAAAAACACCATAAACTTAATATCTTTTGGAAAAAAACCCCTTGAAATCACCAATCATCGAGCTGAAAATCAGAGGGGTAAAATTTTTTTGTACATCCTTTGTACAAGATTGTTTCAAATGAAACCGTTGATAAGGCTAAGATTGACCTTCACTAAAACAGGTCCTTTTCAGTTCTTTAGGCAATTCCGAAGTTCATTTTGGAGGGAAAACACCGAGGAGGTAGGGATTAAAGAAGGCACTGAATTCTGGACGGGAAAAGCGCGAATGGGTGTGCGGCGGAGAGTTCTGTACCGGCAAGCAATCAGCAAGTGTCGAAACTAAGCGATGAAAAGCCGATCGATGCAAGATTGAGACCGTTCAGTTTTCCTGGTTTCTCTCAGGCTGCCTACGCTCACTCACGCAACCACTCGATGCACCGCCCGCGCCCGAACGGTAGGCAAAAGCGCAACAGGTAAACCGTCGGGGCGGTGCAACGGGAACAGCCTTATAGCAGTGGCGTGGCGTAGCGTGCTTTGCGATACATCGATTGATCTGCCATTTAAAAATATGGAGGAGGATCGATAAACAGGATGTCCGCAACGAACACCTAAATAATCGATTCTTTACACAACGTCAAATCCGAAATATCGATAATTTCTCATTCACTGCTCGCAACTGTATAGTTACCTTATGGATCGGGGCGGTACAACGGTAACAGCCTTATAGCAGTGGCGTGGCGTAGCGTGCTTTGCGATACATCGATTGATCTGCCATTTAAAAATATGGAGGAGGATCGATAAACAGGATGTCCGCAACGAACACCTAAATAATCGATTCTTTACATGACGTCAAATCCGAAATATCGATAATTTCTCATTCACTGCTCACAACTGTATAGTTACCTTATGGATAGTTTCCTTTCATGTCTTATGCCTTGTCATATACATGACCAAATTTGTGAAAAGGAACCTTAGCGCCAGGAGAAAACTTTCCGAGGGAGCAAAGAGTAAACTGCTCCCAGATTTTTAAATAAGCTCAATCTAATGGGCCTGTTGCATGCAAGAGATACAGCCGCGCAAATAGACTTTTTAGAGGTTTAATGACACGAAAATTACGATGGTCACATTAAAAAAGTCTGAAATACACTCCTTACTGCGCAATTTGCGTTGTTAGGAACGCGCTTTTTCAAATTTCCCGCGTCTGGGGGCAGTTTTCTAATCACCGGAAACGAGCAAACGGCGGGCTCGGTGATTTCCGGAAGATGTCGAGTCATTGTTGTTGTTGTTATTTTTTCCTTCAGTTTGTTTACAAACCCAACGTGATCTCTTATAGTGGTCCATATACGCTTTATGCAGTAACCAAATCGATCAACTTTTAAATATCCAACGCAATCCTTCTACATTTAATTTCACGATATCACGAGCTCCGATTTTTAGGTTATGTTGTCAGTTTTAGTTGACCAGAAATAGCCGCGAGTTGCCGTTAATTGTCTCCGTTAGAAAACTGCCCCCAGACGCGGGAAATTTGAAAAAGCGCGTTCCTGACAACGCAAATTGCGCAGTAAGGAGTGTATTTCAGACTTTTTTAATGTGAGCATCGTAATTTTCGTGTCATTTAACCACTAAAAAGTCTATTCGCACGGATGTATCTCTTGCATGCAACAGGCCCATTATGTCTTTACGCATGCTGGGAAATTACATTAATCTTTCACAGATCTCATATGGCTACATACAATAGGTGACGTCCGAGATCTCTTTAAAAAGACGTTGCGTCACGACTCCGAATCAAAAGCCGTATTTATAGTCGTTCTTTAAATAGTTCCTATCTTTAGTGAGGTCCCGCTCGGTTTACATTGTGATTGAGGAAAACTTAAGAAGGCCTTTAACGCAGCATCATGAAATGGAAATTTTTCACAAAACTCGACTAAACTTCAGCGATTTGACTTCAAAAATAGATCCTTGCAAGAGAATACAAAGGTTGTCATCAACAAATACTAGTAAATCCCCCTCCTCCCACCCCAAAAAAAATATATGATTTTGAAAAACCTAGACGTAGGTAGGAGCCTTTCTATATAATTGCAAAACCTGTATTAATTATATTTTCTTACGCGTTTTGCATATTTCTTCCGGTGGAAATTCATTGTAAACCCATTGGAAGATCGATTTTTGAAAGTAGAATCTTGAATGTTGGTCGAATTTCGTTAAAATTGTTTTTTCCGAGATGTTGCGTTTGAGGCTTCTTAATAAAACTCCCTACTTACAAAGTTAACTGATTTGGGCCTCAGTCAGCAAACCGGTTGTTTGAGGAATGATTACGAATATGCTCTTACCTCGGCGCCACAATCCCTTACGACGATACAAGTTAACGCGAAACACAAAAAATAATTTTGCTACTACAATGTAGTAATTTATAACCTCGCAATGCATCCGATCCCGCCAGCACAGCGTTCCTTCAATTGCGTCACCGTTTTGCCGGATGGAAACAGATTTTAATACTTTATTCTCACTCGCGGCGGTTTAAGAACATGCTCAACTCCGCTGAAGGCTCTAAAAGTTCCGACCAATTCATGAGAAGCGTATAAAAAGCTTACGACTCCGACGTAACCGCGGGCGTTTTATCTCTGCGAAAATAAAACGTACCACCGGTTACGTTTGCAACTGTGGAATAAAAAATTTAGACTTTCGGAGAGCTAACATTAACGTCCGCATCGAAAATGCTTCAATTTTTACTGTGAGTCAGACGGGTACAACCAGAGCTGCATTTTTCGTTGCCCAATCTCATCTCATACTTTGCATTTAAATCGAAGAGTGATTAAAATTCTATCCGAAATTTTGATCTAATTTTCAGCGCTATTTTGTCGACCGTCTCTGACAGGGCCGGACTTGGAGGTGTTCACATGGGCCGCGGCCCATGGCGGCAAATGTTGTAATTTTTTCAAATGCAGGTATCAAGAAAAAAAACCTGATTCAGAAAAAAAATTACACACGAGAAAAAGCGAAAAAATCTCATTTCCTGAGAGTTAAAGTATAGTAAATACTAATTTGTTCGTCTTACAGTGATACAAGAGACAGCGCTTTTCATTTGTCTAGTTGAGAGAGAAACACACGCAATTTGACCTGGAGCGGCGCGGCGCAGAGAGCAATGATGACGAGGATTTGAGATGGAAAGGAGAAGTCCTCGGCGCGCAGGCCAACATAAAACACATATTAGCGCCTACAAGACTGCATGAATACTTCACGAATCGCGTCAAAGGTAGTGTGGTCAGGAGCGGTCGGCATGAAACGCATGGCGCCTACAAGACTGTAGGGATACTTCACGCATTGCGCCAAACACAGTGCGCTCAGCAGCGGTCGGCGAGAAACGCTAAGCGCCTACAAGACTGTGAGAATACTTCACGCATTGCACCGAACACTGTGCGGATTTATGCGGATATCGAAGGCTGAGGAACAATACCGTATAATGACAATTTTGGCAAAAATTATTCAACGACTTTGTCACATTCTACAGTATAGATTACGCAAGCTGATTATTTCAATTTTCGTCTAATTCTATATGGGGCGAGGCAGTGCTGTAATGTATGAACAGTTTCCAAATCCGACCATAAAATTACATCAAATGGCGAAGTTAACTCATCGTCCTGCAAAATAATTGTCAGTCTGCAAATAGGTGGTATTGTTCCTCAGCCATCAATATGTGGTCTTTACTGGTGCCTTCGGTAACACAGAAGAGTCACGGACCACGTCACAACGTCACGGTATACTCCTCTCCAAAAACGCTGTTGTGTGTACTAACTCTCCTCATTGACGCGTCAGCACTGATTAAACAGGAGCAGGGTTATGGAGAGCAAGGTTTGATGACCAAACCGCAAGGGGACGGGTCCGGGTGGTTAATTAGGGGGCGGAAGAGAACAGGGATGCGAGTAGGAAGCGAGGGGAGGGGGAGGGGTGCGAGGGCAAATCAAAAGTTGCCGTATGAAATTGAATAAACCGCCACTGTCAAGAATAATCGGTGTTGACCCGTCGCAAGTTTACTTACAAACTGGAGTGACACCTCGTTAATTGATTCCAATTTTACAATGCGCTCCCCGCCTCGCCAATGTTGCCGCTTCTGGGTCTTTTCAGGTGCTGTTTTCCGCTAAGGCTAGAATCATTTTCTTTCATGCCTCTTTTTCAATGAAATCACACCACCTGCATGAAATTTGTGTTAATTGAAATAAAAGCTTCCAAAGCCTGTTACTTGCTCCTTGGCTGGTTTGATAAATTTTCTATGGGGGAGAATGCAATTAGTAGGAACTATGTGCACTTGATTTAATTCATGTATGCATAGTTTTTCTCCGCATAACGTCCAGTTGTAGGAAAGCGCCGAAGAGCCTATCATTATTAATTCAAATTTAGTTTTCTTGCTAGCAAGCAAGTGGAAAAAATGTACAAGTCTCTCATGATAAAATATAAATTTAAACATGTTCTTTGTTGTGTGGATTCGGTCACTTTTAACAATCAGACTTCTTCGTTCCCAAGAAAGAGGGTTCAAGTAAGTTATGGTGTTTGGTTGATGAAGGGTCGTATTTCAAAATAGTGCGATAATTAAGAATGTCAAACGCCATGCAGCACTTTCATGACGAATCGACAAGGGAGCCTTTTTTATTTTCCGCTCAAACGGGGCAGTAGTGTCCGAGGGACTTGAGGGTGAAATGTCCATTGGGCCACGTGACTTCACCCCAGAGAACGAATAAAATTTAAGCGACGGAAAACCAAGCGGTTGAGTGGCGCTCATTAATATGCGTGGGTATTGAATTAATGCGTGGACACGTAGTCAAATCGTGCACTAAACATCCACGATATCCGATCCGCGGACGTTGGGCAAACGTCTAATCTGGCAACATCAGGAGTGAAAGGCGCCAACCTCAACAGCCAAATTGAGCTGTAATCAATTACGGCCCACGGGAGGGTGAGAGAAATTAGGGGTGCTCCCCCCCCCCCTTCATGTCCTCGTGGCGCCCCTCGGAAACGACAAAGTAGGGGAACAAAAGCGGGGGCTAGTGGTAAGCTCGATTTTGGATTTACATGCGGTTCGGGGGCGCTACATGTTTACCTTCTTCTCTTTATTCAATACATTATGAATCTCAACTGAAAAAACATGCGCAGGAGTATATTTTGACACAATTATTATCGTAATTGTTCATTGTGTTGAAGAGTGAGCGAAAGAGGGAGGAAAAATAACTACGAATGGATTCTATAAGCCAGTAACTGGCTAATTACCGTGCTGATACGTTGATGGAATATATTTATTGGTGAATAAACCGTAAATTAAATTTAAAACTCTCAAATTCTTTGTAATGATTTAGTTTTTATGATTTTTGACTTAAGCATAACAATACTATACTTGGAAGTGTTCCATGCGTATCCTGGTGGATAGACTACAATCGTACAATAGCCGTAAAGCTAGGGTCCTTGATGTGTTGGTCTAGGTCGCGTTCCGTTTAGAATAACGAAGGGCACAGCTGGTATGGGACATTCGGGCTCTCTGCGCGATTCCCGGTGATTCACCTGCCATGTTGCTATGTGTAGACTGAACGTGCATACTTTCTTCTTTTCCAGTCACAAAAAATTACTAAATTCAAAAGCCTCAAGATTTTCACTTGTAAAATATTTTTTTACCCAAAATCTGTCAACCATTCTTGATAAATCTTAGAGATCTTTATACCGATAGCACACAAAACTAAATGACTTACGTGAGAGTATAAAACTAAAAACAGCAGGTCTGAAATGGTATAGTCCACCATACAACACGGCAACGTTGGTCAACATGTGGGTTAAGTTCACTCTGTTCAGCTTTCGCTTATGCTGCCCCAGGCAGTGTCAAGCGGAAAACAGCGACCTGGGGAGGGGAGGGGGGGGGTGTACATAACCTCAAACCAGCATTGTGCCGCCTGGTATTCGCGCTTCACGAATCACACCGCATGGTACTTGCGTCGGATTCATTCATCATGATCGAGTTATAGACATTTAGGAGAGGTGGAAATTACAATCCTTCTTCTCTCATATCACACTATAGGTCCTAACGTGCGCAACTCAATATATTTCTGCACAAATTATGAATATAGAAATACCAATCAAATAAAAAAAAATATATTTTTAATTAAAAAAACCCCTCAAGCTTCTGATAGTGTTTAGTGATTTTCCAAATTGTATTCGGGTTTTATCATTACTACGAATTAATATCGTTGTTTATCATATAACCGCGGGGCATATTTGAATACAATTTTCAGGAATATTCCAAGCAAAAATGAAGAAAATCAACCACAGATTTCGTGCAATATCAGTCTGAAACATGATAGAAAATTAGCGATATTACAAACTGTGCAATATTAAATTCCTCTCGTATCATAGCGATATATTGTGCATACTCTTAACTCAAAAGTTTGTTCATTTGACACATTCATAATCCGCGTTAGAATTATCAAATAGGTTTGACAAAACTCAGCCTAACTACAACAGGCTTTGCGTAAATTCCTCTCATATTTCATTTACGAGTAAGGCAAGAAATGTATCGCTTTAAAACTTTCTGCGAATTGCCCTCAAATTTGAAGAATATATTCACAGGATTTCAAGTCAAAATGTTGCTTAGAAAATCAAATATGTGTAGGAATCGGGCAACGTGCAAGAAGTCAGGCTAATTCTGTTTGAATCCGGCCGATTTTCCCTCAAATATTTCTTTTTTCCCGGTGTAGTTTTTTCGTTTCTAAAAAAACAAAGTTTACTACTCTAGGGCGATCGGATGGAAAAATTATGTGAACGAGGGCTGAAAAAAAAAGCTTTCAAAGCCTTTCTTTAAATGTTGAATTTTGCGGGTAAATCCACTTTGCAACTTTATGGAAAGCGGATTAAGGGCGCCGCACCGCAGAGCACGGGAGTCCGCAGCGCCTACCTGCGTGTCGGAGCGGGTTCAACCCAGATTACGATTTTGAAACTTTCAGTGCTCCGGATGGGATGCACGGCCCACCCGTTGCCACATAAAACAGGATCCACCCCGGTTTACGAAGTAAAAGGGGCGAATTTCAGCTAATCATTGGCAACAACGCGAGCATTATCGCGGCCGCCCAAGCACGGGGAACTTCCGAGTTGAAGCCAGAGAGGGCGCGAAAACAAATGCAGAAATGAGTAATGGGCTTAGACGGGGAAGCGTCACCCGAAGACGAAATCTGACGAGATTTTTTCGGCTTGTTTTGAAGTTTTCACGTTTCTCGCGGGGTTTTTCCTCGTCCCTTTTATTCTTCGAAGCTTATTTGCTTACCGATTACACTTTCGAACAAAAAGTCACAAGTTCACAGGTAAATCGTGTGACGTGAGCATCGAAAATTTGCGAGACGAGTGGTTTTTACCATCCCGGATTAGTGAAAAAGAAATTAACGATTTTACTAGCTAGGGGCTCGTCTGCCGTGCGAAGGAAAAACGCCGTAAGAGCCTTCAGGCGTTGCCAAATGCCTTTTGATAAAACACGAATTTTCCGATAAACTGATGAATATTTTCCTTCCAATTTTTCCGATGATTTTGATAGCAATTTCACCTATAGTTTCTGAAAATTGCGGAGAAAAATATTCATGACTTTCCTTAAAAATAGACGTTTTATCGAGGAAACTTTGGCAACTCTCGAATGCTCATACGGCGTTCTACCTTAGCACGGCAGTAGTAACGAGGCGCAGGTACGTCGTATTTTATTTGAGGTCACAGTTGAAACTTGGTTTCAAAAAATTGCTATTTATTGCGTTAGCGCTACCACATTGTGCAAAACATGTTTTCCATTTAATAAGCCTCGCCCCCTAACATCCGGTTACACTAAAAAAAAAAAATAAAATAAAAAAAAAAAAAAAAAAAAAAAAAAAAAAAAAAGAATGCTCCGCACTTTTACGGAACAGTTACGATTGTCACGCCGAACAAAATACGACTACATAAGAGCCAGGAAACCTGTCACGCGCAATTTAAATGCCATTACACTTGTGAAGACGCAATGTCAAATTGTTACATGGGGCTAAGAATCGCTCCTTTACATGAAGCAAGTCTGTGATGTAACGTTGTTTAAACAATTTGAATCAAAGTCCTTTCACATAACGTCAAGTGTATAAAGTGGGGTATCCCCCCCCCCCTTCCCTGAACATGTTTTATTGGTGGGCCTGCAGGACCCTAAATTTTTCATGTTGAAGACACATAAAACAGTCCCAGAGGTGGAAGCAAATAGACAATGAGAGAGCTGATCACAGCTTACAAAACACATTCTGCATAATATGGGGCGCAGTACACCAAATATTCCAAAAAATGACCCCATGAGCACAATTCAAAGTTGAAATCAATTAATCGTGAACCTTAGAAAAAACGCAGATAAAATTCCCCGGTGCCATTGTTGGTTTTAAACTCAAGGTTGATTACATTATATAAACGCTCGAAAAAGGTGAATGGTTCTTCCAGCTTGAAATTTTACTCTGAGCATTGGAAAACGTACTGCTACAATAACTCAAAATCGATATTCTTCATCACGAACCGGTTTTCTGTCCGCATACAGAGCGATTTCGATTCCCACCCTGAAAGCTTTTCGCCTGACCTCATCAAATATTCATCCATGCCGCCGTGGTTGGTCAAGAACTTTTATGAAATTTCAATTGACCGAAGAACAAACAACATGCCTAGTGGGGGGGAGGGGGGGCGTGAGGTTCCATTGCAATTTCCTCGAGGTTTGATCGAGCTTCCAACTTTTGCTGCACTCGGTTGCAACCCCCCTCCTATCGAGACTGGTGCCGGTACCCCCCCCCCCTACCCAAACCTTCGCCCCCTTGCCCATGTATGCTGAGTCTCATGGAGTGGAACTGTTGTTGTGTTGGTAAATTGTATCGATTCGCCTGCCCCTGCGGTCCGACTCGGCAGCCTAGAGGATTGACCTCCTTCCCTTTGTTCAATGGCAATCCTCGGAAGTTAGTAACCATGTTTTCCTCCATTTTAAAACAATTATTATGAACTATTGATTATAAGTGAAATAGCTTTAGAGACAGTATATTTCAGAGATTTTGCGGTTACACTCTTTGCCATATATCAAGTATTTCATCAGGTGAGGCAAAAACACGGAAAAAAATGGATTGCTGATGTAACTATTAAATTGTTTAAAAATATGCCCAACATGTTTCAAATGCACATTTTACATAAGTGAAAAGCTAACTTAGCCACGGGGATGGTTAAATTAGTACTTTTTTGTTGCAAAATCTACATAAAAAATGTCAGACACATTTTACCAACAAAAATGTTAAATCAGCAACTTTTACGTAAGTTTTCTTACACTTAACTTAACTTAACTTTTCCAGAGGGTTCTCGCTCGAAATACATAATTAGAGATGGAACCATGCGATGATAAGTGTTCGAAACCTACGCCTACTGATCTATTGACTCTACCCTTACGCCAAGAAATATTATCTGTTGAGTGAACAGGAATTCCTTTTAAATATATGCCACGTAAAGAATTTCTCATGTCAACAACAAGATATCTCCTCTTGTTTCCAAACGGTATTCTTATCACTTCAAGGAGACGTACCATTTCTATGCAAGATTTCCGGTTGATTTAACGAAAATGCCTGTTAAGGCACATCGAACAGGAGTAGTTTTCTTAGTGCACTATCACCTCGATGCTATGATTGTCAAAATAAAACGTTTGTATTTCATAACAAAGGGATGACTACACGTGGTGAAAGCTCGGTCAAAAGTTACTCGAGTAATAAAAGTTCTATCCAAAGCGTCGTTTCAACAGCTTCAACTGAATGTTAAAAGACATGAACATCCGAACGATGACTGAACTTCCGGCAACATGGGTCGAGTATTGCCAACTTTTCTTCTGTCAAATAGGTGGAAAAGCTGCACGTGACTCAGAAGGAAGAAAATCGAAGGCTGAAATGACAACCCTGCAACCTTGGGTGAAGCTCCGTTGCACACTGTGGACATTACAACGAGAGACGCCGTAGTTAAAGGTATAACAATAACCGTTAAAACGGTAAGGGTGGCAGAGTGCTGTTTCACGGCTGGGAGCGAAACAAATGATATCAACGATAATTGTTATCTACCGGCGGCGACCGTAGAGCAGGAGAACTTATATTAATTTTCCGAAAGAGAGCGCGTCCATTTTCAGATGCCTCTCGTGACACCAGCATTCCTGTGAGTTTCAGAGCTCACCTTGTAAAATGGACGTGTTTCTCCTCGATAAATCGCGACTTCTCTAACGTTACGAAACGAACGTTACTCGAGCGTTACTCCAATTTAACGTTGCCCTTTGAAAGCGTGAAGTTATAAGACGACAGGGCCAGCGACTCGAATTGCAGTTACACTCATGTCAGCGAAACAACGGGACGTTACGGAAGTGTAGCCGTGCGTCGGAAAAAGCGTATGAGCTCAGGGCCAGATTTAGGGGGTGGCCACATGGGCCGCGGCCTATGGCGGCAAATCTAGGGGGCGGCAAATTTTGCAATTTTTTTAAATGTAAGCATAAAAAATCGGATTTAGAAAAAAAAATAGAAACAAGAAAAGGCGCAAAATCTCTCATTTCCTGAGAGTATAGTAATACTTTCTAATTTTGTCGTCTTTCAGTGATACAAGAGACAGCACCTTCAATTAGTCGAGTAAAGAGAGAAACCAAACACGCAATTTGGCCTGGAACGGCGCGGCTTAGAGAGCAATGATGACGAAGACTTGACATGAAAAAAAGAAGCCTTCGGCGCGGCGGTCGGCATGTAACACTTATTAGCGCCTACAAGACTGCATGAATACTTCATGCATTGCATCAAACAGTGCGGTCACTGCAATCAGCATGAAACGCACAGCGCCCACAAGAATGCATGAATACTTCACGCATTGCGCCAAACACAGTGCGTTCAGCGGCGCAGCGGTTGGCTTGAAACACAAAGCGCCTACAAGACTGTGGGAATACTTCACGCATTGCGCCAAGCACAGTGCAGCCTGCGCGGCGCGGCGGCGGAAGTTTGACATTTTTAAACCACATTTATGTTTATTCTTCCATAATTTTTTCGTTCATCTATTATAAATAGAGGGCCTTGTCCGCAAAGAGGTAGGTTTACGGAATTTAACTTCCGCCTAAAGTTCCGTGAACTTTTGCTAGTAGTGTTGACGGGGCTGCCCCAAAAAATGTGTACAACAAAATTTAGTAGGAAAGGATGAAGCATGGAGGGTGAGGGAGAAAATTTACAGGAAAGGAAAAGAAGGAAGATGAGGAGGTGAGAGAAAATGACTATACAAATAAATTCTTCATGTACCTCTCCTTTTACTTTCCCTTCATCTTCTTTCACTCCCAAATCCTATTCATCCCCTGCTTCCTACTTTTCTTCTTATTCTTTCCGTTTTTCCTCTTCTCCTTCTTACTTCTTTGATCATCTTTATCTTTTCCCCACTACTTTCTTCCTTTTCATCTGATTGCTAATGCATCCTCATCTATCATATGTTGGGAATCCTACGATCTGCGCCTGTAAGAGTAGGGTTAGTGGCGGATCAAAACTACATTTTTGTCGGTTGTATTTCTGAATTTCCCGAGGGGAAGGTTCATCTTCACCTCAACTTCCTCATACATTCCGACGACATGCGAAGAATTTCTTTCCCCACAATCGACGTCCCGTTTTTTACAGGAAGAAGGAATGCTCTCAAGGTACGAGTCCATAAGCAGTTTGTGATGCCAAGCTGCCCGCGCGAAAGGCTGCGATGCTTTGAGGCATTAGAGCAGAGCCGCGTCGCGCACTATCTGTGGAAACGTGGCTCCACCAACCGAGCGGTAATGAAAAGGTAGCGGTGTTCGGGAAACTTTTTGCTCAATAAATTCACAAGTAATACCCGTCGGGGACTCCCTGGGCACTTGTCGACGCAGGACACAGGAGAAAGGGGGAGATTCCAACCCGGGCTGACAACGAGCCTCAACTTAAAGTGATAATTTCCGTCCATCGTGTTGCGGTGTGCTCGGCGCTTCGGGTTTTGATATCTTCCTCTCCTTCCACCCGGGAGCTTTGTTGGCGGGGCATTTTTTACAAAGGACACGGTGACTCGTTCGCCGGTCGCATCACTTTAGGACGCGTCGCCCTCTGCTCACCGATCGTAAAAGTTTGCTTTTATCCTGTGCTCGGGGTGAACGCACCACCTGAATGTCACTAGTCTGCTCTGGAGGAAACGAGATTTTCGTAATTAGGAGCCGTTCAAGTCTTACGTAAGCCACTTAAGAAGGCCTTAGTGGTTAGAATTTTATGGAATTTACCTTATTGAATTTGAGAGGTTGCAAACAGAGAAATTTCAACACAAAAATTCGGTTAATGCAGGAAGTAAAACACAAAATAGCCGTAGCCTTCGGTTGACAATTTCAAGAGAAAGTGTCGGCTAGTTTCCGTGAAGAAGTTTAATGGAAAACGAGTGGTGAATAGTAACGTAGCGATCGGAGGAATACATTTTCCTAGTCTCTCCATTGTTCTTTGCGCTGAATTCACCGTAAACCGTACCAAAATTGACACAAAATTTGAGTTTGTTTGTGTTTCGTTCCTCGCATTAACCAAAAGTAACACAAGAACACAAATATTTTTATCAGTTTAGGTGCAAAAAACAGCCCGAGGAGCAAAATTACAGTTTCACAAAACATGCACCGAATGAATATTTCATTATGGCACTGGTTTGTTGCATTACTTCGCGTCATCGGCTAGGGGCCGGTGCGTCGTAATTCCCGGAAATAGACTAGGTATGAAGCGATAAATTGAAAAACAAAAAAGTTGGTTTTTATCCTTGGTCTGGGAAATTGATCAGAGATTTTGCAAGGCATTAGCATACGTGGGGCGCCTGGAGTTTTGCAACAGACAAGCTTCCCGCGGTTTACGCGTGGAAATGGAAAAGCGACGGGAAACTTGAGCGGAACCGGCCGCAAAGCGCTGAACTGTGATTAAAGCTGTGACTTAGGCTGCGCAAAGTTTTGACGCGCTAAAAAAAGCTAACGACAGCCGGGCCGGAAAAGGAAGCATACCCGACACATTTGCCAAGCTGAACCGCGGAATAGAATCCCAACGAGCTTTCCATGAATATGAGATGAAAAGTCTCTATTCTGAAAATAAAAACATTACTGTCAGCAGTTTTCATTCCAGCTAGCTGCTTTGGCTTGTAAACGTTTGATACAAAATCTTCTGTTATGAGGAACAGAAAAAAAGACATTCTACAAGGAACAGGCCCCTATTTTTTCCAAACAACTTGGTCCTTTACTGTTCAACTCGTGCCATTTGCCATTTTCCGAGAGCAAAAGCATAACTTCAATGAATTCCAAGCAATATTTTCTATTTCCCGAGGAACGAGGCAACTCACTACTCTGAACTATCAACGTAGAGAGAGGATAATTCCAGCCGGAATAGAAGTTTGAAAAAAGCGAAATAAAATCTGATACATGCTGATGCTACGACCCTGGCAAGCCAGATTCTCCAGAAAATACGGACCGCACCCGTAAATAGCTTCAAATCGTGTGCACAGATCGACAACTGGACGTATTTCTGCCAAACGAAACTCTGTGTATTATGACGTGAGCCCTATTATGCACATATTCTTATGGATCTCGGGGCTCATGTCTTAATGTACAAAGTTCCGTTGGGCAGAAATACGTCTAACTACGCCGTGAGATAGACATCAGGGTTGCCATAATGTCTGCAAGCACTCACTCATTTTCTGACGATTAGGGATTTCCGGGGAAAATTTGATAGCTGTGGACAGAAAAATTTGCGAAGGTTGGCAGCACTTTGACCAAGACACACGGAAAAATCCCTGGTCGCCACACGGGGAACTTTCTTATCTTCAGTGTGTGTGCCATGTGGATGCTGGCGCTTCCTCCAAGCTTTCACCAACTTCAAAGGATTTTTTTTTCTTGCAGATGAAAGCTCTTCAGTCAAACACGAATCTTACACACGAACTTGAAAGGAAGAAAAACAAACGCAGATCGTAAGCGACTTTTTATTGTTGTTGACCTAATGAGAAGACTGTGTGAATAAACCAATGTTAACAGCATCGTTAACTCGTTTGCAAGAGGATTCTTTTCTACAGGTGAGAGAGAGTCCACTCGGCCTAGGATTTACCTATATATACTTTAAAGATTGCTGAATTTAATACCTGAGTAGTTCATAAAAATATGATCCGTGCAGAATTTTAACAGAATTGACACTATGCCAAATTCCATAATTTCGTTTCCAGGACAGGGTAAGAATTAGCAGCTCCCATAAGATACACTTTCGCATCAAAATGTCTGGCAGATTAAATCGATGACATCAGAAATTTCCAAAAATGACTCGTAATGGAATCCATATCTGCGCTTACTTTAGGAACAATGAATTTAGACCTCTTACTCGCTGATTCTAGTCGCTGATTTGCGTAAACTTAAAACCGGGGCCCAAAAAATTATTTTCGTCCCCTAGAAGACCTTTTAAAACTGATACCATCTGGATTAAGTTAGAATTTACACAGGAGTTAAACTCAAAACTGCTAAAATCTCTGTATTCATATCTTCAAAACCACTGGTGTCCTGGCACTTTACTTATTCAGCAAAATCCTAGCCAGATGGAATTTATCAGACAAGCGCAGAAATCCAAAAATGCAGAACTCATTTTAGAGACTATCCCTGAAAAATTGGAAAGCTTCGTTTTCACACAAAACCAACTGAAAAATAAAGTAAAATTTTGGCGTTCGACCGTACGCTCACAAACCATGAATCGATGAAATCACGGAACCAAAGAATCTCCGTGCATGGAAGGGAGGGAGGCGCGATTTCTACTACCACTCTCAGTACTACGAAATATAAACGTATGGGCTTTCAACTTTGTAAACTTTCTTTTGATAAAAAATGGATTTTTCAGAAAGCTTTCGAGCAATTTTCCACCAATGTTTTGGATAATTCTATTCACAATTTGATCTAAATTATCTGATAATTTGCACGGAAATACGGAGAACGTCCCTGAAAAATATACACTCGGGTGAAATGTGGCAACATTCAGATGCTCATACGGTGTTTTACATTTAAAAACGGCCGCGCTGCATCGACTCAAAAATAGCTTCCCGATCCCTCTCCACGATCGGCGCGTAAACAATCCGATTAGAGCTGCGCGCCAAGAAAAGACGCCAGAAGTTGTTGCAACCTCCTCCTCCCTCCACCCTCCCCCCTACCTCCTCCCCCGCACCCCCACGCGAAAAGTAAAGTCTCGCATTATATTCTACGAAACGTGTGCACCGCGGTAAAAGCTCTTGGAAAAACAAAGGAGCTTCTGTATTCCATTTACACGGTTCATTCGCTCCTTGAGATGAATGCGAATTTCGTCTTCCTCGAAATCATTTCGAGGAACGTGCGGGACGGTATTTGCGGAGCGCAAAGTTCAAAATATCTTAAGCGAAAACGGGTGTTGCTGAAATTTTGGAGGTTTTTCACTTCTCAAAAAATACGCTAGTGGTTTCGTTTCGTTCAATTTTGATGGGAAAACTCGCTCTAAGTGTTACAACTTCATTTTCGGAGAAAAATCGTCGCATTTTACGACTGTCCATCCTGGAGAATGAGAGGAGTGCTCGCACAATCTAAGCAACGTTAGACGGCGCTTAGTATGTTTTGAATTCATTTCCTTTGGTACGGTTTATTCGATCCTTGAGCTGAGCGCAGGAAGGGTTCCGTTGCAACATCCAGGAATTGTTTTGAAAATAATTTTTTCTGGGGTTACTTTCAGAGAAAAATGGGGTTCTACGCTTTGAATAGCTACAAACAGATTTTACGATTAGAAAAAGTTTTTAAATCGAAATTATGTAAAAGTGAGAAATGAATACTGCCAACTTACAGTATTTAATGAGAAAATGTTCCGACTCAAATGCTCCTGTTGCGCTCATTTATAATCAGCATTTGTTTGGACGGAATCCGGTGGAGGGCGCTTTTCATACCGAAATTGAACAACACTAGGGGGCTACGACCCCCGTTCGGTATCGCATTCAACATATCGAAGCGCTTCGCGCCTCAGACTCATGCTGCCGTGCTAAGGAAAAACGCCGTTTGAACGTTCGAGAGTTGCAAAATTGCCCCGGGAAAAACATATATTTTTGAAGAAAAATATACGTACTTTTCCTTGAATTTTTCAGACATTTTAGATCAAAGTGCGAAGAATGTTGTCTGAAAAATTGAACTAAAAAACATGCACAACTTTTCCGGTAAGTTAGTATTTCATCTAAGGGAATCATTTTCCGAAGGTTGTGGGGACGATGGAGGAGGAATGTGAAGGAGGAGGGTGGAGGAGGAGGGTAAAGAGTAATGTTGCCGAAAATCTCGGATTTGAGGAAACGCCAATTTCCGACAAGGTTTAAACGGTAGATCAATCGATATATCGCAAAGCACGCCTCGCCTGTTACGGTTCAACTTACATGGAGAAAGCACCACTAAGTGCGTAGTGCTGCCACACTGAGAAAAAACGCCGTATGAAAATTAGTATGCTTCCAAAATTCCCCAGATAAAAATTTGACGTTGGAGGAAAGTTATGCATATTTTTCTTTTAAATTTTCAGGTTTTTTAGATCGAATTGCGAACAAAATTGTCTAGAAATTCGGAAGTAGAATATTTATAAAACTTTCGCAATAATTTAGAATTTTATGAGACGCAATTTTGCAACGCCTGACGGTTGATACGGCGTTTTGCTTTAGCACGGCAGTGTTGACATGTGCCATTTTGCGTGAGGGGCCTCTGAATTAGCCTCCGATATACCGAGACGTCTCCTGTCAAAGCGGCTTCATCACTGAGGGCGTTGCCAAAAGTCAGCGCATTCGCTATGTAGGGAATGAGAAGTTGCTTAAAATTGAAGAAAATCCTAGCAACCCTGTTTCAGGATTAAAGGAAAACCACGCGCGAGCAACGACGATGCGGCGTCGCGTCCCCGCGGTTTCTGTTGGCGCAGGAAGAAATCCAATTTCCGCCGAAATTTCCGCGGGTGTTTGTAGAGCCCACAGACGACCGCTGCTGCCGGATTTACCCAGAAACATCCCCCATGTACACGGAGAAAAAAACTTCGTGCGTGGGACCCGAAGTTTAGGTCATATGGATCTCTGAAGTTTTCAGATTGAGAATCTAAACACTTTAGGTCCAGCTGCTGAGGTTTGCATCACACATCTGAAACTTCAGTTCTTACATCTGAAATACTTCGGTTTTCACATCCGAAAAACTTTCCAAAAAACTTGTTCACATCCGAACATCTGAAGTACTTCAGATGTGTGATCCGAACCTCGACAGCTAGACCTAAAGTGTTCCGATGCTCAATCTGAAAACTTCAGAGATCCATATGACCTAAACTTTGGGTACCACGAACGAGGTTTTTTCTCCGTGTAATCAGATTCTCTGCACGAAACTCGTTATTTTCTTGCCCATTCTGGCAGCGCATCGGCTGAAACCGAGCTTCCTCCTTCACCTCCCTCAATTGTTAATGAAAAGCAGATGCTGGCTGAAATCCCCTCCTACTTATCTCGGAAATGTCTACATTTTTATGTATTCTGTTACCAAAACGGGTAGCGTCGACTTAAATCGCTTGCTTGGTCGTGCTACGATAATCCACCCGTGGGACACGTGCATGTGCCATATATCCTCCTGCTAAAGTAGCTTTAGTGAATACGGTTTTTTGACGAAATGGGGTTGTTTTATCTTCTTGAGAAAGTCTTCTCTAACTACACGTGCGCAGCATTTACCAATACTATTTGGCTTATTACATTGAAACCAGAGAGACCCTGTAGCAAAGTCCTCGTATTTTGTTTCTGCGGGCTGATAGTTGGAATTGATAGACAAAGCGATAGACAAGTAGACGAAGAGAAATTAAATTGACCGATCTTGGTTGAAACGGATGGTTGTTGCAAACTTAGAGAGGGTCCCTCATGGGTTGCTATTGGTTAGTCTATTACTTATCTCCTTTGTCCATTGCAACCGCTCGCCTTCATTGATTGGATTGCTCCATTTACTCTGTGTCATCTTCGTCTATCACTTTGTCTACAGCTTTGTCTATCAATTTCAATAATCAGCCCGCTGGTTGTAAAAAATGTACGGAAAGACGTGAAAGAAGGATGAAAACTTGTTAGTTGACCACGAAGGAGCGAAAGAGTAGCGGTCCCAGTATCCTTGTAGGGACGATAGTGTGAAGACCCATATCACCCAAGCGGGCCGATTATTGAAGTTGATAGACAAAACTATAGACAAAGAAGACAAAAGGGGTATGGAGGGATCCTATTGGTGGGAGCAGATGGTTGCAATGGACAAAGGCAGTAGGTAATAGACTAACTAAAGACAATCCACGAGAAACCCGACGGTTAGTCCATCATTTTAGTCTCCCTTAGTCTATGGGAACCACACATTTCAACCAATAGGATCGCTCCATACTCCCTGTGTCCTTTTTGTCCATAGCTTTGTCTATCAATTTCAATAATCAACCCGCAGCTGCTTTATTTTTGTCTACAGCTTTGTCTGTCAATTTTAATGATTAGCCCGCTGGTTGTAAAAGACGTACGGAAAGGCGTGAAAGAAGGACGAAAACTTGATTGATGACCACGAAAGAGCAAAAGAAGACTAGTCCCAGTATCCTTGTAGGGAAGATAGTGTGAAGACCCAAACCAGCCGAGCCGCAACAGTCAATAATCGGAATGGCTGCCTACATCCGATTTCCCGGGCCTTTGATGTCCCTGTCTCGGTTTCGTGGTTTAATTGAACTTGACGCGGCTCCTTTAATATAGCCCTTACCGTTCGGCTGCGCTTTCCGGAAGGGGGGAGCTGCGGTTCCCGTAATTATATCGCCAATTCTGGATCCTCCCTTGGACGAAGTTTCCTCTGGCGAAGTTTGCACCAGTCAATAGCGGTCGTCAAGACGCGGGTACTTGGGTGCGGTGGTTTGGGACAACTACGTTTGAGGCGTGCGAGAGCTCCAGTTGATTAGGAAACTTAATTAAACCTTGTTTCGGCTGCCTTATTCTGTGACCTTAAGGTGGTGGAGTTCGCGGGTAAACAGCGGTCGAATTCGATGCGAAAGGAATGCCCCCATGAAAAAGCAATCTATTCCGATTTGAAATGGATCATTGCACCATCGAGATATTTTCAAGAGATTGGAATGCTGACCCATCATTAAAACAGAGACGTTTCTCCACTAATAATTGTCCAGGACTTATATTTCAAAAATGTAGGCGAATCAGTTGTTCATATTTCACGGTTAAAGTTAGCTAAAATTTTAAAAAATACCAACAAAATACCCAATAAAATGTTTGCGCATGCCCATAAAGTTTTCCTCCTCCCGTGAATATCGCATGAAAATAACTCTAAAACCACGTTAAGCACATGAAAAATGTCTGGTATCCACCCCTAAACGCACAATTTGTGCGGCATTTGCTGCACTTATTTGCATGTATTGCATGTCATGGGCAGTTTTTCACAAGTCACAAGCCGCAGTCAGGTTTGCCACGAAAGAGGCGAAAGAAAACATGAACTATATAATTAAACAATCTCGCTAACTGTTTCTCACGTTTGATTTCAATCGTTTTGGAGCGTTTGTTTTCGCTTTATTAATTATTTAAATTGCGAAAACAATTGCCTGAAATCAATTGAATTCACACGTAAAACAGACGAATACCAATTGTCGAAATTGTTTATTCAATTAAGTTAGCTTTACTCCTTTTCTGACTGAGCACACCTGCTTGCTGGGAATAAGTGTACACTTTAATTGCCGGTTTTGAAACAACATGATACAATCTACGCAAATCGTGGAATAAGAAATAAACGTTACGCATTTCTAATGCGTCCGATTCTGGTTTCTTCATCACTAAAGAAAATGAATCACTAAAGAATGTGTGTTTGAAAATGTCAAATGACACTATCTCTTCTTTGCAACGGATACATTTCGGTTTCTAGGTTAGGGGCCGTTTTGCCTGAGTTCCCAGCATTCGGCTTACTAACCTGCGACGACACGGAAACAGGGATTTGGCTTTCGGGCCGAAAACGGCAACGCTGCAAAGTAAGCCTCCCACTATACGAGAGGGGAGGGGGAGGGGGATGCGAGCATTGTAATTGACTCACGCAACCAGCGATATACATACGCGGGGCACAGTCGAGTAACCTGACAATCAATTTTAATACCCCTACTCCCGTTTCCTCCCCCCGCCCACCCTCCGGCGCGGGGTCGCCGCCCCCCATGAACCCCAGGGACTCCGATGCAGCCTGGGCTCAAGAGACCCGCGACGGCCGTGAGCCGGTTAATTACATTCAGACCAATCGACCCCCCCCCTCCCGGGTCCCTTCGGTGTCCCCCGTCGCGCCACTATCAGAATAGGAAAAAACCCTTTGGGAGGGATGCCGGGCTTTTACAACTTGGGGATCGGGACGTCATTAAGCGGAATGAACCTATTTCTAAAAGTAGTTTCGGAGGAAAAAAACGCGCAGGTTCAATTGGAATGACGCAATAGACCGTGCACTGTTGTTTTAAAATCGCTCTTGTAGAATGATCCGTTCTGCTTAATGGCTTCCAGGGGTTGATTGGATGACGGAAATTATACGGGAGGAAATATTCATCATCAAGGCTCCCATGCATTGGCGGATCCAGCAAATTGGCAACATTGTTTTTCTCCATTTAAACATATGGGAATGTATCGATTCTTGGAAGGGCCAGGTGCTCCGACAAGAATCGATTATTTAACATAGGTTTAAATGGAGGGAATCCGATGTTGCCGAATTGCTGGATCCGCCTCTGGTCGTGTTATTGCAAAAAAATTCGGTCGTATGAACTGTTGGTACCATTTTCAATGTCGACCATACTATTCGCTTGATAAAACTGTACTCTGGCGCGGTTCGAGGAACCATTTCCGCGAATACCGTGGATGATCGATTATCGATATTTCCCCACTTGAAGCTATGATAAAAGATCGATTATCAAGGTGTTCGTTGTGAACACCCTGTTTATCGATCATTTCTCATAGGTTTAAATGGCAGATCAATCGATATATCGTCAAACACGCCACGCCACTGCCGCGAATCATGAGACCGAATTTCCGATCCAAATTGAATTCCAGAAAAAATTCGGCTCCCTAATAAAAAAAATGCCACCGTGGACTAGGATCTAAGTTCCTGGAGGTGATCATTAATGTTAAAATTTCATACGCCATTCAGCACTAATTTGACAAAGAGTCGGAGTTCATTTAACTCTCCAAATAAGTGGTTCAGTTTTTTTTTTTTTTTTTTTTTTTTTTTTTTTTTTCAGGAAAGAAGAGATCGCCTCCAATTACGAAGAACTTGGACACATTCTTCTCGCGCTGATAGAAGGATAAATATCAACTTTTAGTCAAAAGAATGAAATTGGTGTCTGGGATAATTTTCGGCAAGCCGATTTATTTTCAGACGCTGAAAATGCTCAGACATCCCGCTCGGCACCCTCCAATCTGAAGAGAGGAATTCTAATATCAATCCGAGAATTTTCATGGGCTAAAAACGGAAACCGTTTCCCGCCTCTCCCACATCAAAATCATCAGGCTGTCGGGAGCAGGCAGGTGAGATATTTTCTGAGTGAAACTCACTAAATTCCATTCTATCCTTCCCAACCTCGCTCGGTAAAGAAAACACAGAACAGCTCGCACCACGTCACAGTCGATAGAACGCGAGGCAGAGTTGGAACTAGATCTTTGAAAGACACCTTTCCTCATTAAAATTTCAATTACAACACATTAGACGTACTGCAAACTTTCAAAACCAACTCATATGCGAAAAATCACGCTTGTGACTCACATCATAAACAGTCAATCCAAACTCTCCGTTTGCAATGAACCATAATCAACGTAGAAAAAATTCTAAAGGACGACTCGTTAAAGTAGATTAAAGGAATTTCTAAAAATCTTATTCGATACCTACATTTTTTGCAACTTCGAGAACCGGCAATATAAAGATACATTTAAACAATCAAAACTTTTTGCGGAAAATTGATGATGACACGATACAAATTAGAAATACTAGAAGTTACTTCACTTCATTTGTACATAAGGCGACACTGGAATTGAGTCGAGATGCTAGAGAAACAAGCAAATCACGCCTACAGTTACCATTGCATGTGACATTGTGACAAATACTAAACGAAGATCAATCAACTTCTAGATACAACTATTCGGGCTCCACGGATGTTGGTGTTGCATACGCGTGGAATTGAAGGCGTTTGACACACACGGTACTCGCCGCTTCACCCGCAGCGTGACGCGGCGGCGCGGCGGAGTGTCTTTCGAGATCCAAAATGGCAAAGCGCCTTCAAATCTTCATTTATACTACGAAAATATCTCTTAGAATCGAGGGGTTTCTCTAAAAATCATGCTTACCAAGCATGCGCCGGTCCGTGCTGCGGGTGAAGACCTGGAGTCTCAAAAAGCCTGCAATTCCGTGGGTATGCCACACTGACATCCGTGAGGCCCAAATAATTGCATCTTGAAAATTATAATTGAATCCGTTTCGCACGCGATCCTAACTTAGGATGTTTTGCTCATTTTTATTACACCTTGACTTAATTCGAGTGTCGTACCTAATGCAACGAAATTATAAATGTAGTTACGTTCTTTCATCTGAAAGACGACAAATTGTATTTTTACTAATATGCGTTAAGTCTCCGAGTGAACAGGAACATGAGCTACATTATTTATGAAAGTCTCTCTTGTTTCACAATCCCTAAACATATTCTGAAAGTAAAAGAGGGTAACGAAGATCCTGTGGATTGAGCTGGATAATATATTCGGCACTTAAGCACCTGAGAACCCCGCTTTGAAGCTTTAAAAGCTCGCAATGTATTTAAGGGGCACGGCCTCATTAGCGGTTCAAATAACGGACGAGCGTGAAGAATTCGCATTTTCCATATCCACACTTACGCCCTGGTGACCGCAAAGGAAGGCTCAGATGCTTAAATCCGTAACGAAAAAGAAAAACCTCCCGAGAAAAAGGAAAATGTGAGAGAGGCCGTTGCAAATGGCGAGGTCGCCGAGGCGAGGCCCAAAAACGCGAAGAATAATGCGTAAAAAGGTCTTGACAAAATTACAAACAAAATTGAGTTTCCCGAGCACGCAGCTGGTGCATGATGCTGGATGCTCAGCGTGATAATGCGACGGATGATTAGGCGAGAGATGGCGCCGCTTGCGACGTGAATAATCGACTATCCATTTAAGGCTACAGTAAAGAATCGATTACTCAACCAGCATTTTGATAATCGATCTTTTTTTAGGTTTGAGTGGCGCATCGATCGATACAAGCCCGCGATATTTCTGTGAATCGCGCCTCGTGTGTCTTCACCCGGGGGTGACAAAAATTTTATCTCTCAGCTGTGTCACATGTGCAATCATGCTAAATCACTGAATCACCATAAACTTTCCTCGTTTCTGATTTTCCGAGTTAAATGTTTTTCGGAAGTTTGCGGAGGATAAAAGCGATTTGGACAAATAAGGTATTCCACCTGACTGATAAATAAAACATAAAAGGTTTTGGTGGGGGGACTTAAAAGCAGCTTTATATGGTTTTCTGTGAGAGAGGTGTGAGGTTATTAAAGAGAAATAAAGGCCTTTAATAATAATCGTAAGAACAGGACCGTATATTCGACTGAACAAAGTGGATGTCAGTGTGCCCTTTTCCCAAGTTGATCGTTTCTCCTCTTATTATGATAAGTTCAAACAGTGATAAAGAAAATATTGCATGATAAATAATCTCGGAAAATAAGAAAAATAAAACCGCGATAGAAACGTTCACACATCAAAACATTTCCTTTCGAATAATATTCGCGGCCAAAATTACTAACTGACCGAAAAGTGCTACCAAAGTATCGGTGCTTACATACATTACAGCGCACTCTAAATGGAACTGTTTTGCATGACCATACCAGGAAATTTCGTTCTTCATTTTTAAAAATCCGACTACGTCCAACATAATTTTTGGTCACACTTGTTTATGTTGTTCATGAAGTTAGTAGCGGACTGTGGATTCTGAATTGTTTCAATTCCATCTGATCCATTTTGTTTGACAAAGCGTTGAAAACTCGCACCCATCGAATATCGACAATGAAACCTAACCACCTGACTCGTTTGCAGTGTCTAAAAAACTCCTCCCCTAGTTTACCTCTTAAAAGGAGAACAAATGGAAATCATTAATTGGAGTTTTTTTAAAATTTGCCTCACACCAAGAGGAAAAATGAAGGAAGTTTTTAGGGATTGGCGTCGCGCAGTTCTCTATTCAAAAAATAAATTACGATGGGAAATCCGCAACGTCGCAAACCGAGATACGTGGTTCGGGAGTTTTACCGTCGATATGACTGCCGTGCTAAGGAAAAACGCCGTATGAACCTTCAGGCGTCGCCACATTTCCTTTAGTAAAGCACGAATTTTCGGGAAAATTTGTAAATATTTTTCCTCCAATTTTTCAGATAATTTTGTTGGCAATTTCACCTAAAAATCCTGAAAATTTCAAGAAAAAATATTCATAACGTTCTCCAAAAACAACTGTTTTCTGAGAGGAAATTTGGCAACTCTGGAATGTTCATACAACGTTTTTCCTTAGCAAGGCAGATGTAACCTTTACATGTCCTACTTACAGGAGAAGAAATGACGTCTCGACTCGTGGCTTTGTCAAAAAGTTCCCAAACATTTAAAATACCTTCCATCGGAGGCTTTCAGTGACAAACTAGACTGTCTTTTCCAAGCCGTAGGGGCACAAAGCAACACGATGCGTCGAGCGGTATGCATAAAGCATAACTTCGGATCCGGTGACCTACTTTCGCTCCCAGTGCCCCACGCACCCCCTTCCCCTCCTCCCCGGTTTCAGTGTAAGTGCGACTTCCTGCCCAAAAGTTTACGGCCGATTTACTGAGCCATTCAATTCACCTGGGTCGGAGGGACGACCGGGCGGAGGTCACTCGACCTCGCGGAAGGTCACGAGGCGGTCTCACACATCCTCTCGGCGAGACCGTTGACCGCGCTCCCCAGTGGTGTGGCGGGTTTCGCGATGTATCGATTCATCTGCCATTTAAACCGATGGAAAAGGATCGATTAACAGGGTGTTCCCAACGAGCACCTTAATAATCGATTCTTTACCATAGCTTCAAATGGGGGAAATCTCGATAATCGATCATTCACGCCTCGCCACTGGCGCTGCCGTACAAAGGAAGAACGCCGTATACGCCTCCAAATGTTGCCTAATTTCCTTTAATAAAAACCGAATTCACAGGGAAAATTAAGAATATTTTTTCTCCAAATTTTTCGCACCATTTTGTACGCAATTTCATCGAGAATATCTGGAACTTTCAGTGCAAAATAAACATAAATTTCGTCAAAAATGCATGTTTTATATAGAAAAATTTGGCAACTCTAGAATGTTCATACGGCGTTCTTCCTCGACACGGCAGTGCGCTACCGTCCACACAGGGTCGTATTCATAGCCGTCCCTTCATCAGCTCCTCGATTCCCTCAGGGAGGTCCCGTAATGGTTGGCATCGTCATTAAGGGAGATTTAAGGAGGCTTTTAAGGTGAGCTGGTAGCGGGAGTAAATGAACACCGGGATGCTAACGGATTTTACTGCTGAAATATGGACCGGTTTCGATGCAAATTTTAGGCAAAAAACGGGAGAATTAAGATCTTAGCGAATCAGATAGGTTAGATTTTTCCTTTTCGATTAATTATTATTTTTGGAAAACATCAGTGTTTTTTCATCTCATCTTAAACTATTAAAAGTACCTAATTCCATCTTATATGTCTTATTGTGTTCCTATACATCGATTAATATTTATAAGGAAATACTTGCACTTTTTAAATTAAATTGAAAAAAGAGAATGTCTTGCCTTTGCACGCTATGTTATTTATTTAAAAGTTCTTGTTGTGGATGTACATAGCGTGCAAAGGACGTAAAAATCAAATGTTCCTTATTGCTGACTTTTCTTCTGCGAATAAAAAACGATGGGAAGGGATCAGGAAACGTCGATTTGCAGTTACAATGATTTCGGTTGAATTCGTTAGGTATGAGAGACAAGAGGAGTTCGATTTCTGTCCCTCAACAATAACAATTAAGCATTTTTCCACCCATTGATGGAGGTAATTGTGGCGACTCTGACGTACTGCCGCACCGTCCCCATAATTGACTCTCCCGGTGTAGTATTCATGCAAACGAAGCATCATGCACCCGGAATTACTTTAATCCATCTTCTCGGGAATGCACTTCGCACAACAATCAATTATCATGACACTCAATGCGAGCTAATTAGATCCTCTGCTAATAAGTGAATAATTTGTGTGAAGTAACCTCAATACGTCCCAGTGGCGTGGCGTGAATTGCGATATATCGATTAATCTAACATTTAAACCTATGGAAAAGGATCGATTAACAGGGTGTTCGCAGCGAACACCTTAATAATCGATCCTTTTCCATAGGTTTAAATGGACTAACAATCGATATATCGCAATTCACGCCACGCCACTGATACGTCCCGGTTGTCGAGGTAATTGCATCATTCACAGTGTTCTGCCGTGCTAAGGAAGAACGCCGTATGAGCATTTGAGAGTTGCCAAACTTCCTCCAGTAAAATGTTAATTATTCAGCAGAGTTATGAATATTTTCCCTTGAAATTTTCAGATACTTTAGATTAAATTGTGATTGAAATCCCGTGAAAAATTGGTAGAAAAATATCCGCAACTTTTCCAGGATTTCCAAGATTCTATCGAAAGAAATTTGGCAACGCCTGAAGGTTCATACGGCGTTTTTCCTCAGCACGGCAGTGCAGTATCGATCCGCCGCCCGATGCTACCAACTGAATGCAAAATGTATTTTTCTCCTATCACTTTTTCATTCTCAAACATGGGAAAATGTGTGCACGCTGAAAAATACGCCTCTCCATTCCCAAAATCTACGTTGAAGGGTCATCCATAGATTACGTAACGCACTTTTTCGGTATATATTTTTCACCCCCTCCCCCCTTGTAACGCTTTTGTGACGTAGTCCCTATCATTTAACTCGTAGAAACAATAAATGACGTAACGCTCTTCTTAACCCCCTCCCCTCCCCCTTATGGCGTTATGTAATATTTGCACGACCCCTAGGTCAGTCTTCTTGTTCTTATTTTCATATCGATGGTAAAACTGCAGAGATGATATCTCGGTTTGCGGCGTTGCAAACTTCCTATCATACTTCATTTTCTACTTGGAAAACTAAGGAACGTCATTTCTTAAAAACTTTGTTAATTTTTCCTCTCCATGTGATGAATATTCTTTAAAAATGCCAAGCCATTATGGTGGCTCGGTCTCCTTGTCAAAAATAAAATAAAAGTGGAGATTCTGAAACACCGCAACCGAGATATGCATCTCTGCAGTTTCGCCGTCGACATTCTACTTTTTGCCATACACTTGCTGATGCTGATAACCTATAAATGATTTGGACGTATATTTCTATCAAATGGAGCGACGTGAACCCTGTTATGAATGTATTTTTATGGGTCTCAGGGCTCACGTCTTAATGCACATAGTTCCGTTTGACAGAAACACGTCCATTTAAAGGTGAATTTTGAACTATTGCTATTTAGTTTACCTTCATTTATTTATTTTATCCTATCGGCTCTCGCCATTGGTAAAATCTGAATAATGGACAATCCTGCGTTCCAGCAAGAATCGCAGGTTTGATCCTCTCCCACGGCTCGCCTAATCCCGTGGGAGCTGGACGGGATTAAAGCAGTGGCGAGGCGCCAATGATCGATTATCGATATTATCCCATTTAAAGCTGTGGCAAAGAATCGATTATTGAGCTGTTCGTAGCGAACACACTGTTTATCGATCCTTTTCCATAGGTTTAAATGGCAGATCAATCGATACGTCGCGTCGCAAAGCACGCCACGCCTCTGAATTCAAGTGGTTGAAAAAGGGTTAATTGGAATAGTCGATCAATCCGAGCTTCCCTTCATCTTCTGCCGAAAAACCCGAATAATATTCTGCCGTGCCAGGTAAAAACGCCGTATGAGCCATCAGACGTTGCCACATTCCGTTCGAAAAATAAAGAATTTCAAGGAAAATTTGTGAATATCTCTTCTCAGATTTTTCTCCAGATTTAATTCGTAATTTGATCAAACTAGTCTGGATATTTCAAGGATAAATATTTATAACTTTCTTCAAAAATAAATATTTTTAAAGAAGAAATTTGGCAACTTTCGAGGGCTTATACGGCGTTTTTACGTAGCACGGGAGTATTCATCGCCCGGGCACTCGGCGTCAATTTTAACGTTATCCGTTCGCGGCGTTAGCGGGCGCATCCCCGCAGTCGGATAATATTTAAGCGCTTGATTCGTGTGACATTTTGAATGATGATACCGTCACCACTCACCACTCACCGCTTCGTTTGCCGCCGAGTTGCCGATCGACCCGGAAAATTCGCCTTCCGTCCAATAAACGCGTGTATGAATAGGATTCCCGTTGAAGTTACGCGATTGCACGGGGGGTTTCGCGAATCTGAGCGTGAAATCCGAAACGCGGTGCGGCCGACGGCTTTGGTTTTCCGGCATTTGATGCGCTGAAATCTGTTCGAATAGCATCACGAATAATTCAGTTAGTGCGGTCCGATGTTGATACGTTTGGTCC
Source organism: Bemisia tabaci (assembly GCF_001854935.1). Lineage (NCBI taxonomy): Eukaryota > Metazoa > Arthropoda > Insecta > Hemiptera > Aleyrodidae > Bemisia > Bemisia tabaci. Next base: position 102,412 of record NW_017548020.1, read on the forward strand.
GGTCTCAATGTCCACTTGGACCGTTGATTGATGAAATGCACGATTCTGAGGGTGTGTGAGTGGGCGGATCCGGGACCGAGAAATCGATTATTCGATTAATTTTCCCGATTGGTCACAAAGAGGAGAAATTTACATTTTTAATAGGTCAGTTTACGCTGGTCTCTGAGTCGTGTTTTGGTGCTTGATTTTTGTAGAGTAGCTAAAATTATTAAGACCTGTCCAAACTACAACTATTTAAGTTCAATATTTACCGAGATATCGCGCTTTAAAAAATTCAGTTAATGACGTCATCCACCACGGTAGTGACACCCTTGGTTTCCTCCACCTTGTTTTATTTTGAATTTCACGTTGGGTAACCAGTGCAAACGTGTATCTCACGGACGGATGAAATTAAGGTGGAAAAAACCAAAGGTATCACTATACCGCAGTGGATGACGTCATAAATCGAATTTGTCAAAGCGCAATATATCGGTTAATATTGAACGTAAAAAGTTGTTGTTTGGACAGCTTTAATTACTTTTTGCTGATCTACAAGAATGAAGCATCGAAACCAAATTCTGTGACCACCACAACTGATTCATTGCAATTTATTGAAGCGATAAACACTTTTTGTATGCTCATTCAATTTAATAGTATTAAGATCTAGAGGGTTGAATGTAAGTACCGAACTGCAAGTCCCTGTCAAAGCTATTTAAGCTTCAACCTGATATGTCTCCGTGGTAACAGAGTTCTATATACATACGCATTGTAACGCTATAAGCCCGTGTGAATAAAGTCATATCCACAGCATTATTATGAATATTATTATTATAAAAGTGAATAGTTATTCAATAGTTCTGCTGTGGATTACAGCACATTTACAGCACAGTTACATTTAATTCATTTAGTCCTAGCGCTTTTGACTCCTCTCGAAAAAGTCTGCAAGTTCCTGCAGACGAGAAGAATCACTACGGCGTTGACCCTAGCGTCGTGGCTTCAAGATCACAGCCAAGTGAAAAATTGGGATGCACTATTTTATGCACTTAATGACGAAGAAAAACAAGAACTAATAAATTAAAGTTTAAAATTGGTTTTCACATGAAAATCTTATACATTTACAAATTGTCATGTAACAAATGTCACAAAATGTCGAATTTAAGTACTTGAGTTATTTAAGTATTTGAATTTGAATTTTGAGGAGACCTCAAGGGGGGGAACTTGTCAAAGCTATTTAAAAGTTAGAGGGGGTGGAAGGGACTTTTGGATCACCCTGTATACATACGCATTGTAACGCTATAAGCCCGTGTGAATAAAGTCATATCCACAGCATTATTATGAATATTATTATTATAAAAGTGAATAGTTATTCAATAGTTCTGATTGTTGCTAAATGTACGCAACAGTCCCTTTCGTTTATAACAGATGAAAGACATCACGAGGAGTTATAATAATATTTTTCACTTCAATTTGCCATTTGCCTGAACAGCTTTACATATGCAACAAAGGCATGGCATGAATTGCGATGTGTCGAATGTTTTGCCATTTAAACATATGGTAAAGAATCGATTATTATGGTGTTCGCTGAGAACACTCTGTTTATCGATCCTTTTCCATAGGTTTAAACGACATAACAATCGATACATCGCAAAGCATGCCACGCCACTGATATGCAAGCTTGGTGTTCCGGAGGAGAGTGCTGCTCCGAATCGCCGAGCTCCGCTTTCAGGGGCCTGAAACCTTTTTCAGGTGATTATTAATGGGGATAGGTCAGTGGTTGCTTGCTTAAATCGATTCACTTAAATCGACGACGTTCGGGTGCTCGGGAATTCCAGCATCCCCCGGTGCAACGAGTAATATTATTTCAAATAATGGCAATAAATTATGATGACGACGCTTGCAACCCCCTCATCCCTCTTCCTACGCCACCAGCTTCCTCGTGGCGCTGAGTGAGACCCGCCGCACGGTGGATCCAGTCGATAGGAGAGGCCGGACAAACTTTGGAAACTTTAAGCGCTTATAACTCCGTTTATATAAAACTTTGAGGTTCTAAAAGTGGTTTCATTGGTTTCCTTGATAAATTTTCTTCCAGTGGTACCCCATGAAATGTGACGAAATAAACATAAAAATACGCAATTTTTGTCAAAAATTTCGTGTCCGACCTCTCTAATTGACTCGATCCACTGTGCGGCGAGCCCCAACTGGGTCGTTCCCATCCATGCAAAATGAAATTTAATGAATTTTATTTGCCTCAGAGATTCTCGAGGAGTGCCCTACAATATTCAGGGGCTGAGTATACAACTCGCAACAAATTATCGAAAATTTTACAAAAATCTATTCAATGCAGACTGCGCTTTTTTTTTTTTTTTTTTTTTTTAAAAAAAAAAAATGATTTAGAAATTACTGTAAAACATAGTGAAAGACGCATTCGTATTATGTCACAATGACTTATCTGCTTGCACATTCGACTTGAATCGCGGGGAGAAAACTTATTAGGAATGAACGTGTCCGAGAGATCACGGGCGTCAAGGAGACAGTGGGTTAGTTGCGCTTGTCTCATCGTCAGAACCGTGTTTTGTTGCTTGATTCTTGTACATCAGCTAAAAATGATAAGATCTGTCTAAACAGCAATTTCCCAAGTTCAATATTAACCGAGATATTGTTGAATGAAAAATTCGGTTGAAGACGTCATACACCGCGGGAGTGACACAGTGACACTCTTGGTTTTTTCCACCTAGCTTTCATCCAGGTTTCAGGTTGAGTAAACAGTACAGAAGTGTGTCTCCCCGACCGATGAAAGCAAGGTGGAAGAAACCAAGAGTGTCACTACCGAGTTGGATGACGTCACAAACCAAATTCTCCAAAGCGCGATATCTGAGTTGATATTTAAGTTGAAAAATTTTATCTAAAATGTGAATGGAGGTCATCCAAAAGGAGATGGATGGACTGGCTGGACATCAGCTTCTGGAAAATCTTTACAATGACAGATTCCTGTGAGAAGATGTCTCGGAGCGCCTTAAAGCGCTGTAAAAGCGACTGATACCTACTTAGTTCAAAATACCTTTTGAAATACTCAGTTTTCGGACGTTATATGAAGCTCTGTGGAGCATTTGAGTGCTCCTAGATATTATATTTTGAAAAAAATAAAAATAAAAAATAAAATTTGATGCGTCATTTTGCAATCAAGGTTCATTTTTCTGTGATTGACCCTATGATGTAAGCAATTTTGCAACTCTGGTCGTTCTCCGTTTACTCCTACAGAGTAGGCAGCCCTTCGCATGCCTCTAATGTCTCATCCACGATCGTAAAAAGGTAATGTCAACCCCTTCCCCTCACGGTCCCCCAAAAACCTCCTTATTCTCCTAGCATTGTCTCCTTCGCTTTGTTCACGCTAATCTTGGGGGTTGAGCATGTTGCGTGGGCATCAGACTCCAGTTCGAGGTAAAAGTTCTCATTTTTCCTTACTTTATTCCCTCCTCTAAAATGAGCAGACCTCTATGCCTACATGCTCCACTGCTCCAGGTTTCGCGAGCATAATCTCGCGGTGTCGAAATTTTATTATTTTCAAATCTCGCCGTCTATTTCACATAGAAATATTAAAGTTTCCTTATACTCGCGATAAACTGCGAGTTGAATTGAAAAAAAGGCATTCTCCGTGCGGTCTTATTTTGCGCTTTGGACGCAGTTTAAATTAAAATGTACCTTTTTATCTGGATTTACTCATTGCCATAAAAAATATCGACGCGGTGTAAGTCGGCAATCACATAACTCGATTTGCGACGTCGCACAGACTTGCTGTCATACTTTATTTTTTAAACGGAAAACTACTCGACGGCAATTCTTTAAAACTGCCATGATTTTTCTTCTCTGTGCGAAGAAAATCCTGCATAAACTACAAGGAATGATGTCAACCCTGGTAAAAATTGGCGATAGGAGCTGCGTTTCAAAATACCATAGGAGTTCTTATAGCCGACTACAGAAGGCTATCATATAGCTGTCTGTAGAAAGCGGAGAAAATTATATAGCCGGGCTATACGAAGCTATAAAAAACTATACAGTCGAGCTATAGTTCCTGTCGCCGGGCTTAACACTTTATCGTCATTGGCTATAAAAGGCTATAAGAAATTGCGTAGAAATGCGTGTGCTTTGGAAATCATTAAGTTTGATACGGAACTACCTTAACCCTAGTCTGCCTGAGCCTCTGAACCAACGAGAAAGCCTGAGCGGGGTCAATTTGACTCCAGCTGAAAATCAATTAGTTAGCTATGTTTTTTTTCATGTTTTTAGTTAATATCAGTGCACTAACCTTACAGGCCTTAACCATAAAGCATATCTAAGTTTTAAAAAAAACACGGCGCAGGGTATGCAACCATTTTATCATACACATGTTGCCATGTTGTTCTCAGCATGAGAAAAAAAAATCATAGGGCTACTGAATACTGAAAACGAAAAAAATCTGAAAAATTTTGCTTGTTTTATAAGTTTCTGAAAAAAATTAAAAAGAGAAAAATGAATACACCTTCAAAGTAAGCTTTTGTGATGCTAAATGGTAAAATATATGTTAAAAGGATATCTGACCCAGCTCAGGCTTTCTAGGGGTACTCGTGAATTTTTTGATCTCTCACGCACATTTTTTTTTCTTTTTTTGTTTTTCCTTCAAAATCGTGTTCCTAGATGTTTTTGTAGAGCTATCTGTGAAGGACAAAAAATTTCGTGCATACCACGAGAAATGGCAAAGAGTTGAAACTCCCGTGGGGTCAATCTGACCCCACTCAGGCAGACTAGGGTTAATATTTACAAAACACACATTATATTTTCCTTTAAAACATATTTTTTTCATCAATTAAAATAAGAATAATCCATACAGAGTGTGCAAACATTTCAAAATCATGAGTTGAAAAACGCTGACTCCGCGAGACCAAATATTAGAGCCTAGCACAAAGCGGAGCGGCGACGCACTGGCGCGGCGTGGCGCCTACAAACCTAACAGGGATACTTCACGCATTGCGCAATGCGTGAAGTATCCTTGTTAGGTTTGTAGGCGCCAATGCGAGTTTCGCACTCTCTGCCTGCCCGCCGCGCCGCGCCGCAGCGTGCCACGGCATCTGAAGCAACTATTTCACACCAGATGTATTGCACAGTATCATAAGAAATTGAAGGCGCTCCAACATATTCAGAATGACAGGCATCCTTCAGAAGTACATATACGGAGCTTTCCTCGCAAAATATATCAAGATACTACGGCACAAAAAGAGAGCGGTAGGCCAAACACTCAGTCCTAGTATCTGTATTTAGTAACGTTTAGCATAAACTTCATCGTCTGGCTGTTGCTTAATCGCCATCGGCTATAAAAGGTTATAAGAAATTGTACAGCCGGCTACAGAAGCTATTGGAAATCTTACAGCCGGCTTTAGGTCTATGGTATTTTGGAACACAGATTCTACTGCCAATTTTTACCAAGAAATTTGTTCTCCTTCAAAAAAATATAATAGAGGAGGAGATTTTCAGACACCGCAAACGAGTTATGTAATTGCGCGACTTACACCGTCGATATACATAAAACCCTCAATACCGTTTCAGTACTCCCTCGCTTTGTTTTCCTGGTAAATTTGAACGAGGAAGGGGATGGTCCTTTTTCAAAATTATATCGATTCCAGCATTATTCGAACACCAGATTCCAAGAGTTTTGTCATCTGTTACCTGCCGGAAAATCAAAGGTAGAAATTCTGATTTGGGTTTTGATTGCATAAAACCGCGGATACAGGCAACCTGCGGTCGATTTGCCTTCGCACGAATCCCACATCCCGTTCGCACTTGAAGCCCCCGCTTCTGAGAGGGCGCATTCAAAAACCGACTCTCGTCGTTTGATGCGTATGAATAAATGCTAGCATCGCTCAAAAGGGCGGCTCGGAAATGAACTCCGCGACACCGCCAGATTCCGCCTGAATTTCCGGCCGATTGTGACGCCTGCATGCGGGTGAACATTGGGAGGCTTTTCCCCGGCCCGGCCCGAGGGCGCAAAAACAGCGTAACTTGTTGCGTTCCCGTCGGATTTGTGCCGTTTTTGCTTGGCGGAGTAGGGTGGGAGGCAGGTGGGAGCACTAATGACGCGCGTTAGATATTTCATGATGTTCAATGTTCGACGCATCACCGGTACGACTGGTACGAGCCCTTTCCGCAGACAGCGCGGCGCTCAACTGGCATCTCGACATTGTTGCGACGTTGATGTTGTTTATTAGAAGGGGGTTAGGAGTGATGCTTCAGCTCTTAAGGAGAGTTGCTCATTGTAAGCTGTGCATTGAAAAAATGAGAAATCCATTTTAAAGTATAGACAAATTTTGCCTCCGATTTAATAAAAAAAAATAAAATAAAAAATTTAATTTGAAAACTATGAAAAAATGTATCGGAACAGTAGAAAAACAAGGGGGAAAACGGGAAACAATAGACTAAAATGCACAATTAATAAAAACCGAGACGTTTCGACTCAATACTGAGTCATTTTCAGTCGGAAATACAATAAAAAATTGTTTTTAAAAAAAACGACGAAAACCTGAGCTCTGCATAGTGGTGGCCGGGATCTGAGAGGGGGAGAGAGAGAGAGAGAGAGAGAGAGAAAAAAAAAATATTGGATCAAAAAGAACGATATAATAGTAAGATTTGCATGCCTCGTAGTTCCTTTGCCTTCACTCGATTTCTACATAGTTTTTCTTTGCTTAAATAATTATGTGGAATGTTTGTGAAACAGAAGCTAAATTTTCTGACTAGCATTCTCGGATCTCATACCGCCACCTAATGAAAATGAAACATATTTTGCTGAAATCATCAATGGTTTCTTTTTTTGTTTTTTTATTTCTGGAATGTAGTGAAAGTACTTTCGCAAAAAACAGACCGTTGAAAATGTCGAAATCACCAGAACATGCTCCTCTCCTAAAAGCACCAATAAATCATTCGGTGACATCAAAGTTCGTTTCTAAATACTCTCTAATTGGACGCGGATTTAACCAAAATCGGCCGGACTGAATTTCAAATTACCTGGTTCCCTATAAATATTTTTCTTTTAACCAAAAATCCAAAGAAAAACCCGCTTTGAAGCTGATGGTGGACGGCATACTTGTGTACAGAATATACTCTTAAAATTTTAAGTCAGAATATTGCTTAGTTTTCCAGTAAAAAAAAGAAAAAAAGAAAAAGAAAAACACCGGAGTGAATTAGACAGCGTCCGAGTGAGGCTGATTTTCATTTAACTCGTCCAATTTTTTCTAAGAATCCTTGATGTACCTCATTGTAATTCTATGAAAACAAGCAGCGCCCTTCAACAGAAACGATATTTAGACATTCTTGGGGATGAATACAATTCCAGCGGTTCTCGTTTTCCAGGAACCGTGCTCCACTGCACTAACGTTCAAGTTTTCTGTGGTCAACATAGCTTTCAACTTTAGCTGGATTCCTAAGCTGTGCACTTTTGTGAGGAATTATATTTGACAGTTTTTAGACGGGTCGCATAAAGTACGAGTTGGCTCGCCGATCTGGCGACCCGGACCGTACGTAGTAGCGAAAACATAAAAGTGCACTTATAAGAAAAGCCGTCGCGTGGGAAGGATTTTTCATTTTTCCGGTTTTAGGACTTTCGCTCCCCAAGTCCCTACCGCCGAATTGATATTTCACCTCGGAGCGCGCTCCATAACAACTGTCAGAAGTGTCATGGCACCGGGTTGAAAAGAATCTTGCCGCTCTCGTGGGAGGGTGATGGATTAGAATAGTTAAACAAACATGAGGATAGTTTAAAATTTAAACTACTCTCGAGGACTTTAGACGGTAACGCGGAGCAAATATTATTTTCCGCAAAACTTGGACAGATTATAGTTTTAAAGTTTGCTGCAACACACCTTTCATCGGGAAACTTTTCAAATCCCCAAAGTGGGAACACGATTTTTTTACAAAAGACGAAAGAACTAATAAATTGCATTAGAAAAATATGCACGTATTTAATTCAATCGCCTTGTTTCCAATATCTTAAGATCGTGTCTAATTGTTTATCGTTTCTTCAAATAATTTTTATTTGAACTACAATTTTGGTAGACACCACACCGAAAAAAAGTTAAGTTAACATTCTGAGTGTAAAAAAGTGTGCGAGAAAGTATAAAATGCTGAATTGTGCGCCACCGCAGTTACTTTCGCAATGCCAAAATGTAAAACTAACTGCTATGCCAGGTAATTCAGCATTTTATAAGTTCTCGCACTCTTTTTTTACATCCAGAATTTTAAGTCAACTTCACTTCTTCCGGTGTAATCTAACTCCAATACATTTGCCTAATTCTAAAATCGCTTATATCAAGTGGAACCCTGCTTTACTCAAACAATTTTATTCTTGCCTCAATAGGAATTTTTTTGAAAGTAAATGGGTTTAATGGCAAAGGACAGTAATAACATTTTTGCTCAAATCAAGTCACTCGCCTGTGTGGTCCGATTTCTTTTACCGGTTACTTTTCATGAAAGTATTTTCATTCTCTAAATGCTCTTCCTCTTTCCCTCACCACCACCCTAAAGTGATTCTACACCGAACAACGCACATTCATACGGCAGGCCCAAGCTCATATTGAGGTGAAATTTACTCTGTGACCCCCCCCCCTTCTCACCTCCATTGCTCTTGATGAACCCACGCAGAAAACCATTACCTCACGCGCGTATTGTTCAACGGAAAGTTAGGCTTTGCTTTGTTCGACACCTTGGTTGGAGGAGGGGAGGGTTGTGCCACACGGGGGTGAAAACGAAGAGGGTTCAGGACTGAAAAGCCTCCTTCTCTTCTCCCCGCGGTTAGGCCTCGGCGCGTGGTGGCTTACTTGTTGCGCCCCCCGTTACAAAAGCTCGTAACAAACCGTAAATTGTTGTCGGCTATGCCATTTCTTGCCCTCCTGCCGAAAAGGTTGCCGAGTTACCGGTGACACAAATGATGCTTATGACAGTACTCTCGTCCTTTTGTCTCTCTTTCTCTCTCTTTTTCATCCGTCTGCTTCCTCATTCGCACCCTCTCTTCCTCTATCCCATTTTTCCCCCTTTTTGGTTGAGAAACTTACGAACGGTGAACTCCCAGACCATGCCATTGAAATTTTTTAGTAAAAAAAAAGGAGGAAAATTCACGGTCCATTTGTAAAACAGTAAGATTTGTATGAGGGTGCATTAACAGTCGCCTCAGTAAAGAATGGAAATAGAAAACGCGTAAATCAGTCCAAAAACTGGCAAGTAAATTGGGCTGGATCCTCTTTTGGGACGTTCATACGTACCATCACAAACTTAATATATGATGGAATACATTTTTCATCAAAGTTTTGATAATCGATTCCCAACTGATTTCAAATTTCAATATGTGGGAGCTAGATTTGACGCAAGTGGATACTTAAAGTGACGGTTAAAACACAGACCTGCCTCTATCAAAAGGAATGGAATTATATCTGTGACTTGGAGCTATACATTCAATGAGAGGGATAATCTTGCGTTATAGATGCTGCATAGTCACGTAATTGAAGGGAACTGATTTCTTAGAGATCTCTCAGATAGAGATGTTGGGATAATAATCCTCAGATAATAATCCTGAATGTGTGGGGTTTTCCCTCCATCCATTCAATATTTCGCTTGCACAATCAAAGATAAAGATTTTGATACGGCTTTCAGCATTACGGTACTATTAACTTTATATTTTAAGCATTTTTTGATCATGATCATGATTCTGAAACTGAAGTTTCTGTAGATTTTTCTCTAGTTTATCATCCTTTATATAAATTAATTTCATCGCACAGAGTCCAGTTTAATTCAGTTTGAAAAATGCAGAAACATTTCCCCTCTAATGCACCTGATGAGTGATGACCCATATGGTAAAACTGCTTGTGAGTGGGAAAATGAGATTATGTTCCTCAATTATGTACATCAGACGATATCAATTTCTGGTTACTTGATCTTCAGAATAATTTCGCAACATTCCACTAAAAAACCACCGCTTTTGCATTCAACTGCAGCATAAATCTTGCTATGAAGGTAATTAAAGACGGAGCTCCTTCATGTTTTCAGATATGCGATACGCACATCTACTGAGCAAAAATAGTCGTATCCAGATGTAACAATTGCCGTCAAATTGGGTGTTGAATCCAGAACCTGAGTACGTGAAATATATTCATGGAAGAATGCTATGCCGGATTATTCCGGATCATTTACTCCTGAGGCATTATGCCTGTAAATAACCGTCTACGAAGAGGGCTTGAAATTCTCCGAGATCTGATTTCGGCTAATAACGCTCAGGAGAGACTTTCTTGCGCTTGTTCCTTTCACTTAATTAAAATCAATTGCTGTGTAGTTATTTTTACACCATTTCAAACCGATCAATTTTTGACCAGTGAAAAAGGGGAGTGAGAGTTCGTAGATCATAATGAGACAGCAGAAAGGACAAGCGGATCCTATTTTTTCTCTTTTTTGTTTTGTTTTTTAACTTGGCGTTTAGATGATAAAACCAAACGAAACGTATAAAGCCGTTTAAAGCCACGGATGTCTGAAAAAGAATGAGGTATTGTTGATCAGAGCAATAGTGTTTACCATCGAGAAAACAATTTCCACTAACCTAAAAGATAAAAAGATTATACGTATGGGTCACGTGTAAATAGGGGTATCTCTATCAAAAAGAACTATGTGAGAATTAATAAAATCAAAAGAACTATGTAACGCGCAAACTCTGGGCAAATAGTTTCTTCTGATTAAGGTGATTTTCACACAGTTCTTTTCAGCGCATGAATATACGTCTAAATATGAAAGCTTTCATGCACCGTATAATTAGCAACTTTAAGAGGGTCGTTCAATGCCAATAAGCTCTTTCCTCTCATTCGCTAATGATCGCATCCCGACAAAGTCTGTCTTAAACCAGGCAGGCATTTGTAAAACGGAGTAAAATATGGTGTGATAGATTGTGCTGTGCATTCGTTCCTAGAATTAGAGCGTTCAGAAATTAGAAAATCCCTAATAAGGAAAGGAAAACCTTGACAGGCTAAAGCCATGCATTCAAACCTGTACCATAGCCTTGATTTACACTTGAGACACAGATTAGGAAGTGAGAAATTTCAAAAATCATTCGACGCGGAAACACAAGAATAGGTGCATTTCGCGAGGAGGATTACTGTATTTCACTCAAACTTGATGTGAACTTTTCGAATAAAACGGATTTCAAAACGCGAGTGAAAGGAAAATTTCTGTTACTCCACCAAACTGAAAGATTGAAGCTTTCACGAAACATCCAATATAATCGCAAGGAGTTAGAGCGCACTCTGGTCACTAATTTTGAAAGCAAATTGCAAGCCGATTTTAATAATTTCGCAGCACACAGACGACTGAAATTATCGAGCCGATTTGGCGTCAATAGCACGATCACAAAACAAAACTCCAAGGTCGAATCCAGCCGTTTCGTTTGGATAAAAAGGGAAACAAATGCTAATTTTAAAGAATAGTCACGCGTAATGAAACCACTTTTATTTTAAAAAACCGAGCCGTCAATTCCAACTCAGCGTAATCGGGAACTAAAACTAGTCATTTTAAAAATCCATAACTTTGAACGAAATCGAGAAAAATTGAAGGAGCTCGCTACAATCCCGAAGATGAAAAACCCCGATTGAATCGGGTTTCTCGTGAAAAATCACAACTGGGAAAGTCCGCGGTTTGGTTTCCCGGCGCTGCTGAGCGGTGAACGCGGACGGCCACGTGACGGCGCGATAGGAACTGACTGGCGACCTGTTAGCACACGGCACCAAGCGCGGGCACAACAAACGCGGCTCCCAAGCCGCGCACGCGCCCGGCCGGGTAGGCAACTCAACACACCTCGCGCCACGCTAGACAACCCGGCACAGCACACCTCGGCGCTGTGCGGGAGGGTAGGTAACCCCATATACTTCCACACGCACACCCCCTTGCCTCTATGCGGACACACTTACATACGCATGCGATGAGCCTTCCGGCGGTGGGGTAGACAACCTGCTTGACGCGACCTATCGCACCTGTTCCACCGGCGGGCATCCGCGCTCGCGCAAATTAAGAGGCGATCCCGCGTGAAATAATTTATTGATATTTTCGCGCGCTTATAGTAATCCTCGAGGAGATTTGAGACAAAGGCTTGGAGTGTGGTAGTTTCACAGCGGGCCATTAACCTTCGACGTGCAAATACAATTTTCCAAAGTTAAATGACGCGTAGAACACGATGTGCACATGAAAAACCCCAAAAAAAACCTTGAAAACCGAGGGATACGCAGTTTCAAAAGCACAACTTTTCAGCAAATTTAAAATGTCCCGGTTTTTCTCCGAACCAAATGATGTCACTCGGCATCAGTCATATGCGAGCACGACTTTCGTCAATGCTTTTCTATTCCTCGGGCTCCATTTGGAGCTTATCTGATCTGCTCGTTTCTAGATATATCTTACCTCCGAAGAGAGACAAATTGGCAATTTTAAACTTACCTCTCAAATAATTTTCCTTTTTGTGGAATAAAAGAATTGTTGACCCAATGAGCGACAAACCATGACTAAAGTCTAAGTCTGTGAGATGTGAAGAACAAACGATTGGTCGAACTGTTCACCTTGATGAATGTTAAGATAGTGGATGACAGGTGAGGAACACTTACCTGAAACAAAGAATCAATGGAGAAGAAATTAGGGCACAAAGCTTCAAAAAATGAAGAATTTAAATTCCTAATCAAGTTTCAAAAGAAAAAATGCTGAGTCCACAGGACTTTGGTTCGAAACTTAAGGCGTTTTTCACGTGTGAAAAGACCAATCTTGTTGGTGTCTTGCGCGGAGAAACTCATAAATTGGAGCTGTAGTTTTAGTATACAGCATTGCCGAATAAAAAAAAGCTCAAAAGCCATTTTGAAGGGTAAACCTTTGGAGAAGTTTAGCGGAAAGAAGTTGCACGATTGTGGAGAATCGCGCTGGATCCTTCTTGCTAAGTGCAATCCCATTGTTCTCAGTTATCTGCTTTAAAAAAAGGATGGCGTTATTCGGCGGCACGGTACCGCCGAATAAAACGTTATTCGGTGATACACTGTACCTTTGAATGAAAATTTATTCGACGGTACCGTACCCTGACTAGAAAATTTTCTAAGTATCGCCAAGGTGCCTTCACCGGATGACTTTTTAACCGCTAACCGGAAAAATTTCTACCGATAAGGTGCCTTTACCGAATGACTTTTTAACCGCTAACCGAAAAAATTCCTACCGCTAAGGTGCCAAGACCAGATCCCCTAGATGAGCCAAGTAATCAGTAATCTACCTTATGCTGTTCGATTTTTACCAGCCGATTTGATAAATTTATTTTTCCTATGTTCAAGGATTGAGTTTATGTCACCTTAGCAGTAGAAAATTTTCCAGTTAGCGGTTAAAAAGTCATCCGGTAAAGGTACCTTAGCGGTAGGAATTTTTCCGATTAGCGGTTAAAAAGTCAGCCGGTAAAGGGATGTGAGCTAGAAGATTTTCTAGTCAACGCACTGTACCGCCGAATAACCACTTCCTTAAAAAAGATGATACATGATGAGAAATGAGACAAAATGCAACGTATTTAGGCTGAATCTGGTTAAAACTGTCCATTTGAGAACGGATTTTTTAGTTTACCCCACAGAACAGGCTGCTGCTTTTCGTTGGGCCATGAGTCGGCGGAGCTGGGCATGGAGCGGAAACTTTTCCAAAACCTCGGCTGACGAAGTCAATCCGGCGGCTCCTGAGCGAGATGAGCCTGCGAGTTATTGATTGAGCCTACTATTTAGCGGCGACGAAATCGTGGGGCGGCCTCGGGAGGTGCCGCTGCAGCTCCAGGTGCAAAATCGCGTTATGAGCTGTGGGCTCCCCCTACGCCCCTACGATCGATTAGCTCTCGGCCTCCGCGAGCCTGTCCGCCGCCGTCGCCGCCGGTTAGCTCAAAGCTTTGACCTTTCCAACGACCAGTCGCCGTGCCGCGCGCCGTGCGTGTTGCGTGCGGCACTCTTCAAGGCGCTCCGGCGCCCGAGTTTTCTTCTACCCACCCTAAAGGTGTCTTCTAGGAGGAACAGGTACAGTACCTGTATACGGGAGAGTATTGCCATCTCCGTGCCGCTCTCTGATTGGTTCATCAGTTTTAGGTTATTATGGAGCTCCAAAGTTGGGCCGATGTAAACAAACCCGACCCAGATGAATACGCATTATCGGCTGAGAAATGAATGATAATCTTACTCAAAGGTTAATTTTCTGGGAAAATATCCATTAAAGTTCGATCCGAACTCAATTCAGAAGTTAGATATTAAAAAATGTCCATCACATCCAAAATCACGTAGAACTTGTCGCCATCTTGTTAGTTTACATTGGGCCAAAGTATAAGCGGAGGGGCTGGGGTTTGTTTACATTGGGCCAACTTTGGGGCTCCATGATAGCCGACCAATCAGAGAGCGGCACACTTTATCTGTAGTAAATAGATTGAGATGACAATACTCTCCCATATATATGTGTTGTAGGAACATGAGTAGAGAAATAAAGTCTGTTTGCCCCGCGATGCAATTTGCTGATTGCTGAAGACGCATACTTGACGACCTCGCCGAGAGAGAATTTGTGCTTTTTCAGTCCCGACTCCAAGTGATTTGGTTAAAATGCGTTTTTGGACGACCTTGCCTACCGTGTGCTCAGCGCCTCGGCAATCGAGACTATTTCTCTGCTAACGGGGGAGTTAGGTTTTGTCACGAGAAGTTTCACGGAGAAAAATGAAATCACAAAGATTAAAAAATAAGGAACCACCGTTTCCGGCTCATTTTGGACATATTCATATGTAGTTAGAGGAGAAGAGGTCTGTTGGCATCGATGGAACTAGGGGACAGCCCAGCGGATCTGCTCTTTTCCAAAAATCTAATTGGCATATCATTAGCGCGCAATTTTGCGGTTTTTCCAGATACTTTGAAGTCCACTTTGTAGTTCTTACAAAATATTGCTGCTTTGAGACATTGAGTAGATTCTGACTAATGTGGTGAGCTACATACCGTCAAAAATGACTTCATTCATATATGTCACATATGCTTCTACTGTTGATATGTTGCCGAGTCGTAATCCGTAGGTATAGGTTCGTTCAAAACTGCGCGTTAATGACATTTCGCTAATGCGTGCGCTTATGAAAAAATGGCAAAAGTGTGCGCTAATGAAAACTTCTTATATAATTGGCCCCTTTTCAAAAATTTGAGGGGTTCGGCTGAATAAATCCAAGTTATTCCAAAAATGCTGCCCGGATCTCCCCCAGGAGCTGAGGAACTCCTTCCGAACCTGCCATTCGGAACTGGTAGAGCCCCTTTCATCCCTTTCGGTGGTATGTCTTTCTATGCCCCCCGGTAGAATCCCAATTGATGAGGTGCCCTTTTGCCTCCCACCCCCTCCCTTCATTTAAAAAATTCCTTGTTCTGTTCTGTAACGTCTGCTTGCATCGGGGAGCTAATTTGAGTAAAAAGACCATATAAATGGTTGACATCAAATAAGCTCAGTCAGCGCATGATTTTTTTTCCTCGTTGGAAGCAGTCGGTTTAGAGTTTCAATACCCATTTATCAGTATCCTCACAGTTGAATAAAATAAAAGGGTGTTCCTTCGGGCATGAAAAATAGGGAAAAAAGCGAAAAAGAAGCTACGAGGAAAGGAGAGAGGGAGGAAATAGGCAAACAGAAGATGGAAAGGTAGACGGGGAAAGAGGAGTGAGAGACCGCGTATCCGTTTGAATCGTCAACCGCATGCGGGGCACCGATGACAAATCAATTAACCTTATGAACGGCCATAACTCAACTGGTGGCGCCCTCTGCCTCCCAGCGGTGATTAATGAAACTATTTAAATCGTGCACTCTTGCCGATTTGCATGCATTCACTGGGGAAAAAAGCCTCTTGGATTTGGAGCCCAGCTCTTTTACAAATTTGACAGGGCAAAATGCTCTGGATTCAATCGGGCTTCTGCTTGCATCGAGAGTCAAGCTTCGTAAGCCAAGCGGATATCCTTTCGATTCAATCAGAAATCCGATTGAATCGAGATTATTTTTCTTTTTTTCGAATTTTTCAAAAGTCTAGACTCTAAATCCAACCGACTTTTTTTCCGGTGTTTGTCGCTGAAAAGTCGTGCGGACTGAGCTCTCTTACAGGGCTGCGAATGATTCCCGCACACAAGAGATAGGACCAAGTGAATGAACTTTTTGTGAGGTAAATCCCCTAAAACTCACGTTCGGCATACATCTATCTAATGCCCACTCCATACTGCGCGGAAGGTGCGCTTTGAATCAGGCATTTTAGCGGCTCTGGTGCTTGCACTAGAGCTGCTATTCCGGACGGTCCCAGCTGGGGAGTATCATTGGACCATGTTACATTGGAGAGACCGCGCGTTGGTTAATGGGAACCGGCGCCATTTTCGGCTATGTTCCTTGTCATGACTTTATTTTATTGCATATTGTTTTATTGTTAGCCAATGCTATGTTGTGTAGTGTATTTTTGGAATCATGGTGATACAGTCAATAATTCAAAACTTGTCTGTGCTTTAATCTCGTGATGGAAAAAATGTACTTTACGTTCAAAATTTGAAAATTTGAATTTTAAAGTTTTCGCGGTTAAGGAAACTCCAACCACTGGGTTGGAGCTTCCTAGTCATATTACTCGATATCAGCTGATAGCAAACAAAGGTTACCAAGGAAACCGTAAACGTCTAATGCCGTCTGCCCACGTAGCAAATGGGAGGCGAAAATGGAAGTCATCAGTGCATCGTTGAGTGTTGACGCCCGATCCCATTTTCAGACATGTTCACACGTTTTGCTTGCAAAGAAAAAAGGCGGCAAATCAATTTTTATTATTGGACCAATGAGTGTTCTCCAATTTGAGTTTGTAAACATCGTGGTTTCTAGGTTAGGTTTTTGGCTGTGTGATAAATGATATTATGCCGTCTTTGATTTTGTTAAAATGACTCGATATATGTTATTTGATAAACGATTGGAGTTTTGATAAAGTAAGTTGATTTGAATTAAAAATCGTGTCCTTAAAAAATGGATGATGAGGTGATTTGGTTAACATGGGCATTTGTGGTACTTGCGGCGTATTGGGAGTTTGTATGGAAACGACGTGGCAGTAGTCCACACTTTTTACAAGAAACTATTTTGTACAAAGTTCTGTACAAATTTTACACTATTTATACAGTAATATAATACAAAAAAATTATGTACTTTATCACAGCTCACATAGCTTCAAAACAAGATAGAAAATGATGGATGCTCAGCCCCGACACATCGATGATCGCGAAATTTGCGCGGCCCGCGCAATTTTCACGTTCAACACTCACCGATGCACTGATGACTTCCATTTTCGCCTCCCATTTGCTACGTGGGCAGACGGCACACAACTACCGTGGCCATCGGGGCGATTATTGAAATGACATCGACTCTATGTCGCCGCTTACGACAAGACATATAGCCCTATCTTAACCGTGTAATATATCGCAATTCGATATTCAAAACCATTACCTACAATTTCAGATATAAAAATGCAAATTTTTTGCAGCCTCGCTAAACGACTTATCAACCATGCATTCCAAAGTTTCTTATCACAGGGCTGTGAAAATATACAATCTAATAAATACAAAATAACCAAATATCTAAAAAGACAAAATTTCAGTTACAGTCAGTTTCAGTCTTATTGTTGCACAAACTAGTTATTTGACAAAAAAAGAAGATGATCACTCAATTGAAAGAAATTGGCGCCCAATCACAACGACAAGTTAAAAAAAATACTGTGGGAGAAATTTTTTAGGATGCGGACCTCCAAAGAGCCTTCAAAATTAAAAGTATACAACAAGTGATAGTGCCATGCATTCTGCATGGCCAATACACATTTATACACCGGCTACGTAAATCTGCTAAGTTACAAAACATGAATCGACAGTTGTCGGATTGTACATCAGTGACAAAATGTGTCTAGGCCCTCATTCTTGACTACAACTACCAGTGTTCCCGGGTGCTCCGTGTGCGAGATCCGTACGCTCTACCGCTCTCCATGCTGCTATTGGGTGAGCGTCATTCTGTGACGTCACGCGTACGGATATTTTAAGATAGGGAAGCGTTTTTCCCATAAGGTTTTTGTCCGTACGCGGTCCGTGTCGGTATAGGGAATGTCCGCGCGGCACGGATAAATCCGTACGCCTGGCATCACTGACAACTACTGTCGCCAGAGCCGCTCTCCGACGCGAATGCGTTGGAGCTTCCTGCTTGTTTAAGTTTTCCGCGCGAATTTTTTTCATCATCGTTAGCAATCAAAATAAAATACAATGCGAGGTTGGCATCGCAAAAACTCTAACAATGTTAAGCCACCCAAAAATCCCTCCCTTTTCCGAAGCAAAATCACAGAGCTTATATTATTTCCGTTCAGTGTGTGTGATGGAATAAAATACATAAATGATTGATAAAAATATGATACATGAATCGAAAAGCGCACCAGTTCGTCAAATTTTTTTTGACAAGACTTACGGAAATATGCCAGAGATATTTGTATCAAAAGAGGATTTTTTTTATTTATTCATAGTGAGCGGTTGTTGGTGAACTTTTTTTCTCATATTTTCCGATTTTTTAATGAGTGGAAAGGGGAGCCGGATAGTTTGCTAATATTTCGCACAACACCCCCTTCAAAAATGCTTTCTCTGGGAAAGCATTTTTGAAAAAAAAAGTTATACCACAAAATAGTCCCAAAGAACCAACGAACGTTTTGACCCAAAGAATCGGCTCCTTCAATATTCGCACTTAATCCTGGGACACCCTGTATTTCAGCTTCGGAAGGCATGCCACATCTTGCAATGGTGCAGAAATGACACACGCCGCCTAGTTATTCACAACTCCAGAGTGAAGTATTGCTCGTCAAGACAAGGAGTTCCCCAGGGACTACTGCCCCTTCCACCTCCACCCCACGGCCCACGCACACATATCGTGAATATTTACACTCGAGTAATTTTTCACATCAACAATTGTAATTATTCGCCGCAAATCCTCCGCTCGTTCTCTCCCTTCACCGAGTGCAGCTCGTGCGGACAGGATTATCAAACTGGCCCTTTGCCCCTCGCCCCTCCCACCTCCTCTTGTGTTTTTTTCGTGTTTCAACGCTCCATCAACTGTGCGCAGTGTATCATTCTGTCTCATTTGCATTCCGACGGCTGACTCATGAGTTGCAACGGCACCGGGACGCTGGCTCAAAAATGAGGAATGCGCGTGGAAAAACTGGTTCATAACTCACGGAATTGCAGGGACTGGTAAAATGACGGCCCTAATCGAGAGACACATGTTTCGTACTACAAGCATACATCCATAATAACCGAAAAGAAAGAACAGTCGAAAAAAACGTTGTGCTTAATTGGACTGCATTTTGCAATTTGGAACTATAAATTCTGGCTCTTCTGGAAAAACACTTATGTGCATACGGACACTAATGGCACATACTTTGTTTTTAAACCGGGCTAGAATTTATAGTTCCAAATTGCGAAATGTAGTCCAATTGGACCTTTTATTCTAAGGTAGAAATGATGTGTTACGAGAAAAACACCGTTGTGCTTGGGCGTCCTGAGTCGTCGTTGAAAAGGCGTAATAGGACACGACAGCGTGTCAACTAAACACGCAAATATGTTTTTGGGAATACAACATTTCTAATGTAGGACAAAAGTGCCGAATATACATAGTTCAGATTGCCTGATTTTCTATCATTTTTACACTTTTTTGACAAGAATCTACCGTTCTTAATGCCTTCAACCTTAATGTAAATTTTTCCTCGCTTAAAAGGAATATATTCATAAAATTTTAAGTTAAGAGTGTTGCTTAGTTTTAGAAAAATAAAACATCATGAAGAAATTGGGCAACGTCTAATGTGCTCAGTCTGAGTCTCGCTAAATTCGTCCAGTTATTCGTGTGTCAAACGATGGGGATTCGCAGCAATGCTAATAACGCGGTGATACAACTATTCGTACTTTATGGATGTCCTCATTGCCTATACAATTAATTGAAGGCGTTTTTGTCACAGCGAACTGACGCGACGCCCTTGGCCTCCTGCAGCCGATAGCCAGGAAGCTAATGTTTAATCCTAACACCCGAACGCAACTAATCTTGCTCGATAGATGTTTATTGTGGGGCACGCCCCCTGGCTGCTTCGCGCCCTCTCGGCCCTCCTCTTCATCCCTGTCTCTCTCCTTGGGGGCTGTTTAAGTATTATGTAACGCAATTTTTCCGATTTTTGACCCCCTCTCCCCCGTGAAATGCACCCATAACACAGCCCTATAGCCTACAGCCTCCCTTTTGAATTAAGTTACGCTGGCCTGACCTCCCCCCCCCCTTTCCAAAAAATCAAGAACACGCTGACAAAACCTTAATCAAAATTCACGCACCGAAAAGATTCGTCTGGGAAGTACGGGATTTTAAATTTATTTCACGTTTTTTTTTCCAAGCCCCCCCCCCCGCTCGCATTTGTTACGTAACGTTGGGCTTGATCCCCCTTGTAACGCATCGTAACGCTGGCTCAAACTCCCCTCCCCCTAAGTGCGTTACGCAATTCTTGAACAGTCACTCGTTCCGTTGTGCTTCCCCTTTCATTCATTTCTTTCTGCCTCCTCTGCAACTTGGGCTTTGGATTTAGAGGTTAAATATTCAGGCCTAGCTCCAGAGTAAAAGAGTTTTGGCTCTTTTACCCTGGAGCTAGGCCTGATAGCATCCACGCCGCAAAATGTCTAAATTCTGAGTCGAAGCTCCACGACCACAACCGCGCCAGCGGCACACATTGGAACGAGCTATAGAGGTGGTCGGACATGAAATTGCTGGCTGAAATTTAAAATTGTGATGTTTCTTTTCGTCCCAATTTTGATATCAAGGGGTGTCTCTGACAGAAAAGTTCTCGAAAAAATCACTTTTAAACTTTCCCATTTCATATTTTCGAAAATATAAGCTTTCCAAATGATGTCCGACTTCCAGAATTGACTCGTGCGACTGTGCGGCGGGGCGGGCATCGACGTAATTGGGAAACGGGCGCGACTCGGACCGAGACTCGATCATTCACTGTCGCACTTAAATGCCACTAATAACGGGGCTAAATACGCCCAATAACCAGGCGGAGCATGACTCCGGGAGTCGAGGTGAGTACATAAATCAGCCCACCTTTTGCCGGCCGGGACTCGGGTCGTGTGCTCGTGCTAAGGAAAAACGCCGTATAAAAATTCCAGCGTTGCCAAATTTCCTCCCGTAAAAATTAAATTTCGAGGACAGTTATGATTATTTTCTCGTGAAATTTGCAGATAATTTAGGGCTGATCGTGATAAAAATTCTCTGGAAAATTGGAGAACAAATTTTCACAGATTCTCCGGAAAATTCGTATTTTAATAATTTGGCAAATTTGGAAATTTGGCAGCATCTGAAGGCTCTTACGGCGTTCTTCCTTCGCTTGGGCGTGTGGTCGTGTGCCCGCAGTCAAATAGCGCGTCGCTTATGAGCGATCTTTGCATAAAACATGACCCGGCCCCAACTGTCCGGATTCTTCTATGCCCGTTCGCAGCTCGTATTTTAGCTACAAATTGTTGCTCCTCTCGCGTTAAGGCGTATCCCGATTCTTGCATGAGCTTCTGGAAGCATGGGTTTATATGGAAAGCAGGGTTCACGCGGAAATTAAGATACGTCTTTACGCCAGAGGGCCGACGTAATGAGTGCGATTTAACCTAGAGTCGTGCGCGGAGTTGGTTCCTTTCTTCTGAAGTCCGCTCTCGGGCCTTTAATTGTCATCACGGGACGTTTTCATGAGATTCCGCCGTTTTTCGGACAAAAGAACGTAACTTCATCCCGAGGTAGCCAAATTTTCCCTTGCAAATTGTATATTAACCAGGAGAAGTATTTCAAACTGGAAAGTTCACTGACTTTTCCACAGATTTCATGCAAAAATAAAAACAATGGGATGAAAACTGCAATGGTACATTTTTGTAAAGGAAATCAATTGTTTGTGTCAATCTGGTAACCTGTGAAAAGGCCTGTTGTCTCCACGGGGTGTTTCAAGGGATTTGTCCCAAGGAAAACTCGCACTTGCGAAGTTGGGAAAAATATTGAGTTGGTCAATAGTAATGGCTGTATCAAGCAGAGTCCTTTTGAGGTCCTTAGAGCGAATCAGAGAAAAGAGCGAGTACATTCTGTTGGTTTTTTTTTTAAAGGGGAAACAACCCAGAATTTCATTCCCCCGATTCGAACTTGGGACAAATCTAATGAAACGTACCGTGGAGAGAAGACCTGAGTTGGGATTAATATTGACTGATCAGTATTAATCGCAGTACCAAGTCGGGTCTTTGTGGAGTTCGGACACCAACTGAGAGAAAAAAAAGAAATTGAAACAAACTTTGTGGTACCTTGTTTTTTACTCGATTGTTCGTGTTTGTTTAATTTAAATAATTTGTTTAATTGTTATTTTTCTATAATTATCATGTGAATTCCGCTTAAATGATCGATACTGATCTAGTTACTGATTGAAGTTCGCTTGAAAACTTGTAGCAGGAACGTGAGAGATACGTTTCGTAGAGACGGTAACTGTAAAAGTCCCCGAAGTTTTATCAATACCACCGATCACCCTCTCCGCCAGTTCACGATTTTAATTACTGAATGACTTTATGAACTCCATAGAATTGTACACTCTAGAATATGCAAAAGCATAGTACATACTTTATTAGGGAATGCTACTTTCCTTTTCGTAAATTTTTCGGCCATTTCCGTTTTCCCGTTCCAAGCCTTTTGAAACTTTATGATATGCGACTTTCAATCAATAATTTGAACCGTAGGGAAAATAAAATAACAATGTTTCGATTCACTCGGAAGAGTGGAGAAAATAATGGGATGAATCACAAGAGGAGCTTACGAGTAGAAGCTACCTCCTCCCTTTTTCACCTCATCCTCTTTCCACCTCACCCGGGGCGTGTCACCTTATTCGAAATCAGTTCGACGAGGAGAAGGGTGAAATTTGTGCCTGGTGGTCTTGCGAGATAAGCACACACAAAATTGGACCAAAGTACCGCTGAGGCCAACGGATACTCGAAAGAGGTGGAAACTTGAAACAAATCTCGTTCAGAACCCATTTTAATGGAGTATAAATTACCAAAGAGCCAAGGAGCTTAAACAAATTAATGACTTTAATTATCCAGGAGCATCGCATCGTACACTCGAGATGAAGATGCGAGAAAATTAGCGTAAAAGTTAACTTTTTCCTCTGGGATCAAGATAATTTCCTTCTCCAGCGCCGGACTCTTATTGAGAATTTTATGGGACGGGTGGATTCAGAAGTTGGAAAAAATTTAATTACTCTCCACCGAGTTGACTGTTTCAGTACTTCCAAGGTCCGAGAACCAAAACAAAAAGAGGAAAGCTGAGGGGGGCTAAATTGATACATCTCAATTATGGACATTTTTATAAGGAATTTTGACAAAATGAATGCTTTTAATACAATGAAAAGTTAAATGCAAATGCAACATGAAGGCAACGTTGCACAACTCCTCTAACGATTTATTGGTACTTCATTTCTTTTAAAAACTGAACAACAGTTGAATTACATTTTGCAATAAGGAACCACTCTCTCTGGCTCTCCCATAAAAGCACATATCTGCATAAGGAAACCAATGGCATGTATGTTGTTTCGAAAGGGGGCCAGAAATAGTGGTTCCTTCTTGCAAAATGTAATCGAGTTTTTCTTTAAATTTTCAGAATTTTCCTGAATTATTCCAAAAATATTTACATTAAATTTCGAGGCGTAATTCTGAAGCTACCAAAAATTATGCATGTTCTGAGATTCTGAAACGTTGATATTACGATACATATTTCTCCTGAACAAACAGGAAGAAAGCGTGAGTCGAACATGATACGTCACGTGGTCCAGTTTAATGGCACCATCAGCGCCGTGGCAGCCACCGCAGACGCGATCATGTGATCCTCGCATTGTGACGCGCCTTCAATTCCAGGTAGCAGCAATATGGGCATCACCCGTGGTGCAATAGTTATCTCGCACACGCCTTCCCTGAATGATGTTCTGAATGATGAATGATTCCCTGAATGATAATCTGTGTGGTCAATCTGACAATAACGTCATAATTGGCCGCCTTCAAAATTGTTCAGAAAAATCTGTTAAATCTAGAAACGTTTTGGAAAGATGAGCTTTGAGGCAAGAAATTTAAGTTCCCTGCAGTTCATTTACATTAGTAGCAGGGCTCTCTCATGATACCAAGGCGTAAATTATTATAGGTCCATTTTGTTAGGTAGACCTGGGGTAGATCCGGTGTGAGGGTTAACTAGAAGTTGCCGCAGGGACTAGCTTCCATTCACTTTTGGTCATCCTGAGCAAGGACACACTTCTCCGCGAGGGAATACACTACTTTATTTCCTGCCGAGCTTGCTTGTTTACTCACCCGCCACGAGCCGCATCGTTAGCCCTTTCTTCCCTACCGGCTCCAGACACCCATTCATAAAAGACGTAACTGAAGTGCCGCTTGATCCTTGGAGAGTATGGAGCTGTACGGATGAAAAGGCTCATCTTGAAGGATACTTACGCCCTCACTTCAGGACAGCGGCGAGCTCACACACGGAAGGGCCGTGGGATCCGCTAACTAAGATTGATGGAATCCAACCGTTTAATTACAGTTTCCACGTTTGTTCTCACTCCTATTGTGAATCAAATACCCCCACCCCCGCCCTATATCCTCGCCCGATATACCCTCCTCCCACCCTTTGTTCCTGCAAAACCGCTTCTAATTTGAAAATCATTAACCCGTCCAGAAACACTCCTTTCCCGATGCGCGCCATTAAATTCTCCTTTCCTTTCCTTTCAGGTTTAATCCCCCTCCCCCGCTCATCCGCTTCACCTGGCGGGGACCACGCCGAGAGTTTTCCTTTCACGCATGCTGCCGACGCTTTAACTTTCAGCCCGGAAAGTTTTCACTCGCGAAAACTTCGGATTCTTTTGAA
Source organism: Bemisia tabaci (assembly GCF_001854935.1). Classification (NCBI taxonomy): domain Eukaryota; kingdom Metazoa; phylum Arthropoda; class Insecta; order Hemiptera; family Aleyrodidae; genus Bemisia; species Bemisia tabaci. The sequence goes on from NW_017548020.1 coordinate 127,384, forward strand.
AGGGGGTGGGGGCCGCGGGAATAAGAATGAAGGGGGAGGGTTGATTAAGCTAATGCATTGTTTGATGCGCCGGTATTCCGACGGTAAAATTAAATTAACTTTGTTTGGGACGGTTTCGAGCGGGGCTCGTTTAACGGCCGACGGACAAAACGTCGCTGACCGTAGCGGCGCCGTCCACTACGGTCAGAAATGTGGGGATTTTTGGCGCTCGAGTCGTGGAAAATGTCGAGTTTATGGAGCGATATGGTACCGCCACCTCATTCGAGTAACTTTGCACGGCAGTCGCAAAACTTTTTCGCGGCTTGAGTGAGCTTGGATTGAATTGGACCCTCCCGTCCGGGGTTTAGATGCTGTGCGTATGAGGTGTAACGTGGGAGAAATTCATTTTTTAAGAATAGGACGGGAAATCCTCTATTCTTGTCTGTTGAGTCCGTAGAGAAAATGTATAATACAAAGAGGGAGTTTCCGTCACAACGCGGAAACTTAGGATTTTGAAAAGGCTTAGGATTGGTAATACAATGTTTTACTCTGCATTTTGATTTTTTGCTTCACAGATGAAATTTTCTTCAATGAAATTTCGAGCTAAGTCACCTATATTTTTACCACATCAGTAATTTCACATACGTCTGCTTGGGGCGAGCATGATTCGTTATCTCTCTCCCAAAAGAACGTAACTGCATTTCAATGTTGCCAGATTTTTCCGCCCAAATTACATTTGAACCAAGAGAATTTTGAGAGTTTCTGACTGAAAACGTCTGACCGAACAAATGAGAAATTTTGTAACGGTTCTTCCGGTGGTAGATCTGAATCCCAGAGTCGTCCTCCATCACAGCAGCGATGAAGTTCCCATCTTGTTAAACAGAGTAGCCGTGTAGGCCCACGCAAGCTTCACAAAGCCAGGAGCCCGATTATTGAAACCATGCTGGCACTACTGTTACAGTGGACTCTCGATAATTCGAACCTCGATAATTCGAAAACCTCGTTAATTCGAAGGAAAGTCTATTTCCCTTGAAAATCTCTCGATAGTTCGAAGAAAATCAATGTATTTTTCTCCCCTCGTTAATTCGAAATTTTTAAAGTGGCGTGGCCCTCTATAATTCGAAATTGCGACGAAAATTCTCTCTGTAATTCAAAATTTGGGAAGTAAGTATGGCCCTCCCTCTATAATTCGAAATAAGACGGTACAATACGGTACATTCCCTCTACAATTCGAAGTCAACTGTTTATGTACCTGAGTGTCTGAAAGAGCTTGACCTTTGACCTAAAGACCTTTTGGCGTAAATCCGTCCATTTGCCCCTCTATAATTCGAATTCAGATGGCGCCTTCTCTCTATAATTCGAACCTCTCTAATTCGAAATTTTTCTACATGGAATCTCTTCAATTCGAACTCTCTTTATTTCAAAACCTCGCTAATTCGAAGAAAAAGCCGATCCCCTTCAATTTCGAATTATCGAGAGTCCACTGTATATAGAATCAATACATCGCATTTCGATCTCTTATCGGGCTGCTTTCGATAATGAACCCGCTGAGATGGTTACGCGAATTAGAATCCTATCTCCAAACTTGGAGTGTCCATACTCCCTTTATTACGGTACAATAGAGCCTACTGTAAACCTTAAATTCGGCCTCATACCTCGCGCGTGAAAATCGAGAGTGACCGAGATTTCTCGAATCGATCCAAATCGACATCNACCCAGACGGCCGGCCGGAAAATTGGGCACAAGTCCAATTAACTGGAGCATCAAATCAGGCCGATAAGACAGCAGGAGCCGGGAGCCGTGCAGTTGCGAGACGTGAATGATCGATTTTCGATAATTCCCCATCTGAAGCTGTGGTAAATAATCGATTATCAAGATGTTCGATGTGAACACCCTGTTTACCGATCTTTTTCATATGTTTAAATGACAGATCAATCGATAAATCGCAAAGCACGCCACGCCGCTGGTGTCGGGGTGGGGTGGAGGGGGTGGAAGGAAAAGGATGGAGGTATAGTTAGCAAGAAGGCAAGACACAAGTACCCGGAAACGCACAAAGGCACACTGGAGGAAAACAATGTGTGCGCAGTTGGACGATGCCAAATTCTCCCGATAAAATGTTTATTACTTGGAAATGTTGCGAGGGCGTGTCTTTGAAATTTTCAAATTAAATGGGTTAAATAATTGCGAATAAAATCATCTGAAAAAATTAGATAAATACTTGATAAGTCTCTCATGAAATACGTGCTATATACGGTGAAATTTGGCGACTTCAAGTGCTCCTCACAGCGGATTTCCTTAGCACGGTGGGGTATACTCCGTGGATGATCCCTCACGCGACTTCATCCGATTCTACCCTTAGTACCCTAAATTAAGGGACTTTGAATGCAATTTACAGTTCACCCCCAGCACCCCCCGTAAGCAGCGGCACTTCCTTTGCAACGCGTAACTCCGTTTCCCCGTGAGCCAAGGGGAGCATGGAGTTGTGCGGAAGACCACTGGCCGGTGGCGTGGCGTGTGTTTTGCGATATATCGATTGATCCGTCATGTTAACCTCTAGAAAAGGATCGATATACAGGATGTCTGTTACAAACACCGTAATAATCGATTCTTTACCGTGGATTCAAATGGGGAAATATCGATAATGGACCATTCACGCTTCGCTACTGCGGACGACGCACAGTGGATCGAGTCAATCAGAGAGGTCAAACATGAAATTTTCGACTAAAACTGGAATTTTTTTTTTTAATATCGTCACATTTTAAATGGACCACTAGACAAGGTACAAATTTCATTATTCTGATATATGTTTCGTAACTAAAATTTCACGTAGAACACGATGCGCACAGCAAATATTACCGCAATTAACTCCTTACGAAGATATTTAATGATTCTTGATGCGTGAATTCAAACCACCCGCCCATGAAAGCTCAATGCTCTACGTGATCCACATCGTGCGCTAAACTTTATCATGACAGTCTCTGCGATAGAAAAATCTGGCAACCTCAATCTTGACGCTTTGGCTCAGCTACAGCAAATTGCTGATAGTTTGAACAACACGTGGTGGGAAATGAACATTGCTCGATTGAGAAGCTTGCTGAAACCGTTGTAGTGCGCGATTTGACTCAAGTAGAGCTTTGAGTTTCTTAGTCCAGGCAAATAAGCCATGAAACTGGCTATAGCCTGCAAAAATCCCGGGTAGCAATGTTTTCATCGATTCCTATGTAATTTTTGACGCTGAATCCGAATTTCAACTTTGCGCCATTAAATTCCGACCGGAAAGTTGCCAAATTTGGCAAAAATGGCCTAAAATCGGCCTTTTTTCCAGATTATGGCCTGTACCTTGCCAAAAATTGATCTGACGATAAAATTAATTATTTTCAGAAATAAAGCTCGTTAAATTTCCTATAAAACAGTTCCTATACACTTTTTTGCTCAGGGCAAAATCAAGCGCGCTGGCGGGCTCCGAACTTCGTAAAATGTGCGCAAAATGCGCATACTGTAATGTGTTGGGTTATCCTTATTATTTACATCAATTCATTTCAGTAAGTGTAAATTTTATCATCTGCACTTAATTTGTCCAGAAATTACTCGTCGGACGATTAAAACAGGAGACATCGGGCAAAAACCGCGAAAAACACAATTTTCGCTCATTTTTTAAAGTTCGGAGCCCGCCAGCGCGCTTGATTTTGCCCTAAGCAAAAAAGTGTATAGAAACTGTTTTATAGGAAATTTAACGAGCTTTATTTCTAAAGATAACTAATTTTATTGTCAGATCAATTTTTGGCAAGTTACAGGCCATAATCCGGAAAAAATGCCGATTTTAGGCCATTTTTGCCAAATTTGGCAACTTTCCGGTCGGAATTTAATGGCGCAAAGTTGAAATTCGGATTCAGCGCCAAAAATTACATGGGAATCGATGAAAACATTGCTACCCGGGATTTTTGCAAAAACCGCAAATAAACGCGACTTTCGTTCATTTTTCGAAGTTCGGTGCCCGTCAGCGCGCTTAGTTTTGCCTTGAGCAAAAAAGTGTATAGAAACTTTTTTATGGGAAATTTAACGAACTTTTTTTTAAAACAACCAAATTGTCGTTAGATCAATTTTGGACGAGTCACAGGCCATAACCCGGAAAAAACCAAATATTCGCTCATTTTTCAAAGTTTGGAGCCCGCCAGCGCGCTTGATTTTGCCCTAAGCAAAAAAGTGTATAGAAACTGTTTTATAGGAAATTTAACGAGCTTTATTTCTGAAAATAACTAATTTTATCGTCAGATCAATTTTTAGCAAGTTACAGGTCATAATCCGGAAAAAGGCCGATTTTAGGCCATTTTTGCCAAATTTGGCAACTTTCCGGTCCGAATTTAATGGCGCAAAGTTGAAATTCGGATTCAGCGTCAAAAATTACATAAGAATCGATGAAAACATTGCTACCCGGGATTTTTGCAGGCTCTTTTCCTTGTTTGCCTGGACTATCTTGTAAGCGGGCAGTTCAAATTCCTCGAAACCAATGTGAAATAAAAACGTTAATATCTTCGTTAGGAGTTGGTTTCAGTAATTCCCGTTGTGAGAATCGTGTTCTACGTGAAATTCTGATTAAGAAACATGTATCAGATTGCTTAAATTCGTACCTTGCCTAGTGGTCCATTTTAAGGAGTGCTTTCAAGAGAAAATTTCACGAGAAAACCAATGGAGCCGCTTTTAGAATCTCAAAATAGTGTATGGACGAAGTTATAAGCTTTTACAGTTACCAAATATTGTCCGACCTCTCCTAATGACTCGATCCACTGTGCGACGGGGGGCTCAGGCTCATCTCGATGAATGTATGTCTCTCTCTCAGGAATGTAGATACGACCTCTTATGGATTTTTATAGAACGCCTCGATTCGCAACATGATGACGCGACAGATTTTGCCCGATTGGACGTATTCATGCTAAAAGGAACTATGTGCATAATAATTCTGTGTAGTATAGTTTCTTTTAGCATAAATACGTCGAATCGGCCTCAATAAATTTAAAAGCGCCGGTTTAGTAAGGGCAGTGGGTCCCCCGAGTGGCTATGATAACGGTTTCTCACGATTCTACGGGTACTGTATATTTATTGTAGTTCCGCCTAGTGACAATTATGGGAAATAATCGTCTGAGAAAAAATATTTTATTCTGACTTATCAAATACGCTTTTGCTGTCTTTGGTTTAACTCCTGGGATATTCCGTACATTGTCATCAATCAGCCTACATATCACCCCCAACCTGAATTTTCTGTAGTGTTGATGATCTTATACCAACTTTATCACAATACAGTGGCAATACAATGGGCCTGTTGCAAACTTTTGCTAGAGCAAAAATAAGAGTTGTTTCTTGTAGATAATGCCTCAAAAATCACGATGAGCGCATCGGCAAAGTCTGAAATGCACTCATAACTTCACAATCTGCGTAAGAAATTTGCGTTTTTTTAAGCTTCCCGCTTCAAAAACGATACTACGGCGTAGGTGAACATTTTGTTAGAGGAGTCGCTCCATCGTCGGCGATATTCATCATGGCCGACGCTTGCACGCAGTTCCGCGCGTAATTCAAGGAGAGTTCAAGGTCAATCCATTCGGGCGTGGAAAATATGAACGTTAACACACCGATTGTTATCTGGTCTAATCCAGTTCAGGTGTTACCTCGTCCCATCAAACGTGTTTTGGCGGATTGGCGTCGGCTATGATGATTATTGCCGACGATGGAACGACTCCTCTTACAAAATGTTCACCTGTGCCGTAGTATCGTTTTTAAAGCGGGAAGCTCAAAAAACCGCAAATTTCCTACGCAGATTGTGAAGTTATGAGTGCATTTCAGAGTTTGCCGATGCGCTCATCGTGATTTTTCAGGCATTATCTATAAGAAACAACTCTTAGTTTTGCTCTAGCAAAAGTTTGCAACACGCCCATTGCAATATTTCATTACAAATTGTTACTTGGGTCGTTCAGAAATAAAATCGAAAGCGTCGAGAACAACTGGCTCCTCAGGTATGCAGGGATTTATACATATACTGCATGCGTTTGGTAGACTGAACGGATTTTGTCGGTTGGAGTAGAAATATAAAATGTGGGCTTAAAGATACGGGGCTTTATCCGTAAAGAAGCTTCTTACGAACCCTTTTCAGTGATGGGAGGGGATATGTGGGAATATCAAACATTCTGAGCCTGGAAGTTAGGGTCTACGAAAAGTAAGCCACTAAGGGAAAAAAACACAGCTTTAGGTGAAGTATAAATGCGGATCTTGATGAAAATATGATTTAAGAATAAAATGCAGCCAGGAAACACGAGTAAAGCATGTAACCAAGTGCTTCAATAAGAATGTTTTTCTCCGGTGCATGGATTCTATTTTAAAGCAGCAAAAAGCTTGTGACTTCGGTCACGGGTCTAGATGCCTCGCTATAATTTCTAATTTTAACACGAGCTCACTTCATTAATTGAATAATCATCTGGAATTTATCGACATGAAGCGATCAAAACATATAAAAAGATGTTTTTCTATTTTTTTTTCGATCAAATCTTCAGCCTCAAAACAACCACTTTTCCAGGTTGGAAAATTGGCAGAAGAGGGCGGAATTTTCCTTGAAAGAACTGTTATCATTGGCTCTTTGGAGGAATAATGTCACTTACGGCGGAAACTGCGTCATTTTTTGCGCACTTACGGCTTCCTCATATGTCTCGTTTTTATACAATTGAGGTGGATTTCGCTCTTTTAGCTATTCCAGTGATTTCATGCAAAAGAGATTGGACGAATTTTGAATGAAACTCGATTTCGATTATTTGATGCTTACTGCTCTCTTCGCTATCACGGCAGTACTATCGGTACTCTATTACAAGCTGGCTGGCCAGGATAATTACGAAGAGCATCGCAGCGCTCTCTCGCGTGAATCGGCCGAACTGCAACGAAAGCGAACTGCGAATATTGATCTGCCATCTGCGAACGGCGCTCGGCGAGCAACCTGCAACACACGGCCGTTTCCAGTAATTAAACAATCCTCCGGTTCCCGCCCCCTCCACCGGGCCGGGCGCACGGAGCCAACACCATCACCAATGACATTACGGCCATTCATAATCCGTCTCGGCTGTCACCGCTTTAATAGCCGACAAAGTGAGAGACAAACTCTAACACGAGTATAATGCTCGTTGCTCCACCGATAAGTCCCGTCGAATATACATTATTCATCTCGGTCGCTTCGAGTGGAGAATCTTGTCACTAGCAGGGATCCCTATCGTGTGTGCATCGGGTCCGCGACTTCTTTTGACTCCCCCGTCACGGGACTCTTTCTAGCGGTGGGGATTTTTCATCCCATCAGTTTTCCTCAGTCGAACTTTCGCGGGGAAAACAATAGTGCCGCTGGTTCTCTCTAGAGTCAATATAAGTAATACCACGCACAGACCTAGAAATGCCCAGTGACGCTCTTTCTTCTCTTTAAAATTGTCTGCTTATGTACGGTTACCTCCGTGACTTTCGAGTCGGTAATCCAGGATTGCGCGAAAAAGGCACAAGGAATGCGCGAATTTAAAATGAAGTTAATTTAAGGTAGAAGTTTGGTAAAACAGGAAACAGTTGGAAAATAAACGCATTTTTATGTTATAGCTGGTTTAGGTTAGTTTGTTGACGAGTCATCGATGTCTTACCTTCTGATGATCAATGAAGTGAAAAAATTGAATAATGGTCGTGGGTATAAAAAACTTTCCTAACTTTTCTCGGAAAAAATATTTAATCGGGAGAAACATGGCAACATTGGAATGCTCATACAGCGTCAAAAATATCATGTTTCAGCTCTACTACTCGATGCCGAGATTTTTCTAACGCGAGTTCGAATAATCGCGCCGAGCACAGTGCGGCCGGCGTTAGACTTACATTCATCGGTCAGATGGTGTGAAACACATATTAGCGCGCACAAGATTGTAGGAATGCTGTAGGACTTGCTGTTGAATCCTTTCATCTCTTAAAAAACTTGAACATGGTTGTCCTGCGATTTTTACGTGTAGGTTTTCCCAATGATTGGCGGCCGCGTAGCGGCCACAGGCCCTTAGTTCACTTTTTAAATGTCTATGAAAACTCTCTGGGCCATTCGTGCTGCGAGGGCTATCCATCGAGGAGAGACATACCCGTAATTGAGGAGGGAATGCACATGTCTTCCACTACGTAAATATCTACCACGATCTACCAAGGTTGCCAGATTAACGCTTCCTCGTCGGATATTGAATATTCGCGCAAAAATGCGAGTGATCAGTACTAGAAAAATTCGCGCAATCTCCTCGCATCTCCTATGCATCTCCAAAAAGTTAAATTAGGGGGCATTTGCGCAATTCTAGCGCAGCCCTTTGAGTTAGGTCAAGGAGAACAATGATGACCCTTCTTGACCTTTGCTCCCTGGGTCCGTGACTGCCACCTTTACAAAGACTTGCGATGTAACATTAACATCGGTCCATTTGGAAGCATCATAGGTTATGAAAGAAGTTTTAAAATCGGTTTACGATATATGAAGATGTATACTGACAAAGGAATGCGGAAAGAAGAATGATCCGAGGGGCGGAATGACGAAGCGTAGCGCAGTGTCATTCATCATGAAGCTATCTTTTAAGCTCGAAAATTATTCATAGACACTCTGGCGCCAGACTCAACCCTTTTCATCCCTACGATTGCTTCTCACGCTGTGTACTAAACCGTTCTGTAAGCGTGTCATTAGTGCAAACTGCTATTCACGAATTTCGCCACAGATTTTTAAACTTTTATTTACAAATCTCTATCCCTTTTTTTACGTTATTTTTATTATTTTTACAGGGGTCGATGATATCCTAAAGCATTCAATCCTAAGATTGTTATTTTTGTGGAAAGATAACAGGGAAAACTCACAATTTTTCTTCTCCTTCAGGTTAGTGCGAAAATCGCGATTATTGCTTCTTTAAAAAGCGTGGGGTCCCCCCACGATTTTACTATCATTGTTTCCACACTTTTCGGAAACTTCGTTGAAAACTGCTGAAAATGCGATTGTTCTCTAATTTCAAAATTTTAGTGTGGAAGCTTCCCAATGTTTCCCTACAAAAAAAAAAAAAGAGAGAAAGAAATAAAAGTCTTCAATTTTTGTGAAAAGGGTTTAAATTGGACTGCATTTTGCAATTTGGAACTATCAATTCTGGCTCTTCTGGAAAAACACTTATGTGCATAGGGAAACGAATGGCACATGCGTTGTTTTTAAACCGGGTTAGAATTTATAGTTCCAAATTGCAAAATGTTGTTCAATTGAAATAATGAGTAATAGCAGCAGCGGAGCGTCCATAATGTGGAAAACACAGGAAATTAGCGACTCCTGTATCTTTGCTTTTTCATTTTTGTAAAAACAAGGGAACGGGAGTTAAAAGGAATAACTAACTTCAGTCTTCGAATTATTGTGCAAATAATTGATCATACTTTACTCTTTTCAAATCTACAAGCAGGAGCGGAAAATGAGCAAGCAAATGGACAAGTTTTCGGGGAACTACTTCTGGGAGCAAAACTGCATTCCGTGTCATTGAGAGGGTTGATTACCGGTTTCTGTAAACACTGCTGGCAGGACTGCAAGGGCAACAGCTGAGTCCGTTTTTCCTCCTTTTCTGGCGCATGCACCAGTCCTGGCCCATCGCCTCCGCTTGACTGTCACTTGCGAAGCATTCGAGTCATATCTCGTCGCCGGCAATCTCATCGCACATCCGACAGCGAACGTTCAAGTCTTTAGAAGTGATGTGGAACACGATAATGAGCCGTGTGAATTTATCTGCGGTCGGTCGTAAGCTGTGAGCTAACCTCACCATCTGTTAACGCTTATGTTGAAGCCTGCATGCAACTTTCCCTTCTCAAGAGATGTCCGTGTTGCATACAGACTAAATTGAAGGCACTCTAGCTGTTTGGCTGTCGCAGCTCTGAACCAGCTGCACCATAAAATATATACGTATACGACCACGTAACACTGACTGATTGTTTTTATTCTGCGAGGATGAGCGCCTGCTGACCGTTACACGGTCAAAACCTAGAGAGGACTTGTTGAGTCATAAGTCAAAAACTTTAAAACAATCAGAAACAGTTAATACCGAACGCTTTTATGATATAAGAATCATACCGATTGTGTCTTGAAATTTCGATTCAATTTTTCTAAGAGTATCAGGAAGTATTCAGAATTGAACATTTAAAATCGAAATTGATTCACCGAATCGGTGTTTTTGCTGTACTGAATTAGAATTGTATTAAAATATGTTTTTTTTTATTTTGCTGTATAATATTATTAAATATATAATTTAGATATAAACAATTATTAATGTATGTTTACATTAGTAAGTAGAGGGGTAAAATAATATATATTTAATGTTGAACACGAGTTCATCACCAAGAATTTTCACTTTAGGGTGGTTTCTCAACTTCGGCGCGATGCCTTCTTGGCATCAATAATTTTCAGATTTTAACCGCAATAAGTGGATCATTTGGAAAAAATCGAAAATTTGGCCTCCAGGCCAGTCTTTTCTTATTTTTTGTGCTGAAAATTATCCTCCATAATCGTAGAATTAAAGGTACTGTTTTTTCAAAATTGCAATTGATCCCTTTGTATCAATATCGATGAATAATTGAAGAATTATTACATGACTTTAATTGAAAATTCTAAGAGACGATTTTGGCGATAATATCTTATAATGACTAACCTAGAGATTCTTCTTCTTCTTCTTCTTCTTCTTCTTCTGTTGGTTTACTGGCTGAAGAAGAAGAAGAATCTCTGAAGAGATTAAATCGTACACGTTTTTAGAATAACTCCTTGACAGTTAAAATTTGAAATGCTTATGAATCGTATCCCGAATGCATTGCGCCCAAGCTGGAGATTGACATCAGGGGTAATTTTGCCTGACTAACATATTTTGACGGGTGATTGAGGAAAATGCGTGACTCAACCGTAACGATTAAAAATATTCAATTTTGTTTCATTTTCTTCTATGAGAAACTCATCAAAATTATCCCTTGCAGTTTTTTGGTGATTTTTTTTACTGTGAGTGAAGTAAATTCACTGTTGTTCGGTTGACATGAGCGGGGTTTACATGACCAGAATCTGAGATACGCAGTTTCCAACTCTGACCGTCGATTTACTCCCTTCAAGCTCCCTCACAAACCAATTAAAATAATTTTGGCAACGTTATCATAGGGTGGAAAGGAGAAAATTGAGGGAGCGAAGAGGGAAAAATGTGTCAGCGCTCTTACAGAGGATTGGAGGCGCAAAGGCTGAGGCGTGACGGGGCCGATGGTTTCCACTTGAGTCTGAACTGATGCCTCTCTAAAGAATCGTTTAGCTCTACACTTTTTCGCCTGGGTGACTGCAATGACGTCAAAGCCCTGGCTTCGTGACGTCACGGCTAGATTGAAAAAACTAAGACCGTAATCGACGTACGTCTACTAATCGTCGCTCCTCTGACGTAAGGGCGTACCTCGAATTCCGCATGAGTCCCAGAGGACATAGATTCATATGGTAAACCGGGCTCATGTGGAAATTCAGTTACGCCTTTACGTCAAAGGAGCGACGTAATGTGCCGTCAGCCACCTTGTCGGGTGGTTTTACTCGCAACTTCTTAAGAGTTAAAAATTGTATGGCTGAGGACAAAGAAAGAGAAAAAAAATCACTGATTTTAACGATGACAGTGCATGAAACGTTGCAGTCTGCTGATTGGACGACATTCACCATGCTCATTTTGACTACATCACACGTTACATAATTTCATTTCATGCTTTCTTTAAAAAAAGTAAACACAAAATAATTGTAAAAAAGTTAAATAAAAAAACAAAGAGACATTATTCTGCTTTTAAATAGTGTGACTGTAAGTAAAAATTCATTGATGGCTTTAAGGTAATAAATTGTTTGGTTTTTCCGTTAAAAATGGACTGTGAAGAAAAAATGTGGGAACATGAAAAGTAAATAAGATAATTATGGTTAATCAGTCCGCTTCTTCGCATAACTACTGTTGAAATACTTATTTTTTCATCATCTTCAACATCTGAGGATATCCGATGAAATAACAAGCCTGTTTGCAGCATTCTTTAGTATTTACATTTTAAAATCAATTGAGTTTTGCGCTGATTATTGACGTACGTCGTAAATGAGATTTACAAACACTGCTGTCGTCTTCCGTTTAATGTATAATTGTCCTTGCTGACTTTTTAATTATTTTGGTCCAGTGGTTTTTTCATTTTTACCCACTGGGATCTGATTTTAATAAAATATTCACAGCTTGTAGTAAGTTGCCTATTGTGACAAATTTTGAACAATTTGTCTAAAATCTGCGTAAGACCACAAGCTTAACTATATTATTTATGCTGCTATATGCAAAGGCTGTGTGAGATTAACCATGCTTTACCTAAAGAGGTTTTGTGAAAGAGAGGGATAGAGTGGAGAGGAGGGAGATTGCGACTCTCCAACAAAGAGTCACAAAACATGTGCAAAATTTGCAGCAAAGAGAAAAACAAAGAAAAACTTCGGAAAAATTGGGTAGTGAGAGAGAGAGAGAGTTTCTTTAATTCGAGGGCAATTCAGATTTAACTAATTTGAAGCAAAATGAAACTTTAGTTGAAACTTTCAGATTGGTTATACGGCTACTTGTGACTAAGATAAAGACTACAGCCCTCTTGGTCGCGAGAAAATAACATTGGCAATCGACTAGAGTCATCTTAACAACGGCAATATTCTGCAACTCTTCTTTCGATCATCGGACATCTATTCAAAATATGTATTCTATATTCACTTGCACTTTAATGTGACTTTTTGTCATACGGCTCTAATAAAGGGGAAAACTTATTGTCGCAGGAAAAAGTGGTTGTAGAATGCTTAGCTGGTTTTCAAGTAATTGATATCAAAGAAATCATTATTTCCGAGAAAATACCATTCACTTATTAACTCATTTTTTATGGAGAGTGAACTCATAATGCTCCTCTCAATGCTCCTAAAGAGCTATTGCTCAGATTCAGGAGATAAGTTACAAAAACTATGCCTAATCACTTTTCTCCTATCCTTGGCTGTGTTGTTCACGTAGCCCTTGAAGCACCACTACAAATAAGATAAACGGAACTAACACGTCAATAGAATAGAGCAAGAAAATTGCCGTTAATTGGTGCCGGCGCAGAGATACAACTATTCGTGCTTGATGGATGCCCGTGTTGCATCAGCGAATGATTGAAGGCGCTATGACGCGAAGCGCGAACTCGCAATGCTCCCATCAACGCTGCTGGTGAGGTAAGCCTTAAATTTATACTTTCAGCTATAAATGTTTGTGCCACATAAATTATTGCTTAATTTTTGCCGTCGGCAGCAGTTATCTTGTTTTTAATTTTACCAAAATATATGCCCAAGTTAATCCTCACATAATTTTTAAGTTGAAATAAATTGCGCGGATTACTTCCACACAGTTTTAAAATCGTAAAATGAGATTCTCTCCTTAAACGCATGTAGTTTATTTCATTAACCACAATTATTAATTTAATAATAATACGTATAATTTAATAGTAATTTAATATGCTCAAACTTCAGACTGTTTGAAATTCATGTAAACCGGCCTGTCGCGAACCGTTGTTTATACCAAATAATATTTTAGGAAAAAGCTAATATTGACTTTAAGTGTAGGATGCTATGATAAATTCCTATACAAACGAACCGTTGTCTACCCGAAATTCCGAGAGCTGATCATCGGGTCATAACACAACAACGGGGGCATGCCCGAATAAGCCGCAAACAACTCTGACATAGAACACTCAAAACACAACGTTCAAGACGTGCGAGAATTTTTAATTGAAGACAAACATCCAAAAACAGGGACGAACAAAACGGAAGAACAAACAAACACCGGCCCCCTCCCCCGGCCGCGGCGCGGCGGGAAATTGATGTAGAGCGGAGGTCCGAGGGACAGGTGAGAGACAGCGCCGAAATTAAGAGAGAGAGAAAGCAAGCTCAGGAGCGAGCCAAGAGGGGCGAGGAGTGAGAAAGAAGAGAGAACGAGGTGCGCAGCTTGTGAGAGGAGCACAGGGGAGAGCAAACACAAAATCACAGCACGCGACACGATCGATTCATAAATCACGCCGAAAAAAGGCGAGAATCGGAGACGTAATGCCAGCAATTACCGCGTCTTAATTTCGGAGCGGCGGGCGGCGCGACGGTGGCGCGGCGCGGCGGACGTGGCCGGCAACTCCACTCCAGACGCCATGTTCCTCGGTCGTAGCTGTGCCGCGCCATGCTGCTCCCGGCAGGGCTGCGGTGGAGGATCGAACGTAATTTGACGTCATCAGTAGTTCACAACTTGTGCTACATTTCGCCCCCCCCCCCCCCCCNATTCCCTGGGGATCGGGAGGAGGGGGGGTTCGCTGCATCGGTGGTGGATGCAGGGGGGGAGGGCGCGTCACCCACCGTCGAGAGCAGTGCGACCCCGCGAGGCGCAGTGCTTCCAGGCCGTTGGGTGCCCCTGGTGTGTATGCAACTGTTTGCTCTCGCAGTGTTGGCGTTTTGCTAGCTAGAGTCCTTTCATACTGAGAGTGAAGACCATACGAATCCGTTTCTGAGTGGTTCTCGTATTCTAGGCCTCCACAGTGTCACAAACGGAAACTAAGATTACATTTTCACCAAATGGGAAGATTATAAACTGGAATGGGCCAGGGAATTAGAGGCACGGCAAGGAACAAACGGAATGAGAGAGGTAACGGAGACAGGAATTCGGGAGTGAGTTAATCAAAGATTACGAAAAACGTTCAATTTGTGTGATATTTATTCCGCGTTTGTGAAATCCATGAGCCGCGTTGTCTCAACTCTCCCTGTAATAGGCGCATAATATGACAAAGGGATGGTCGATACTTCGATGTTGTGTTCTTTCATTGAAAAAAAAAAAAAAAAAATCACGAGGTCAAGTCAAGGTTCAGGTTCTATGATGAGTATGGGTCAGTTGAGCTGATCACCGAGTCACGCACGTTGATGATGTAAGCTTATAGATTATCAAGCAGTAATAAAATCCGTCCAAACACCTAGTTCCTACGCCCAATATTAACGATGAGATAGCTCTTTGAAAAAAAACGTTGTGTGACGTCATTTACCGCGAGACCTATGCACATATCATGACTTCTTCTACCTTGGATTCATCAATTCGAATGATGCACAGATTTGTAGCAGTTGCTACTCTTAAAACAGGGATCAGATTAATCAAGGGTTGAAGAAACCATGGTGTGCAGCACCGCGGTGGATAACGTCATACGCCGGCGCCGTGTTTTTTATATAGGGTGGTATCTCTGCTATTAATATTTGACGTCGATATTTGACACTCGGTGTCTGAACGGATCTCATTATTGTTTGCTTAGCTGTAATTTGAAATAACCAAAACATAATCATGTGACTAGTGCAAGTCCATTCTCTTTTCTCCGCGATAATGCATTCAGGATTTTCCACTACTAAACTATAACCAATGTATGTCTGATTGAGTTCGAATAATTTATCTGACCATCACGGCATAGAATCGACAAGGTTATGTTAGTGTCTAAATTGAAACTATTAAAGGTAATATATATTGTACATAAGCATGTGTATGAAAATTGTCAACATCTCATCAACATTATAGGTTCAATATTCCAAATCATTTCCCTAGCTGATGGGCATCCCTGTAACATTTTCATAACCAAGGCGGTTGATATTGAATCAGCAATACACATGAGTATTAAACGTCCGGAATAATAAAACGGTAAATATAATGTATCCCAATATAAATATTTATTCCGACAATTTTCCACATTCTCTGCGTTATTTTTTTGGAAAAATTGGGGAGGAGGCGAATCCTTCAGCCACACTAACCTAATTCAAAGGAGGGGGTGAGAGTTGGCTTAGGAGTGGCTTTCAGGACGAAGGGGGTACAAAAGTCGGTCATAATGTCTTGCGTAATACTAGAACGACACATTTATCATTTTCTCCCAATATTCACGTGCTTATTCGCGTAACATGGCTGTTTGACGGTATTCTTATGCACCCTTCAAAGACCTTTCAAGAGAATTCGCTCACAGTGAACGAAAATCGCTTATCCGTACTTCAGAGGCACATCACGTTCAAGAATATCCGAACAACAGTAACTTGCAACTCCGATGCTATGATGACATTCTCGTCGAGTGAACGGGGAGTGTGAGAATGAAAGCTTGAACAAGCGCTGCTCTCTACCGGATGAACTTTTAAGCTCAAGTGACTCCACTGGCAAGTGCTGCTGCAGGTGAGCAGGCTCCGAATTTAAAGAACGCCCCCTGCAGCTTTCGTCAGTTTATATTGTGAATGCATATGCGCTCGTTTGGGACAGAAACTGGTGCCCGAAATTCAGGGAATGGCTCAATTTACGAATTGTGAGGAGGTTATGATGTGAAAAAAGTTATATTCTTGTATTCTCTATATATTAGGAAATAAGATCATGTAAAAGCCGTATTTATAAGTATTTCTTAAACAGTTCCTTTTTCTTGCAGGTCTGTATATTTTACATGATGATGAAGAGAGGTCGAGGAGATCATTAACATGGCTTCATAAAAAGGACAATTTTATGAAATCTCGAGTGAAATTCAATGTTATAAATTCAGAGATAGACTCATGCATGGGTTTAAAATGGTTCTTCACCATACAAAATCATGGACGAAATATTTTGATAGTTTTAAAATTTTATGGTAGGTCTGTGTATATCTGCCTTAAAGTTTTCCAAAACCATATAATTCCACTTGTAACGATGGAATCATAAAACAGTTGCAGTAAAGGAGCAAACACTATTTCAGATAATAATAAGAATGTCAAAAAAATTGAATGTATGGAAAGGACCCAGATTGGTAGGAAAAATTGATTGATAATTTATAAATGACCATCATTGTGCGTAGTTAGAAGTGGGTTTAGAGTTAATTTCGAAATGTATAATTATATAACTTGTGACGAGTTTAAATGGACCACTAGACAAGGTACGAATTTCAGCAATCTGATACATGTTTCTTAACCAGAATTTCACGTAGAACACGATTCACACAACGGGAATTACTGAAACCAACTCCTAACGAAGATATTAACGTTTTTATTTCACATTGATTACGAGGAATTTGAACTGCCCGCTCACAAGAAACTCAAAACTCTACGTGAATCAAATCGCGCACTACAACGGTTTCTGCAAGCCTCTCAATCGAGCAATATGTTCATTTTCCACCATGTGTTGTTCAAACTATAAGCAATTTGCTACAGCTGAGCCAAGCGTCAAGACCGAGGTTGCCAGATTTTTAAATCGCAGAGACTGTCATGATAACGTTTAGCGCGCGATGTGAATCACGTAGAGCATTGAGTTTTAATGAGCGGGTGGTTTGAATTCACGCAT
This sequence comes from Bemisia tabaci, assembly GCF_001854935.1. Taxonomy (NCBI): domain Eukaryota; kingdom Metazoa; phylum Arthropoda; class Insecta; order Hemiptera; family Aleyrodidae; genus Bemisia; species Bemisia tabaci. The sequence continues at coordinate 144,741 of NW_017548020.1, forward strand.
CAAGAATCATCAAATATCTTCGTAAGGAGTTAATTTCGGTAATTTTCTATGTGCGCTTTGTGTTCTACGTGAAATTTTAGTTACAAAACATGTATCAGAATGCTGAAATTCGTACCTTGTCTAGTGGTCCATTGAAATATTTTTGCATAACAAGGACGAAAAACAAATTTTTTTACGAAATGCAAACGGACTTTAATTAAAGTGGCTTTGTAGAATACTTTACACATTTAAAAGCTCACGAATGAGGTTTAGAATTGATGATACATTAAAAAACACAGCAATTTTTTCTGGGCTCTTAAGCGAATTCTATTCATTCAAATGTCCTCAGCCCCTTCATTGTTGCTCTTTTAATATGCGATACAGCTATTTTAACGTCCTGGAGCTCAAATTGCCTACCCACAAAAATGGAGGAACCTTAGGCTCCGTGCGGGTATGATGAGGTGCTGCATGCACGAAAACTACCACAGAGATTACATATACATATACGTATGTCGTACTTCATATGTTATTTCATGTGAAAAATTCAAAATGGTTGAGAATCGCATGAATAGCATACGCCACTCATATATAATTTCTTGTACATAACCACTTTAGAGAAATTTTGTAATATAGAGCTAACTGTCATACTTAATAAACAAGCTACAAATCAATGACATGATTTACGCAAAATTGAAAGTACGAAAAAAGTTTATTGTACTTTTTTGAGCCCCGAGAAAGCTATTAACGAGACAATATTCCTGTTTTACCTTGACAATTTGTAATCTTTCTTCATATGCGATTAGCATATCCAATACGCGTATACATATACAATGTCACCTTTTGCTTCAAATTCAAGTTATGTTGTCCATTTTGGCGTTTGTGATACCCTGTCTTGAGATCGCACGACGTTTTTAACTACTTTTTATTTCTTTAGCAACTTTAAATGAAACTCTGAACGATAGATGCATCTCGAAAAGTTAGGCAAGGCAGCAGTAAGTGACATTATTCCTCCAGAGAGACAATGAAAACAGTGCTTCCAAAAAAAGTGCCGCCCTCATCTGCCAATTTCCTAACCTGAAAGTGTGTTTGTACGCAACCACCGAAGCATGCGCAGAGGATATAACTTACGGCTGTTTTGCCTAACACTAGCCTTTAACATGAAAATGAAAAACACCCTTTTAATGTAATTGAAATAAAATCGATCAATTTTTAATCATCCAAACGATTTCTAGGAGTCTTTGGGGTGATTAGTGACACTTCGACAAAAAAACGGAGGCTTCTCTCAATTAATTTTCCGGTCGGACGTTATTGGGCCCGTCTTCTCAAAACTTCATTTTTGCACTTACTACTCTCTCCCCTATCACGGCAGTGCTTCAGTTTGCCTTTAAAGGTTAGTATTTCTGTCTCAACGGCAACGTTGCGTCGCTTTAAGACCTTAGCGTTCAGAGGGAAACCGCAGGGCCTCGGAGGGGTGAATTTTGCGGGAATGATGAATAGCGCGGCGAGGGTGTTTTCGAGAGCTGAATCAAGACGAGGAGGAGCCAAGGGGAGGGGGGGTAAGATTAAAATTGCACCGCGAAAAGTGTAATGGCCTGGCTCAACTTTCCCGTTACCCGTGAAGCGGTCCAACTTCGCGGATGAGAAATTGAAATTTCGCCGATCTTCGACCACACGGGCCCTCTCCGTTAGGGGCTTCCCTTGCAAAAAGTGTAACATTTTATATCTCGGTTTCATTTCTTTTTTTGACTGACCGAGTGAAAAAACTGCGCATTTAAAACACTTAAATATATTGTATCGTATTTTAGTTTCATGATTCATTTGAGCTGAATTTAACATAGATACGAACCGAGTCTTATTGAGTTATAATGTAAAAAGAGATTTAAAGAGGATTCTGTCCTTGGGATATTACAAATAGACCACTGGAGAGGGTCAGATCTAAAAATTAACGTCTCATGGGTTCTCTTCGAAATCGTCCACAAAAAATAAATCACACAACGGGAATTTTGGAAATCAACTTCTGAACCAGAAATTAGCAAATATTTTTAACTTAGATCAAATGGAAATTACGTCATTATTGTATGTTTTCCATTTAACCAATGTTAATTGTAAACCCTTATATCAAGTTGAGGAGTAGATTTTCAGACTTTCCGTTGCGTCATTCGTTTTTGTCGTGAAATTTTGAAGAGGAAACATTCTGCGTAGTGTTTCAATTCATATCTTGTCGAGAGCCTTATTAACGAGGGCTTCGACTTCTTTGGGTTGAGAGAGAGAGAGAGAGAGTATGTGTTGCCTATAAAGCTTTAAATCACTCATGACGAATTGAAATGGTGAAATTTGAGGCATTAATTTTTTTTTTTTTTTTTTTTTTTTTTTTTTTTGCTCTTTTTTCTCTCATACTTTGACTAAACTGGTTGAAAACCCGCGGAATTTAAAGGAAGGGGACGGTCACTATTTAAATCGAGCGCACGGACAGAGACCCCAAGGAAGAGTCATCGCTGATTAAGCTCAAGACAACATGACTTGTCGCCTTGGGCGAAATTAGCGCCGCGCCGCTCGGATATTTTTGTCACGTCAGAGTGTGCCATCAGCGACAAAAATCGCCTTCAATTGAACGAGATACCTTACCGGGCAACACCCGAGCCGCAATAGTCGTATCGCGTCCCCTTCCACGAAGAATGCATTTCATCACCTCTAACCCTGTTATCGGAAAGAGCTGTGCGTCCAAAATGGAGTAAACGGACTTACATGTAGTGTTGCTGGAGCACAAAGTTTCACTAAATGAGATAAGTCACACCACGTTAAATGAATTTTATCATCCAAAACACTGTTATTCATCCTTTAAGTGGTAAAAAATCGACGAACTTCACATTTGAATGTAATGAAGGACTTTTTTCTATGTTAGGCAAGACGAACGTTTGTGTCGGAATACTCTTTTGGCTACGTTTTCGACTTATGAGAGACAAATACTTCAAAATTCAAAAGTCACGGGTCAATAACAGTTTTAAACGAAAGTTTCAATGTTTCAAACGATACTTCTAATAATTTTCCAGAGAAAGAGGACTCATATAGGACCACTACCAAGGGCCAATTTTTGCCTTTGCTGGACCAACATTTTGTTGACAGGTTTGCGGTTGACCGTAAGTAGTGACACGAATGTTGACTTTGTCATTCTATCCCTAGGTTTGCACCGGTGAGGGACTAAAGACGGCTTGAGACAACGGTAAAAAAACTCAACTTGCGTAAAGTTTGAATTTAGACTGTGATTTTTCCGTCTAAAAGTCGAATTTAGTGGTTAGGTTTCGAAACTTGCGATCGACTGTAGCCAAGACAATCGGACCCTGGCCATTTTTGAAGACTGCATGGATCAAAACTTTTTTCTTTCGGAAACGGCGTTTTTTGCAGTCTGCCGCGCTCCGGGCAACGAAAAAACGCCGTAAACGCCGTTTTACATTTTTTAGACACAACGTATCACAGAAGAAAAAATTGTGCACCTTGGGTTGATGTTTTTACAGAATTCTTTTGCAAATACTATCAAGAACCTAACCTGAAAATTTAAGGGGCATAGGTAAAACAGTTTTAATTTTACAAGGTATTAAGTTCCAAAAAAAGGGAAAATCTTGATGGATTTACGGCGTTCTTACTCAGCACGGTAGAGTTAAGGTAGACGTATTTTTTCGTTTAAATCATGCTCTTCCGTTATAAACTCAACAACTGTTTCGGAAGCTTTTTTTCGTTCTCCGTCAAACACATGCAAACCCAAGACGAGACATCGAAGTAATTTAAACTTGACAAAACTGCACGGCTCCTGGGGAACTTTCAGAACGTCATACAATGAACTAGGCCAGGGGAGTTTTCATCGCAACTTAGGAAACATTCATACAAGCAGCAGTTACGAAACTGAGGCTCACAACATCGGGATCGAAAATCATCGTCTCAAGATGTCAGTTACCAACGTTGCCTTTGCGGGCCTAGATCAAAGGGACTTATTTCTGCCAAACGGAACTATGTGCATTATGACGTAAGCCCTGAGATCCACAAGAAAATATGCATAGCAGGGCTCACGTCTCGATGCACACAGTTCCATTTGGCAGAAATACGTCCAAAATATTACCAAACAACGTATTTATATGCTTCGTAAAGTAGCAGAGGATTTCAAGAGCTTAGTCCTCAGTAATTTTTGCCAAATACCATAAAGAAATCTACGCATCGAAATACAGAACCTCCTAAATTCAGGATTTTCTTTCAGGATTTTGCAAAATTGTAATTTCCTTTTTTTTAGACTGAGTTATAACGTGCCCTGAAGAATTTTGTGCGCGAATATGTTGATTATGTAGCATTGATGTAGGCATGCACCTTCATGCGCATTAGAGAAAAATCAATGATCAAACCGACGAGACATGTCTTCTCCAAATGAGTCATTTGTTCTCCTTGCTCGGGAATAAAACAAAGAATCTAGATCCTAGATCAAAATATTACCAGACAACGTATTTATATGCTTCTTTAATTAGCAGAGGATTTTGAGATCTTAGTTCTCAGTATTTATCTATGCATCGAAATACAGAACCTCCTAGGTTCAGGATTTGTTTTAAGGATTTTGCAACATTTTAGTGTCCCCTCTTCCAGACTGAGTTATAATGTGCTCTGAAGAATTTTGTGCACGAATATGTTGATTATGTAGCAGTGATGTTGTAGGCATGCACCCTCATGCGCATCACAGAAAAATCAATGATCAACCCGACGAGACCTGTCTTCTCTAGAATAAGTCATTTGTCCTCCTTGCTAAGGAATAAAACAAAAAATCCTCTTTAGGAGTGGTCTGGGGTGAAAGGTATCCATAATCTATTATTACTTGACGTGTAAGCTCATAAAGCGTCCTTTACTTGCGTGGGGATTTTCCATAAAATGCAACATCAATTATCGAAAATTGTCGATAAAACGATACTCAAGCTGGGCTGTATATTTTATGGGCCCTCGCATCAAAGCGTTCTATTGCCGGCGGTGACTATGATATACGTTAATTTGGTAATGGAAAAAAGAAACATATCGTCGTTTTCCAGATGGGGAGAAGTATTTCCACTCTACGGTTGCAATATTGGCTCAAATAGTAGGCAAACCTCCTATCACACTTTATGTTTTCATTGGAAAACTAGTCAAGGTAATTTCTTGAAAATTTCCTCTCTAAACATGATGATTTTGAAACGTTTAAAAGATGATGTATTCGTTTCAACAATAAGTGCACTTTATGACATTTGATAGCAAGAGAGGGTGGAAGGTGAACGTAGAACGAGGGCAAAGGTGAGGAGAGGGGGCTGACAAATAGGCGACATTTCAGCTCGCAAAGGCCGGACATAGGAAGGCCCAGTGATATTTCAAAGGCCTAAACTCAAGGGTCATTAGAGGCTCGAATTGGGTTAATGTCCTCCCTATGCCCTAACATTGCTGCCACCTGGAATCTTGATTGATAAAAAAAAAAAAGCATTTTTAATTGACATTTGGACGTATTTCTACCAAACAGACCTATGTGGAGGTGAGAAATATGGGGTGTGCTCTAGAAAGCTGCATAAGAAGCAACGTAAAAGTGGGCGTGATTCCTTTTGAAGAATTGGAAAAGCGGGATTTTACATTCTATCAAACAGACCTATGTGCCAACTGAATGCGGAACTCATGAGCCGCGGGCATGGCAAGAGAGCGTTGTGGACAGGGCTCATGAGTTAAAGCGGCCCGACGACGATCTCCCCCTCGCGCTCGCGCTCGATCATTGCCGCTGACGTCACTGGCGCTTTATTATTCTCATTCACTCTTACGGCCAGAGAACTAAGGACCACACCCCATATTCCTCACTTGCACATAGGTTTGTTTGGTAGAAATACGTCCATTTAACAGTCTTCATGCGATGTTTTTTATGGATTTGACGATGATGCTGTTTGGCTAGAACTGTTTTGAACTGAGCGCGGTCGTTAAATGATAATTTGTCCGGGAAATTTCTCGACCGATTAATGTTTTTATCAATGAGTTAATACTAAAGATTGTTCGAATAATTTGTTTTTCTTATAACTTCTGTGATTTTTCTTGAATGATGTGTAATATAAATGCGAAAAATCTCTAAATCATGTGCTCAACAAGGACTTTTAAAAAGCAATAAACTCGGCGCTGATCGGATAGTATATGATCCATGCCGGGAGAGAGTATTTTTTCTTACCGTCGAAAACTTAGCCGATGTGTTAAATTAATATACTTTCAAGCATTCCCATATTCCGTCCGATAAAATAGGGATTTTCCTAGAAAACTTGTGCTTTCTTTTACTTTAGCGTTTCGGAGAATTTTAATAGCAGTTTAATCTAATATTCTTGGGAATTCCAATTAAGGTGAAATATTCCGTGATTAGCTTCAAAATTAATTTCATTTTTTCGAGAAAACATTGCGTTTTGTTCTCAGCACTGCAGTTTTCTTTGAGAGTAGTGGCGTGGCGTGCTTTGCGATACATCGATTTGTACCATTTGTACCTATGGAGAAAGATCGATATAAGCAGAGCGTTCGGAGCGAACATCTTAGTAATCGATGCCATACCATAGTTTCAAATGGGATAATATCGATAATCGATCTTTCACTCCTCGCCGCTGTTTTTGAGTTACTCGAGGCAATTTCATAATGTTGCAACCTCGACGCCCAACTTCCTGCGGGTTGCAGGGAGCACCCCTTCCCCCACTACCGATCCTTAGCCCAAGTGCTTTTCCCGCACCAACTATCACAACAACGATCTGACTAGCATTTCGTCCATGCCGAAAATCTGCGCCGTGCCTGGGCCGGCGCCGACTGGCGAAGTTGACTAATTATGGAAAACTCACCAAGAAGTAAACCGGGAGGAGGGGGGGGGCTTGACATTTCCACGGCGCGCCTTTTTTCGCCTCCCCTGTCTCCCGACTCGAAGAAGGATCATGCATTCCTATTCGTGTATTGCACCCGAAGTATAAAGTTTCCGTGTACTCGACTGCTCTTCAAGTTTTGATTTCAACCGGGGACGAACTCTTTCGACTTGCTCGAGTTGTTCGGGAGAGCTCGAAAAGGAAGGAAAGCAGAGGAGTTAAAAAAACCTCGATTCAAGGCATTTGACGGCTTTTGCGGATCCAGCAACTTGGCAACATTGTTTTTCTCCATTTAAACCTATGGAAATGTATCGATTCATGGAGGGGCCAGGTGCTCCGAAGAATATCGAATATTTTACATGGGTTTAAATGGAGGAACCCCGGTGTTGCCATATTGCTGGATCCGCTTCTGTTTGACGGCGAGGACGGGAGGAGAAAAAATTAATTTCGATAGTGAGATTTCAAAATATCCATAACTGTTCAATTTTTTCGAATAATGGAAGAGTGTTCCTATTAAGAATTTTTAAAATATTTTGTATGGATAAAGAATAATTTCAGTGAAAAGTCCGAGTATACTGATTAGTTTTTCCTCCTTGCCTAAAGGTTACCATCTACATAATAATAGATTGAAAATCCTGATCAAAGTTTTTTTTGCAATGAAGGTGCTATAAAATAAATGGAAAAATCAGTGCGTCCTTAATTGCGATTAACAATATGAAAAACAGAACGAGAGGTGGCTCGAAAACGAAACAGCTCATGAAAAGATTTTATTTACATGAAAAAGTAAACAAAAAAAATGCTATTAGGCTTTTTTTTTAAAATTTTCACACATTGGCGTAGACTTGGGGTTTGTAAAGTTACACCTGGGAAAATGGTTTCCTTCCTAATGATACGTAATGTAATGTTTATCGTTTCTCCATCGTTTTCAATATGTTTTCGGCATAATTTTTTCGACACAGTTTGTCAGAACAAATACTGGACAGCTCCGAAATTTAGCAACTAAATAAATTGAAACTTTTGTCACGCACGCTTTCTATTCATCATTACCAACACTTAGCGAGCATTTTTCGTAAAGTTTTAATTTCAACCCACCAGATTGGACGTACTATAGGACAGTCGAACAAACATCGAAAACAAGAGCTGAGCTTTCTCGGAATGGTCCAGATGCTGAACTGCTCATTAATCTTATTCAATTTATCCTCCTAACTTCCGGACGTCTGATTAATTGCATTGATATCTTGAGGAGACGTGAGAGCACTAGCAACTCACAACTTAGTCACAAATCGTCGTTTCCGAGACGAAGAAACGTAACTCCATTCCAAGATTACAAAATTGAACAAAAAAATTCAATTTTTATTCATACTCATGTGACTGCGCATTCATTATTCAGAATTTTGCTGGTTACAGTGAATCTGTCGGTTCAAAATACCCAACAGCTTTCTTGTGGTAAGCGAGTATGTAGTTTCAGTGTCTCAACTATATGAAAGCACGTATTTACGGAAGAAAACTTAAAGTACATACGATGCTTCTGAAATGAGCCAGAACTAGTATTCGAATATTGCAGAATATAATCCATTTATTAATTGGAGACACAGACCAAACCATGGATAAAGGGACTAGTGGTAAGCAAAACATGTAGCATGCAAACAAAGTATACTCATCTATATAGCCTATTCGGCGGAAAAGCAATCTCGGGACAACCGAGAGGTGGTTCTGAAATGAAGATAAGAGCGTGCCCTTTGTGGCTGTCTCTACACGAGTACGTGTGCTAGCATTACCATGCTAAGGAAAAACGCTGTATGAGCCTTTAGACGTTGCCAAATGTCCGCCGATAAAAACCGAATTTACCGGTAAAATTTTGAATATTATTAGAAAATTTCATGAGGTGCTAGAAGATATTGCCTCGAGTTATAAAAGAACCAAGCCACATCAGCTTTTGCCAAAAACTGGGCAATTTATTTTTTTTACAAGAGAACGTTTGTGCGGATCCCTTTAACAATTTTAAAGAATTTGCGTCATACAATGCAGAAAATTCACTGAAATTTGCACAAAAATCCGCACAACTGTTTTCATGTGAAAAATTGAATCGCAGAAAGTAAATTTGCCAATAGCTGACTTGGTTCCTTCTTGTTTAACACAGCTCACTTGAAGTGTAAAGTGGTACAACGAGTTTATCATCGATTTTCTTGGAAATGGTGTAATTTATGGAGAAAAGCCATTCCACAAAAAGTGCTTGAAATTATATTATGAGTTGATTTAAGCAAAGAATCGGACGTTATAGTCCGTTTTTCATACTTCGAATTCCGGATTTCGCTGGCCAGGTCGTACCAACCTACGTCACAGGGTAAACAAACCTCAAGACGCAAACACCTCCTTTTTTTTTCTCTACGGACTAACGATCCTCCATCGAAAACGGATCGAATCGAGAGAATTACGATTCGTTTTTCCCGGCAACAAAGGCGAAAAACGGAGATTTCTCAGTTAGGAGTTGAAATCGGGAATGCTCGATGCATCGGCCGCGCTCCACGTGAAATTTTGATGCGATTACACGTGTTGCGATTGCGACGACGCGACACTGCGCTCCGTTCCTAACCTCGTCTAGCGGTCTGGTCCTGAAGCTCGCGTGAATTTTCGACCCACTTCCTAGTCCTACCCGCGCTGGAGGAGGACGCGGGAAATGTTTTTCAGCCGGGGAATGAGCGTGAGCGAGCGTGACAAGTGTGGAATCCGATTTGGTATCCGGCAACGTAATGTGACGATTACGTGCGCCGAGCTCCGTCGCTGAAAATTGCATTCAAGAGCATCGCTTCCTCCGCCGTCCCTACCCGTCTCGCTACTCCTAGGCGAGAACACCCTAAGAACATTTCGACATTGCCACATCCCTACTGATAAAATGCGAGAGGTCCCAAGACTTTCCGATGCTTCTTTTTAGATTTTCAAAGGAGTTTTCAAAATAATCATTGAGTACATAGAGTCGTCATGTAAATGGAAGAGCTGGTGCCATGTTCTGCTCGACGAGTTCCGAGCCCGGTGTGCGGCGAGTTCGGATTACTTTTTCGATACATGATCGATCCAAAATGGCAGTGTGAAATACGTGGTGATACCTATATCTTCTTTGTTCACATCGAATGACCGGGTACCCGTGTATCGCAAACAATCGATCATGTATCGAAAAAGTGACCCGGCGTCACACAGAGGTCTCGGAATTCGGGTTCGAACTCGGTCCCAGTTTTGCAGTTTTGTTGTTATAGGCAAAATATTTCTACAAATCTGAGTGTTTCCTTGGAAATTTTAAAACTACCTAGTACGACACATACATTCAAACCACCCCTCCCTTTTTACACCCTCACACACAAACAAAAAAAAAAACCTCATCCGAAGATAGACGCATTTGAGCCGCGTTTTTTGACTTATCTCCCAAAGCTGCTCAACACCTCATTTACAGCATAAAACGGAGCATTGCGAATTCACGCTTCGTGGCATCGCGCCTTCAATTTTGTGGATGCACTATGGATATCTATGAAGCACGAATAGTCGTATCTCTGAGCCGTCATCAATGCGTATGTTGTCTTTAGCTTTACTTCCAGATTGTGTTTGTCGTCCAATTTCTAGGAGTGCTTCAAAGACTATGTGAGTATAACACAGCTGAACATAGGAAAGACGTAATCGGGCGTCGTCTCTTAACTTTCCTCTCGAATATGAGCGACACCTATGGCTAGCAACAAGCGGAGCATTGCTAATTCGCGCCTCACGCCATTGCTCCTACAATTTTGTGGATGCACCATAGCCATCCACCAAGCACGAATAGTTGTATCTCTGCGCCGTCATACACGCGTTAAGGTGTCTTTTATTTTTAAAGTTGGAGAAAAATGTAGATTAAGGTTCCCAAAATATGATGTGATGTGTCAAAATCAATAATTATTTTGGGAAGGAAAAAAAAGTTTAAAAAAACTTAGAGGTCTCTCAAACGCCTTATAAGACCATGATAAAAATTGGTATTTTGGTGGGAGTTGTAAATTGTCAACCCTGGTAAAAATTGGCGATATTTCAAAATACCGTAGGAGTTCTTATAGCCGACTAAAGAGGGTTATTGAAAATCATATAGCTGGCTGAAGAAAGCGGAGAAAATCATGTAGCCGGGCTATACGAAGCTATAAAAAAGTATACAGTCGGGCTATACTTCCTATCGCCGGGCTTTACACTTTTTTCGCCATTGGCTATGAAAGGCTAAAAGAAATTGTGTTGAAATTCGTGTGCTTTGGAAATCATTAAGTTTGATACGGAACTACCTTAATATTTACAAAATACACATTATATTTTCCTTTAAAACATATTTTTTTTCATCAATTAAAATGAGAATAGTCCATACAGAGTGTGCAAACATTTCAAAGTCATGAGTTGAAAAACGCTGACTTCGCAAGATTAAATATTAGAGCCTAACATAAAGCGGAGCGGCGACGCACTAGCGCCTACAAACCTAACAGGGATACTTCACGCATTGTGCAATGCGTGAAGTGTCTCTGTTAGGTTTGTAGGCGCTAATGCGCGTTTCGCGCTCTCTGCCTGCCCGCAGCGCCGCAGCGTGCCACGGCGTCGCAGCGTGCCACGGCGTCGCAGCGTGCCACGGCGTCGCAAGCAACTATTTCACACCAGAGGTATTGCACTGTAGCATAAGAAATTGAATGCGCTCTAACATATTAAGAATGGCAGGCATCTTTTATGATTTTTGCAAAATAAATTAAGATATTACGGTACAAGAAGAGAGTTCAAAAACTCACCAAGTTCTAGTATCCGTATTTAGTAACGTTTAGCATAAACTTTATCGTCTGGCTGTTGCTTGGTCGCCATCGGCTATAAAAGGCTAAAAGAAATTGTACAGCCGGCTACAAAAGCTATTGGAAATCTTACAGCCGGCTTTAGGTCTAAGGTATTTTGGAACACAGATTCTACTGCCAATATCTTCGAGGGAAGTGATTTTTTTGACGACTCAGAAATCCCAAGCCAGGTCAAATTGACCCGACTTTCTCCTCTGGGGAATTTACAAATGGTGGGTGAGGAAGAGGATGAGATAATGCCGGTAAGAGTGAAAACTTCATAAACTACCAAAATCAATGTATTTAAATCCGGGTAAATTTGACCCGAATTGGGGCTTTGCGTATGAATAAGGTCTTGGGAATCAAAGGGGTGAATGGAAGTTAGGTTATACAACGACATTACTTGTATTTTGGACATTCGCACAAAGTTAACTGTAGTGTTGTACCTCAGCCTACTAAAAAACTTGGGCAACGTAAAATGTAGCTAGTTCTAATTGGACCACATTTTGCAATAAGGAGCCACTATTTCCGACTCATTTTAGAAACAACATATCTGTCATTGGCTCCCTTATACAGGAATGTGCTTTTACGGAAGAGCCAGAGATAGTTGTTCCTAATTGCAAAATGTAATCCAATTAGAACCATCCATTTATCCGCGCAATGCTGGAAGAAAATGCCGCGAGAATAAACGGATTGATTATCCAACAACGCTCTACCCTGGAAAAAAGAAGTTTCTTCATCGTTTAAAGAAAGGAGCGAGGAAGTAAAAATAGGTTAAAAAACACGCTTCACTGATAAACCCGTGACGCAAAGCCCACGTAAAATTGCCCGGGCTACTTAAGCATTCTTGGACCATAAAGATAATGTCTCAGCGCAGTGCTCCCACTTTTACGACAGGCTTTCCAATAAATCGCCGATTCACCCTCGATCAATCTCCATTACACCTGACAGACAACAACGGATCGTCACAGATTCGATACAAGCCACAGAGTTCATCTTACATGGGGTTTATCGAAGCATTCTAATCAAGAGATCGAATCGGTATTCGATTCAACGAGCCAAATCTGCAGAGATTGAGCTTTCAATTACCTACCCAGTTTAAAAGTCAAATCCAAATTGAAGTTTTTAATCGCCTTTTTTCACTCTTTTAAGGCAGACGCGCTTAAATGCATTATAAATTAGGCTCTACTAAACCATGGGAAGCTGGCCAGGCCACATTTAAGCATGAGCTATCAATCCTTTGGGGGTGGATGTTTAAAAAGGTTCATACAACGAAGTCGAATGTGATATTCTTTCTTTTGGGTATGAGCCTCTGAGGAGGATGGGCAGAGAGGGATGAAAGGGGCTTAGATGAAGCTTAGTGAGGCATGAATAAAGAAAGAGGGGGAATGTATATCAGGCTGAAAATTTTCTGAGAACAGCGTGGTTCCTGGTATATTACGCACACGTATCAGGAAAAAGGTCGAGCGTTTGTTTTTATTCAACTCCTTCCTAAATCCGCATCAAACTAATATACATGACTAAACTGAAACGACATAACCTAAAATTCGTTAGTCGTCTTTCAGCAAATTAAACATCATCGGAGTAAACACTCAATTTTACCAAAGTGCAGCAGAAATTTTGAAATTTATTTGCCGATGCTGAATAATTCGTGTAATGAACTCCTAGTAAAAGTGGAAGAAGTGATATCCACGAGGATACCATTCATTCCACCAAGAATTGAAGATACAAATCTTAAAGCTTGATCCTTTCTAGGTTCCATTATAATCTGCTGGCTTGTAAGCAAGAAATCTATGGAGAAATTTGGTCATGGTGGTTGAGTTTCAGTAGGTATTTGCGGTCGCATGAACCAAACAATAACGGATATTGAACACCGTGTCTCATATGACCGAAGTTTCTTTCTCAGTGTAGGACGTCATTTTCATTGAGTGAGAGGGTTGGGGGGGGGGGGTAGCGCAGCAAACCACCTCTTTTGATACCTGCTTAAGACTTTATTTTTTATGTCATCATTGCGTTGCTTGATTTCTACGTCAGTTTTAGAGCATATAAGACGTGAGGCGTTAGGTATTAATCCCTTCTTGTCTAGTAGCTTTTTCTCTCACTCTTAATTTTATGTTCAGATAAAAATGAAGTTTCCTCGGTAATTTTAAAACGATTCAATGGACTTACGCACGTAAACAAAAGCTTCGTTTAATTACTACAAGATTATTTTTCCTTTCTTTCTTATGGGGAAGGGGGCATAATTAATCCTTGCACGGAGGAGTTCCGGCCAAGAGCCGACGCACAGTGGATCGAGTCAATGGCGAAGGTCGGACATGATCTAAACATTTAAAAACGCATATCTTCATTAATGCGAAATGTTGATGCTTTGAAAGCAGTTTCGTTGGCTTTTTCGTTAAATTTTCTGTGAGAAGCACTCCTCAAAATTAAAATTATGACGAAATAAACGTAAAATTTTACAATTTTTGTGAAAAATTTCATGCCGGACTTATCGTATTCCGAAGTCTTGTTCCACTGTGCGACGGAGGTCTAGCCGGCGAGGCGCGGCATGCATAAAAAAGCGGACGTTTTACAGGTGGGAAATGAAAACAGTGCGGTTTCCTGCATAGGGCAACGTTGCCAGCTTCAGGAATCTTACAATTCATCCCATAAGGGATGTGGAGGAGTGGATTTTTCGGTGGCGATGAGCTGACCGTGCGTAAGATGAGCACCGCGAGGCTCCGGCCGCGCCATAAATCAGAGGTTTCCGGGGTTGAAGCGCCCTTCCGAGCTCGCAACGATGACAGCCCGCCCGAGAACATTGGAAATTCAAAGCCTCCCACCATAACACCCTCGAGTGCAGCGCACTATCGTCGCAAGGAGAAACGCCATGTATGAGCCGCCACATGTCGCCAAATTGTTCTTTGCATTGTGGCCTGGTTACATGATCAAATTCCCGTCAAATTCCGATCAAAATGATGACCAAGATGGCGGTCGATAGTTATCTGGATTGATGAGTAAAATCAATTAAAAGAGCGTGTTGATTGAAATAAGCATGAAATAAGCACGGTTGTGTGGAAATCAGACGAAGGATGAGCCCACAGCTCCATCATCTACCATCAAATTTTTGCAGGCCGCAGAAATTTGATGGTAGATGGTACGCACCAGTCACCATTTTATCGGAAATTGATGGGAATTCGAGCGTGTAACCAGCATATTGGATAATGGAGATGTTGCATGTGTGAGGAATTAGCGATTTGACTGTTGATTCTTATGTAAAAGTTCGCGAGAAACACGATGGCGCCACTGGTTTTCTCTGAAATTAACTCCCACGCTCAAAAAAACCTCTCAAGTTGAGGCTAAAATGGAGGGGATATCCCACGCTATTCGGAGAATCCACCTCTACATCAAGACAAACTCTCCATGCGAAGATAGGGAGCAAATACATTGACAGGGCTGCCACTTTATTTGGGGACTCCAAAATGAAAACACGGCAAACCTGCTAATGTGATTGCTCCCTATCTTTGCATGGAGAGTTTGTTTTGATGTAGAAGTGGACTTTCAGGATAGCGTGGGATATCATCTCCATTTTGGCCTCACTTTGAGAGTTTTTTTTGAGCTTGGGAGTTGATTTCAGAGATGACCAGTGGCACCATCGTGTTTCTCGCGTACTTTTACAAAAGAATCAACAGTCAAATCGCAAAAAAAAAAAAAAAAAAAAAAAAAAAAAAAAAAAAAAAAAAAAAAAAAAAAAAAAAAAAAAAAAAAAAAAAAAATCGCGACGAAAAAATGCACGAGTTCTAGCGGTATGAAAGGAAAATGGTAACTTACGAAAAAAGGGCATTTGACGAGAACGTACTTCAACTAAAAAAGAGACAATCGGAGAACTTACCTGAAACAGAGAAAGAACAAATTAGTTAAAGGTTTCTTTTTATCTTTTTTTAGATTAATATTCATTGTCCTTCAAACATGAAATTGCAACATTTACATTATGTTGGTGTTTACATTTTTTTAAAATAATTTAGGTAGACATATACAATTTGAATGAATGTTTCGTAGGTAAATATCACGTTGAGCAGGAAAGAAGACCTAAAAATTCGGATTCTCGTAGTATGGAAATAATGACGGTTGATAATCTCTTGATAATGTTGGGGGAGGGGGCGGGTGAGTCTTGGGATTTCAATTAGCTAGAAATATTTTACGAGAGTCAAACCCGATTCCTGATAACTTAATTCCAGAAAAGTGTTCTCCCCGATAATGTAAATTCGACATGCGGAAGAGAGGGTGAATATTTTAAGTCGAAAAGTCCCCCAGCACCCAAAAGCTTGTTCGATTTCAACAATTATGAGGCGTATTACCGAGAATTTCCGGAGGAAGGCTCAAGATGTTTTAAGAAAAAGATGACAAGCAGCCTTCTTTGCCAATTCTATGATGATCGATAAACTTACATTCGTTGGAACGATCTCTTTTGGATGATTCGGTGTTTTCGGCGGGGTATGGCTGGACAAAAGAATTACACATTTCGTCAAATGAGCGGACACGAAAAAAATTAAATTGCTGATTTAACAATTCAATTGCTCAAAAAAAGTGACTGCAATGTTTCAACGTAGATTTTACAACAAAAGAATGCTACTTCAACCACTACTGTAAGCTAATATAACCACGGGGGTGGTTAAAGTAGCATTTTATTTGTGTTGTGAAATCTACATTGAAACATTACATTCACTTTTTTTAGCAATTGAATTGTTAAATCAGCAATTTAATTTTTTCCGTGTACCACATTTCAACGCTAAAAAATTTCCACTCGTTCATTGCACTTTTACAAGGGCATTTTGAACTGAAAATTTTACCGATTTTCCTTTGGACTACAATCACAGATTAGTTAAATTTGAACGTACTATGCACAGTTATATATCTGTAAAAATGATATTTTCTCCATTCATTTTGCAGCCCCGGAATTAAGGTACATTTTTTCGGCTGGAAAACGACGATTTTTGCAAATAAATTCCGAGTCATTTTTAAAATGGCGAAAGTGGCATGATACGCTCTCTTGGTCCTTATTTAACAGATTTACGTCTACATAAGTATTGCTCGGAGTATCTTACGATAAAATGTCCGAATTGGCCGGGTCCAATTTTCCTGGCTCAGAGATCCAAGACAGCGCATTGAGAGCATGATACTTTACGGAGCTCACAATCAGTTACGTTTCTATTTATTCTTGTTTAAATCCTAAGGATGATTGATAAGGAAAAGTTATGCTTCTGCTCATACAATAAATTTGATGCATCAAATATTCAGCATTCAATCGCTTTCATATCCAGCGCCCGCGTGCCAGAGTTGTCTGCTTCTTGTTTTTTCTCGTAGCGTGTAGCTTGCAGTTTGTAGTAGGTTGCTGTCTCCTCGATTTGAATATGTATAAGTTTCCTCTGAAGATGGCTCTGTGCAGTTAAAAAAAAAAAAAAAAAAAAAAAAAAAAAAAAAAAAAAAAACGTAGAGGAATAGTGGTATTATTTTTCTACGGCGTATTGGTCATCTAAAAAGGTTTTACGCAAATATTTACGCCACACAAAATTCTTGCGGAAGGTAAGCGTCTCCACGGTTTCCAGAATATTTTCAGGAGAGGACAAAGATGAAGTGGGAGAAGGCTTTAGGTATCCAGCTCAATTCTTGCTCCTGCTATAAACGGTTCTCCATGCAAATTTTTGCTTAATACATCGCCACAAAAACGTCAAGTTCAAACGTTGCCAAACGCGAGAGAAATATAAATACTTCTGATTCCTCCTCCCCTTAGTACATCTTATATTATGATTTTTGAAGTAAAAAATGAGCGAATTATTAAGATACTGAACAATCCTTAGGTACACTTAGACACTTGGGCAATTGTTAAGGGTGATTTTTTCAAAAACGCCCCTGGTGCAGGCTCCAAGAGAACTGGGCGGGGTAGCAGGGGTTTCAGGACATTCCGTCAACGATTTTTTGTCTGCGCACCTGTTTTGTCTAGTAGTTTACCTTCACTTGTAAAATAAGCAACAGTGACGTGGTCCAAGAGTTATATTTTAGTCCGAATGTAAAATTATATTGACAATATCGAAATGAGCAAATTGAGAGGGATTGAGGTGTTGTTACGGTAATTCATTTTTTTAAATGAAATGTTATTTTCTTCTTTTGCTTTATCTTTTCAAAATTTCATTGGTGAATATTTGGTTTTATTTCTATCCTAAAAATTTTCAACACAAAATAAACCTTATATATACCCATTTTTCTTTTTTTCTCTTCTTTTTTTCCTTTTTTAAATGAAAATAGTACTTTATTCAAAGAACATTTTTAAAACTTGGCAAATATTAGTAAAACCTTTCCAAAGTGATGGCATCGATATCAATCCCAATGAGCCGTATTTGTGTTGAGAGAAACTATACAAAAATGAATAAAAGAGGAAAATAAACCAAGAAACACGCAATATTTTGTTTTAGCCCATTTGTAGAACGATCTTTTAGAGTCAAGTTTGTCCAATTTTGAGCATTTGGTTGCACATACACCATGTTGCAGCACAGTAACAGCACAAAATATAAAAGAAAATATTTAAGTGCTTAGGGAATCATTAAATTTGACACGGAACCACATTAATAGTTACAAAACACATTATGTTTTCCTTTATTACATTTTTTTCCCCCATCAAATTAAATGAGAATAATCCATGCACGGTGTGCAAACATTTCAAAATCATGAGCTGAAAAATGCTGACTCCGCGAGTTTAAATATTAGAACCAAACAGAAGCGGCGTGCTGCCAGCGCGTAACGCGCACAGGCCCCTACAAACCTAAGGGGATACTTCAGGCATTGCGCAATGCTTGAAGTATCCACTTAGGTTTGTAGGCGTTGGCCGCCCGCCCGCCGTGCCGCAGCGCACCACGGCGCCTCAACCAACTATTTCACAACACAAGTGTTGCACAGTATCATACGAAATTGAAGGCGCACTAACGTATTCAGAATGACAGGCATCTTTTATGATTTTTGCAAAATATATTAAGATATTACGGTACAAGAAGAGAGTCCAAAGACTCACCAAGTTCTAGTATCCGTATTTAATAAAGTTTAGCATAATTTTTGAATTTCATTAGAGAGAAAAGTGACTCAATTTAGGCAGAAACATCCTTAGTATGCCATTAAGAAAATGTTATTTTGAAACAAGAATAAAATAGCTGAATAAAAGCGGGCTTTTTCTTGATGTAAGTGATGTGAATATTTAGATCCCTTGGTCATATCTTCTCCAATATTTGTTCAAGTCATGAACCAAGGGTATACTCGTGTTCAGGTCACTCGGTAGTTTTCGCTTAAACACAAAATTCATCAAATTTCAGACTCCTGCAAATCCTCTATTCGTTTCAAAAAAATCCATTGCCACTATCGTGTTTCTCGCGAGATTTGACATACGAATCAGTACTTAAATTGCAATGCAAGAGCTCAATTTTCTACGATAGCCACCCTTGAGTCTTATGCGCGTTCTCAAATCGAGAAATGACAGGACGTTCCAAATTCAGGCGGGACACGGCAACCCTGTGGGCGAATATTAGCCTGAAATTTATGTCGGGTGCAGGGATTTCCCGACGTGGCTCAAGACAACTTATTCTCCTTCTCGGAGCCCCTCGGAGCCTCGCCACGGTGCACGACGGCCAGGGAAAAATACGAACGCAGCGACGCGCGCGACGCAACGGGGGATGACGCCGCGCCGCGCGGGTTGCATTAGGATAAATCCAGGCGTTGGCACTCGTCATCAAATCGAGCCAAGTGAGTGCTGCATTCAATACGACTCGTCCCGCGTTGCCAACCATTCTCAAGTGTTTTCAAAAAGCCTGAGACGCACTTACCTGCCACTCTAACAATAAGCTGTAGCAAAACATGAATCGTCGACTATAGAGTACCTGTATAGGGAGAGTAGCGACAGATCTGAAACTCCGAAAGTCCATCAGGCCTTCACCGATGCCTCCGCGAATAAAGTTAGGGCCCAAAAGGGCAGCCAACCTATGAATTTCGAATGTCCAGAGCGATTTACAAATACAATTGTTACGAACCGTCGTTTAGAAAGCATGTATTTGGTTTACTTTTTGCATTTTACTTATTTTTGCGAAAGAACGCTCATTTATGTACATTCTTAACCATCTTGGTTAGAATTGAAATCTGTAGGCTGGCAGTGAAATTTTGTGTGTTAGAAGTTGCTCAGAAGGGTGGCTGCACTTTTGGGCCCTAAGCCCTCCATGAACCGATCTGTCGCTACTCTCCCTATACAGGTACTCTAGTCGACTATAGTAAAGAATCGATTTTTAAAGTGTGAGTTGCGAACACTCTCATGAGCGATCCTTGAAATAGCAGAGCAATCGATTGGTCGCAAAACTCCAGGGTGTCTACTAAAACAGGCTGGTCAAAAATAAGTACTTTTACAGTACTTTTCAAATGGATTCTCAAAAAATTTAGTACCTCCTCCAACAGAAAAATTTCAGTAATTTTCAGTACTTCCGTTCGACGAAATTAGAAAAATTTCAGAAATTTGAAATTGCAACAAAAATGACAAAAAATTGTAAAAATACGGACCTTTTTGCGGAATTTCCGCACCGCATCAGTACTTCCGGACCGCCCTTAAAAAATCAGTACTATTTATGGACTTATAGACACCTTGAACACAACGCGTCACTAATACTACACTGGATAAAAAAAGTCTCCTGGATCCAAAGTCCAGACTGTTAAAAAATTGACAGGAAAAAACTCTTTTGATTCAATTGGATTTCTGGATCTAAGAGACTTTCTTTCGAAGTAAAGATAAACTTCGCGAGGACAGTCGAAAATTACAAAATTTCTTCTGATTTATTTTTTTCCATACGAACTAAGAATATTTTACCTTATTAACATTTTCATAAATTTTCGAATTTCTTGTGAATAGTATTCTCTGACAAATTAGAAGAGGATAAAGGTTTCCCCAAGAAAAGTGGAGGACAAAGAGGAAGAAAACGGATAAGAGGACTAAATTTTTTGGGCTAAAATAGGAATCACGCTATAGACCGTAAGATAATCGCAATTAGGCAGGAAGTTGAAGCAAAATGTTCAAAAACGGCTCATTAGAATTATACAAAAATGATCGTTCTAATCAAAGAATAACCGGCTGTTTCTATTAGCTGAAAAGGATTTACAGAAGAAAATTTCCAATTCTCACTAAAACGCGAAGAAAAAGCTATAAATATATTTTAAAGCCCCCCCCCCCCAGCAAAGCAGGTTATTGGTTGAGGCAGAAGTTAAGTTCGGAGATCAACAATACTTTTCGCCTATTAATGATTGATGAGCAACTTGTCGCATAGCATTCGTCCGATGAAGACTCGTCAGCAATATCGGGATGAGCTCTTAGCTGTGCGTGTTTTTTGCATGTTAGGTCAAGTTTACTAAACCAACTGCTCAATCCTGCAGTGTTGAGTCATCATTAAGCTAACCTGAACGTTAATTTCCGAAATCACCTTTTACAATTTTGGAATGATAACAGTGTGAGGCCTCTACGACACGAGTAGATTTTCTTGCAAGAGGGATCACACAGAGGGCTCTAAAACGTAATGACAATCGGACATCCATACTGGTACAGAGCAACATCGCAAATCTCGACACATGCTCATCTAATATCAAAATTGGTAGGCAGTAGTTGGCATGTCGAGCAGGTAATGATATTCAAGTGTCATCGCGTGAACTTCATCTCTTTTCAAATGCGACCTGAATACGTTCGGCCTGGCTATTTGTATGCGTAATGCTCCGGCATGATCTCTGGTTAACTCTCCCTTCATCCGGCGTATCTCAGCCCTAGCAGAGGTGTCTCCATGACGCGTGCAGCTTATTTTACACACGGTGTCCCGAATTGAAATGCGAACACTTCAGGGGTCGAGTATTTGGGCCAAAATCATTACCTCAAAGATGAGCAGATACACTCATTTGAGCAAGATACCTTACTATAGTTCTTCTGAAACGAGGTGAAGAAATGGTGTTGGATCCACACCACTTCGTGGTGAAAACAAAGCTAAGAAGTTCCTAAAATTTCGATAAGAGTCAAAAAAAATTTTTTTGAGCTCTAACAAGTACAAGTTCTTCTGAAATGTGCCACTTGAGATTTATGATTTTATTCAAATAAAAGCACTACAACTCGCATCACCTAAACTTTATTCTTAGGCCCATTTACAATTTGGCAATGTGAATCGGAAGGGACCCGAGGGTTTAGGGAAACAAAGGAACTACTGATCCACAGTAGTCTCCGTTAGAGGCAAAGCAAATCAATTTGCACTTGAGTCCTTTTCGTGAGATAGGTTTGACTCTCGAGCAATCACCGCTAAGCAAAGTAGTCCCAAGGTTCTCTTTTAGGATTTAAATTGGGTGTATTCAATTGAACGTAACTGAATCAACTCAGAAAACACATTGATATACCAAAGAAACCTTTCAAGAGTCTATGCATTGGTTTTAATTTCTTGAAAGCGAGTGACTAATTTTTTAATGGCACTCGTATGAAAGTGCGAATAATTCTACTGCAAATTTTTGCTGGAGCAAAAATAATTATTTTTCCTATGGGGGAGAAGACCAAAAAATTACGATAACAGAGGTGGGAAAACCTGGAGTTCACTCATAAGTTCCCCATCTGCATAAAACATTTGCGCATTTTTTAGCCTCATGTTTCAAAAGATACATTAATGCAAAGTGAAACTAATACATTGACAATACACTGACAATACACTGATAAAACAGTGAAGGGACCAAGAATGTTAAGTCTGACTTTCCTGATGTACTTGTCGCAGGCAAATTGCAAAATCAGACATTTTGCCAAATGCCTAGGCAAATCGTCAAACATTCTAATTTCGATTGAAATCCTGATTATTTTTTTAATTTCAGACAAAATAATCCATTGCTCCTGTAAAGCTGAATTCTCGGTAAAAATCTGCATCATACAAAAGTACCTTAAACTATTTTCAGCTCCTGAACGAACATGTTTCTCGATTTTTTTTTGCATGACATAAATTACAGACTTTTTTAAGAACTTTACCATTTAAATGAATGATAAGCATTTGAAGAAGAAGAAATAAGAATAGTTCCGTGAAAACATCGAAAACTCGTGGGCTCCTCACCAAAAAGTTACAAAATTTGCCCAGGCATATTTGACAAAATGCCGGATTTAACTATTTTCCTCCGACATTCTCATCGTATTTTGTAAGCCACTTCTCAAAAGACTCCATATTTTTCGCTCCGGCAAGAGTTAGTGACTGACTCATGGTAGCGATCACGCTTATCCTTGGAAAAAGTAACAGCGGCCTACGGTGCGAGCGGATAGAGTTAACTGCGTCGCGCACCAATTTCCAAAAGCCCCATAAAAAACGAGGATATTAATAGAGCGATCAATTTTGCCCTCCGTCCCCATCCGAGCTTCCCTCTGGACGGTATGTTCACGTATCACCGTACCTCTCTCGTAACAACGTATCTGCATTCTCAGAGAGCCCTGGGCAGCGAGGAGTTGAATGGGTGAAAAGGGTTGTACCAAAGGAAGTTCCGTCGTTACGTTAGAGGAGAACGGTATCAGGCCCCCGATTGGGATTTTGTAAACCGGCCTGGCCCAAGGAAAAACAAGAAGCGCTCAACTCCGATGAAAACCCTACGCAGATCTGCGGTTTTTGCATTGCACGGCTGTAATAATACAACGCGGGAGGCGGCGAGGGCAGGCGCTAAAAGCCTGCTGGGGTGGTGAGCATCGGGGTCAGGTGAGGTGTGCGCACGGTGCGCGGTGTGAAACTAGCGCCCTCTGTTAAGAATCCAGCTAACCACGAGCCGCGATGCATCCAGAAAAACAAAACAGAAAGGCAAGAAATATGGAGGAAACGAGGAGTAAACAAAGGAACAAATCGGAAGTTAGTATGACTCACCATTGTGATCAGTTGTTAAGGCAGTGTGAGAGCATAAATGTTGGGTTGATCCAACGTAACACGTTATAGTGAAAATGTTTACTCAACACAAATGACATCATACCATTGCAAAATTATAGAAAAAAAAAGAGGTGGTCGCATTTCGGCGGACTTCAGGATTTCGTTGATGGCGGAGAATGGTACGGACGGGTTTTTCCACGATATTCTTGAAGACGGAAAGAAGTGATTCTATATAAAGTTTTTGAAATTATATTTTGAGTTGATCTTGGACAAACAAACGGACGTTTTGGTTCGTTTTTCATACCTAGAATTTAGGATTTTTTTTGGGATAGCTACGCCACATTCTACCGACCTACGTTACGAGGTGAACAATCTTCAAGATGTGATCACTTCTTTTTTTCCCCAAAAGACTAAGCCTAATCAACATAATTTTGAGTCAATCTGATGAAATTTTTTTTCGGCCCAACATCTTGGGTTTCGTTCCGTTGAAAAATGCATGTTGTGTTGAATCTCGCCCACTTTTTATGTTTGAGTATAGTACTTACACAGAACAAGCATTTCTATCTCAATCCTCGTATGGTGCAAAAAAACCTAGCCTTCTCTCCCGTCAAAAACAATCAAATTGCCACAGGGTTTTTTGTGCCCCCCTAATTTATGAATCAGCTCTATTTGATGATTTTCAGTGAAATGATGAAATAAAATGTTTGCCGTTTCGCAACTTTTTTCCGGTATATTTTCGGGAGCTTGCTCCGTACATGCTTAAATTTTGAATGATACCTGACGTGACCTGATTTTAAACGTAAATCCAAAAAGGAAAAGACCAATTAATTCCACAATGCTTGATGGCACATTACTTGCGCCTTTTTAGATTGAACGGGGAAAAGTTTTTTTAGGAGATCCAAAAAGAGGGGGAGGGGGTTGTGAAGGCAATAATCACTAAAAACGTAGAAGAGTCGTGGCATGCCGTCTTGGAAAGTTTGGGAATCAATTCCTGAATGAGACCTCCAAAGAATTTTCGACACGGGTCAAATGGTTCTTCATCAAGACGGTTGGGAGCACCGATCTTTCACTTCTCATTTTTTAATTTGCCACCCTAATACATAATCATGCAAAATCTTAGCGGAATCCGAAGAGAGCATATATACTCTTTATGAAAAGAGGGACAGTACGAAGAGGAGTAGAAATCGAAAAGCTGGTGAGCACCATATAGCACAACTGACCTATTGTTCTTCGCTGTCATCCACTGTCCACACTGATAAAAATATTTGTGTTCATGTATTAATTTTGGTTAATATAGGAAATGAAATTGTAAAAACCACACTGGAAAAAAAACACATTGGATCTAGAGTCCAGACTCTTAAAAACATCGACAAGAAAAAATACTCTTGATTCAATCGGATTTTTGCTTAAATCAAGAACCAAGCCTCTTAATTTGAGCGGATTTCCTTTTGATTTAGGCTTAAATCTGATTGAATCAAGAGTATTTTTTCTTGTCGATGTTTTCAAGAGTCTGAACTTTAAATCCAATGTGTTTTTTATTTCCCAGTGCGACACAAATTTTGTGTTGATTTTCGCATGGTTTGCGGTGAAATTAGCGCAGAAAACAATGATGAGACATGGAAATGCATTCCTCGGATTGCGACATCGGAATTCACCACTCGTTTTTTATTGAATTTCCTCAAGAAAACTAGCTGGCATTTGCTCTTGAAATTGTCAACCGAAGGCTCGGGTTATTTTGTGTTTTACTTCCCGTATTAACCAAACTTTTGGGTCGAAATTTCTCTCAGTGCAGACTAGTCCAAGAAATCCCAGGATGAACCCACGGTGCGACGTAAGGCTGAAGAGATAGGTCAACCGTGTTTGTGTAGGCCGCACTGAAGCGAGCAGGGCTCTTTTTGCAAGGCATCGCATCCCTATCACCCCCGCCTCTCGCCCTGCTACCACGGTCGATACTCGACTGCAAACCCTCCCCCTCCCCTTCTTATAGCATAGCAAATCCCCCCCTCGCCGATATCTTTGCTCAGGACAAAAACCAATAACAACTAACAATCATTTTTTCCCTCTTATTTTTTACTTCCCCACTCCCTCTGGCTAACGTTTATTCATTTATTTGCGGCCGTCCAAACGTAGAAAAAATTACGGAGAGTTTAATTACAAATCTACCTGATTTTAGACCCGGTTCGACTATTAATTTGTGTGCAGCTGATTAAAGTCCTGATCCAATTTACAGGGTGTCAACAGACTCGGCAGAAAAAAAACTCCGTATGTTTTCCAGATTTTCTTTCCCGAATTTTCGCATCAACAATTTTCACGCGTAAAACGAGAAATGGAAGATTTAGCTTTTTCACTGCACTAAATAAGATAGAAACACGTTAACCCTTGACTCAAATACCTAAAATTGGTTTCCCATATTGAAAATTTGAACTGTTCAGAATGAAACCAAGAGCACTTGAGCACAAGAAACACAGATTCAGACCGTTTGTGAGGCTCAGTTTGATTTTAAGAACAGCGCTGATATTTTTCCAGATTTCGAGTTTCATCATTATTCAAGTTTTCGGTCTTTTTTTATGAAAATCCCAGCGCGGGCACTATTCCCTGATTCCCCTCCACTGAAAAAAGAATGGTTGGAGATACACTGGTATGAGCATGGTAATCACCGACAATCTCGATGGCAGCAAGTACCGTAACTATAATCGCATTCACTCAAAGTATCGTGAATGCTACCAGATGTTCGGTTCTCTTTACCTTACAGTATCATTGTGCCAAAAATCAAGTAGACTAATGATAGAATTTGCCAAACTGCTGGTAAAATTTTTCATACTTTTCCAGTGTTATCTGATGAAATTTCCCGGTGAACACTGCCCGGTTTTTTAGGTTTCCCACCAGATCTGTAAACACCCTAATTTACTACCGTAATAGATTTTATATGAGAGTGAGGTAAATCCTATTAGACCTTCATTTAAAAGCCTAACTTCACTTCAATCCTCGGCTTCCCCGATCAGTTGAGGTTAAACTTATTAGGAAGTTCAACATATTTTGCGTGAGATTTATATGAGGAATTATCCCTAGAAAAGCTCAAAGCTCCACCCTGCCTCGAGGTCCAACCTGAGGTCAAGCACAACCAGACAGTTGTGGTAACCACTACCATTATTTTGTATTTCTTTCCTAGGGACCTGTATCATCATCCATCAACTTCTGGGATACCTTCAATTACATACTTTGAACGTCGTCAAAGAGGAGGTGACGGTAACGTCCAGCAGTGGAGATTATCTCAAGTTGATATCACTGTTTTCTCTTCTTTGAATTTCATGTAGAACAATCGAACCTAGGTGAGGCAGCCTACCTCCTTTAGCATCGATACTTTTCGTGATGTTAGATGGAGTTTCATGGAGGAAATACAGCGTTGCCAACTTGCCAGAATCGCCACCGGGGCCTGGATTGTTGAATCCTTATCGAATGACCTTGATCGATAAACCCATATCTTAGTAATGTTATTTATCGATCAAGGTCACCCGGTGCCAATTACACAATCAAGTCGGTTCAAATACAAAATTTTCACAGCTTCTCAGTACCATCGGTAAAGGGACGTGGTTGTGGGGTGGGGGGTGGTGGTTGCGGGGGTGGGGGTGGAAGGGGGAGGTAAGAACCCCCTTGAGAGACACTCAGTAATTACTTCCGCTCTCACTTGCTCTGTGCGCGGCGCTCTCCTGTCTGATTAATTATCCCCGTTAGCACCAATTACACCAATTTCTTTTTTGATTCGATGGGCTCCGCTAATTCGCGATTTTTAATCACCCCACCCCCTCCCCCGTCCGTACAGTGCGCCGACGGGACTGGTTTCCATCGATCTTCCTGAGTAACGAGGGCTCGTCAGTCAGCAAATACTGAAGCAGCAGATAGTGTTGCCAAATTTTGGAGCTCATACGGTGAGCCTGCCGTTCTCAAGAAAAATTCCATTGTGGACCATTAGATTCTACCCAATGGAGAATTTGCACGCAAATTTTTTATTGATTCACCTGAAAGTGCTTAAAGAACTGGTTTCACGGTGTTTTTAATAATTTTTTTCTGGCATGGGAAGTAGTATAAAAATAGACTTAAAAGTGAGAAAATGCACCGCCTAGTGACGTCATCTGGCGGCATTTCTCATTTAAAGTTAAACACGCGTATTTTAGCAGATCAGATCATTTTGTCAAATCTTCTCCAATAATTCTTCAATTCATGAACCAAGCAGGGTATCCTCGAGTTCAGTTCACTCAGTAGAGTCCGCTTAAACACAAAATAAATCAAATTTCAGACACCTGCACAGAAAAAAATGGATGGTGCTGACGACAGAACCTTTTGTTCATACGGCTCCCACAGTTTCTTTGTTACACTTACAGAACTTTTCTGTTGTGAGAACAGAACTTCTGTCGTGGGAGCAGAGTACTCTGTTCCCACGACAGAAAGTTCTGTAAGTGTAACAAAGAAACTGTGGGAGCCGTATGAACAAAAGGTTCTGTCGTCAGCACCATCCATTTTTTTCTGTGTGCAAATTCTCTATTCGTTGTTTCTTAGGTCTGGAAGAATATTGGAAATTAGGTCACCCTCGAACAGAATGTTTTGTTTTTTCAGTGGTAAAATATTGTCTTTCTCAGTTGTTTTCGGAACGTAAAAAAGAAAATATCGAAACATTGGATAGGGAGGGGCCGCTTCCTCCATCGGTGGATTCAAGGGGGGAGGGGGGGCGAAGGCGGCGTGCGCCCCCGCGTTCGCCCGAAAAAAAGAGGAAGACAAAAAGAAGGAAGAAAAAAGAAGGAACGGAGGAAAGAAGAAAAAAAAGCTGCTTACATTTGACAAATATCCATTACGAGATTGCCTCAAACACCATAGTAGATACTTCAAAAATTCAAGAATGTTCTGGGTGAGGCCCCCGGACCCCCTTACGCCCCTCCCATTTGAGGTATCTGGATCCGTCTATGACTTCCCTCCACCTAATACGTAAGCCACGACTTGGTTTAATTCAGACAGCAACAAAGACTCAATCGACGCAGCCAAAATTGAAAAAAGAACAAGACGAAGAGAGGAGGAGGGGGGAGAGAAAAATCCCGTGCAATAATAATTGCACTGGTCTACTGTGACAAAAGAAATATAAGGCTCGGATGCGAAGTAAAGTGTACCGTTACTGCGCGGAAAAAGGGCGCGAGTTGTCCGGGGACTTGGGGAGAAGGTGGGGCAGATGAGGAGTTGAGGGCGCGGGGGCTAAATAGCCGGGATCTTGTTTGAGTGAGGCGAAACGGGCAGCGTGCGGTCGCTTTTAATTAAACGCTGTCATATCATGAAAACAACTTACTTTCAGCTCCTCCCTCCACCCGCCCCCGCCTCTAGGATTCCATAGGTGGTTTAGAAACCCAATTACGTCATCGCTGGGAAGTCCGCCATGGTCGCGGCCACTGAAACCCTTCGGGCAACTTCTGAGTCTTACTTACATCCTTCCGGCTGGGAAAGATAGTCGAGTCTCGGAGGACGGAGAGCGCATGAGATTCCAAACATGGTTTTTTAAAACTTTTTTTCAGCTCTGTGTGTTTCTCTTGTTTTGCCACGCATTTGCACAAAAAGAATTTAGCGAGTCTTGGAACTGAGCATTGTTCATGGTCCTACAGACAACGACAGAATTGTCGTTTTTTAGGGGGAAAAAAACGTAACAGGATTTTAACGGTGCAAAATTTCCACCAACACATTGCTGTTACTATGAAACAGCTTCATTAATTACGTATTTAAAAAAAAATGAAATAAACAAATAAACAAATCAAACAAGCCACTTAACCAAATTTCACTTTAGTGGAAAAGAAGAAATGGTGTTTGCTTAGTCAAAAAACAATGCGCGATAAACCAAGCGGACATTAGGAAATTGGTGGTCGATGCGCTGCTGTCTGCCGATCGGAGATGAAAACGCCTTCAATTGAGAGTGATGCGGTGAGTTACACGAGTGTCGATATAATTGTATCACTGAAAACGAGACAGAAGTAGAAGCGAGCGTTCGATAGCATTTTCGTCGAATGTTTTTCGCGTGAAGAAAGCATCTTCCTTTAACAAATGCCTCTCTTTACAAAACTTTGCAACCATTGTGAAAAATTAGAAAAAAAAAACACCTTGTAAGAGCCTGTAAAATCCAAATTAAATCATTAAAAATACTTCACACTTATTGAAATGTTGAAAGGGAAGTTTACTTGGCGAGAGAGCCAACTACTGAACTTCAGGATATGCAACTTGCAAAAGCTAATGGAAAATGCACGGAATCATAGTCTACCGCAATTCAACGTGCGCGATGAATCAGCAGTATCGTAGCTGTAAGGTTTTTGGATTTGCAACGATAGCTAAATCAAAGCGGGTTTAGCTTGTCGTCAGAGATTCTAAAAATGTGACGGTCAAATGAGCAGACCCTCCCTTGTTAAAGGCTCAGCTGGTTGAGCCCCAGGAGTTCAGGGGGATTAACACGCTAAAGTTCAGTTGCAATTCAAGCCTATTTGCCAACTTGTTTAGGGCAAAAATAAAATATTCTAAAACTCTGTAGCTCAATGTAAAAAAAGAAAAAGAAAAAACCTTGTAAACTCAGGAGCTTTCAGCGAGTTTTCATGGGTCTATTGCACACAAGAAATATATTAGAACATTGATGAATTGAATTTTAAAGACACTTTAGAGTCAGTATGAGCACATCTGAGTAATCTTGAAATCCAATGCTCAACGCACGATTTTTATTTCTCGGCAAAATGTGTTAATAAGAGTTCAAAATACCCAACTTCGCACTTGATTTTCGAATGTTGATATTTTACAAAAAAAATCGAGGAAAATTCCTGTGACATATTATTGTCGTTTCCCTCACAAAAGAATGTAATTAAATTTCAATGTTGCCAAATTTCCCCTCGCAGATTAAATTTTTACCAGGAGAATCTCGGTACTTCCTGACTGAAAATTTCACCGACTTTTCTTTTAATGTCATGCAAAAATCAGGCGAATTTTGGACAAAGATTTCACCGGTACGTTCTTGTAAAAAAAAAATCATGGAGTCAGTTTGGCAAATTCGGAATAGAGTTACGTTTCTTGTCCGGGAAACGACGCTATGTTCGTTCTCTACTATTAAAAAATACAAGAATGGGTGAGTTGCGCTGGTCACAGAATCATGTATTGATGCTTGATTCTTGTAGATGAGCTAAAAATATTAGGATCCGTCCAAATCGCGACTTTCTACGATCAATATTAACCGAGATGTCGGCCTTTGAAAAGTCGGATTTTGACGTCATCCTCCGCGGTAGTGACACCCATGGTTTTTTCCACCTTGTTTTCGTCAATCGGTGTGACGCGCATTTTTACTGATAATTTAACGTGAAAGTTTGATAATAACAAGGTGGAAGAAACCAAGGGTGTCACTACCGCGGTGGATGACGTCAAAAACCCAACTTTTCAAAAGGCGATACATCGGTTCATATTTAACGTAGGAAATCGAAGTTTGGACGGATCTTATTTTTCTTTCCTATTATTTTCTACAAGAATCAAGCATTAAGACACGATTCTGTGACCAGCGCAACTGACCCATTAACAATTATTAAACAGGATCATTAGATTATCCATCTTGCATCGGTTTCGAGGGTGGAAACCGCTGGGCTCGGGGACTGGGAAGGGGACTCAGGGAGCCAGATAAAATCGTTAGGGCTGAAACTTGGGCGAGGATTCGGGATGAGCTTAACAGGAACAAATGATGCAAGTTCGTATCGGGTGCTCTGCCGGGGCCCGCCGATCCGCGAATAATCACCGTCAACGGATTAACCTCCCATCTCCACGCTCCAATCCTATCTTTCGTTCCGACGAGCTCCAACAATGAGCACTAATCCTCTCTTATTCTCCTCGGCTGAAAAAATCATGGCCCTCGAGGGAAAAGTTTCCAAGTGACGAATTTGCACCGATACCTGAATCAGCCCATGTTAAAAATGACTGTGTCCAAAAAGTCAAGTTTGACTCCCAGATTGACGGACTTGAGTGTTACACGGCTCTTACGTACAAAGAAAAAACACTGCAAATTGAATCTGAGCAATTTGATCAGATGAAGCGAAATTTAAATTCAGAGGTCAACGATAATTTTCGGCAGGACATTTTATTCATGATCATCAGTGGCGTGGCGTGCTTTGCGATGTATCGATTGTTATGCCATTTAAACCTATGGAAAAGGGTCGATAAACAGGGTGTTCGCAGCGAACACCTGAATAATCGATTCTTTACCATAGGTTTAAATGGCATAACAATCGATACATCGCAAAGCACGCCTCGCCACTGATGATCATCCTATGTCTCACGGTCAGAGTATAACCTTCGTTTATGGCCAAATTAACAAAAAAATTTGTTGATTAACCAAGTCTGTTAGGTTAATCTGACCAAAAAAGAAATAACTCACAGTGACACAAAGTACCCATAGACGGAAATATTTAACTGTGTAGAAAATATCCGAGATCATATGGATCACATTCAGCAAACGGGAACCAGCGCGATTACAGTGTTTTCAAAATTGTGCAACTTCTTCTTTTATTTTAAAAATACTTCTAATTTGTTCAATATTCAAATTTACACAATTACTCTTCTTTACAATTGAAAATTTTTCAGTGAGAGGAAAAAACTATTTTCTATACTGGGTGATTTTTTAGGTAACTATGATGAAGCAACATTTTTACAACACTATTAGCACGATGGTTCCTTCTTGCTAAATGCGATCCATATGGCAACGTCGCTATAAAACTAAATTGTTATTACTGGACTGCACATTGCCGGCATACGAGTGCGTCATCAGCTCATGCAGCCTTAGTTGACATCCGTAGCTGCCAAATGAGATGTGAAAGTCACCAATTTGTAATCTGAGAGGATATCGGGGAAAACAACGGTTATTATAACTCATACCTGATATGATTTCGGTTACATACGAGGACATCATTACGTGTGCGAATGCAGTAGAAGCGGTTACTTGGGACGAAAAGCCGAGTAAAGAAAGTAAAGAGGAATGAAAAAGTATGATGAAGTATGGTTACTATTGGTCCGTTCTGCTTGACGTCAAACCTTTTACAGGTGAGTGATACAAATTTAACTGAACTGATGCGGAACTCTCCAATATATGTGACCAAATCTGTGAAAAGGAAAGTTATATTCCTGGAGAAAATGTTCTAAGAGAGCCTTTAGGGAAAAATTCCAAAATCAGCAATTTAATGACAAAGATATCTGTCCAAACTCCGAATAAATACGCCGGAAGTGAGCGAGAATAACTTCCTCCAGCAATCTAATGGATGCGAATTTATACAACATCCCGAGCAATTATTCTAACTGTTCGGAGCAAAAATTGCATACCCATTGAACTTCGAGTAAATACGGTGATTGGTAGCTTAGCAGTCTGATTGAAGAGATTAAGGGTCGTTGCCGTTGGTTACTTCAACCTCAAGCAACTGCTGCAACTCCCCGGGGAGTTGCAAACCCAATCAAATGCAGGAATTTTGAGCAAATTCGCCGATTTGTGTCGTAACAGTGTAATAAAGGCCGTGCGCTAATGCCTATGTTCTGTTTGGACCCGCGGGGTTGAAGGACATTTCGAAAACGATCTTTTGTCCGCACACCTGGTTCTTCTAGAAGTTTATGTCCACCCGTTTTTTCGGCAGGGGAGTTCGTGCCGTAGTACCTTAATTTATTTTTCGAGGAAAGCTTCGTACTCATAAAGGATGCCTATCATTCTTAAAATGTTGGAGCGCCTACAATTTCGTCTGATACTGTGCAACACCTCTTTTGTGAAATAGTTGCTTGAGGCGCCGTGGCACACTGCGGCGCGGCGGGCGGCGGGCCAACTCCCGACGCGCAATGGCGCCTACAAACCTAAGGGGATACTTCAAGCATTGCGCAATGCGTAAAGTATCCCCTTAGGTTTGTAGGCGTTAGTGCGCGTTTCGCGCCGGTAGCACGCCGCTCCGCTTTGTGTTATGGCTCGTAATATTCGTCGGTGTTTTTCAGTTCATGATTTTGAAATTTTTTTTGAACATTCGAGAGTTGCCAAAATTCCTCCAGTAAAATGCTTGTTCTTGAGGAGAGTTATGAATATTTTCTCTAGAAATTTCTAAATAAAGATTTAATTACAAGGGAAATTTGGCAACTGACTCAGGTTCATGAGGGCGTATTTCCTTAGGTAGGTAGAATAGGGCTGAGCCCTAAAGCTGTGAGGCTCAGCACCACCGCCTGTAGTTGGTCCTGTTTTACCTAAAGTGTTAGGGCTCAGCGCCACGCCAAGTTGTTTTTTTCCATGCAGTAAAATGTGGTTTCTACAGATCGCGGAATTCCCGATAAGCCACTTTACGAACACTATGCTTACATGCTTACAGTAATGTAGCTATAGTAGAGGCAGCAAAACAAACAAACGCACTCGCTAAAGTCAGGAGCTGTAAATATCCGATTAATGGTGACTGATCATCGAACTGGCGACCGGTTAAGGCTTTGCAACGCAATCTGACGGCTGCGCCATGAACCGAATCGTAACATAAGTTGCGAAACGCCAACGCGACCGACGCTTTTAATAAGGCCACCACGCCAAAAGCACATATTTTTTCATCTAGATATCCTCGTCTAGCGTTGCAAAACTTCGGCTGAAAAGTAGGTCCTCCACGATTTTCACGGTGAACCAAAAAGAAAAAAAGACCAACATCGGAAAATCTTGTGACAATTTTCCCAATGCTGCTGGTACCTCAAGCAAAATCAAATATCCGTTCATTTAAAATTCAAGAAGAATAATGTTTGTTAAAGAAATCTTTATGGTATTGGCTTACAAGCAAAAACCAAGCTTTTGTGGAGGCATTTAGGTCGAGGGTAGATTGAAAAATCTGATGGTGGGAAAATTTCAAAAAAATGGAAGATCCCTAAAAATTGGGAAACGTTCTTGTGCATGAAGGAAAAGTACGCGCTTTTAATTTTCCCTATGAAAATTTCTCAAGCAAATCTTCCAATTCAATTATAGCGGGGAAAATCTTTCCTAAAAAAACGGCGAGGACTTTTTATTCGCTATGCATACAAGCACGCCGCATAAACGAAGATCATTTCAAGAAATTAATTAAAGAACAAACTAGGGAATCTACGACAACCACTTCTATTGGACAATTCAATCAGTATACATTTAGTTTCAATTCAACAATGACGCTCTTTAATTCACCCACTCGACAAATAACTTTTCAATTTTCCTCTCTTTACAACCCTCTCTAGGATGTTTTATACAATTAACAGGCAGACAAGTGCACTATTTAAATTGAAGCTTTGATGTAACCAAATGTAGAATAAAGAAATTCTTTTAGCTGTTAATTTTAAAATGTTGATCAAAAAAAAAATATATTTTTGCCGTTTGTGATTCCAACTTTTGTTTTAACCCTTCTGCGTAATATTTAGATAGATACTCTTTCAATCTTTGTATTTAAAATGGTGAGACTAAAGTGTTTTTTAGGAGGACACTATTAATTTAGGAAAAAGAAAATTACGAAATTACTAATCTCTGAATCACTGAATTTGCTCAGTTTCAGCCATAATTTGAGGATGATGTTTATTTTTCTTCTTAGTAGGAAGACGGCTTCTTCGTAAACCACCATGATTCAATTTTTCTAATTTTTTTTTTTTTTTTTTTTTTTTTTTTTTTTGAGGTTACAGGTAAAAATGTATAACTTTTAAATTAATTAGTGACTGAATTAATTTATTTAATCTAAAATCTAGAGAATTTTTACTTTAACCCGTAATTTTTTTTATAATATATTTGAACTTTTCGACGTGAAGTTACTTCAAATTAGCTTTAATACAAACGGTACAAGATCCAATGACCTTAATTTAACCGATTATTTTCCAAATCACGTGAGCGCCAATCTGTAGTTTGGTGGTAAAGGGATTTTTTTTCTTTGTTTTCTCTGGTATAATCAATCATGTCTTATTTCAAAATAGCCCTCTAATAGATCATACATTTTTTGGAATTCGAAGATTGTCAACAAAGATAATAAAACGGGCTTTCTCGTTTTTTTTTTTCGCATTCGCAATTTTGGCGCTTATGTGATTTGTAAAATAATCGGTTCAATAATTTGTTCAATTACTTTGTAATTACCTCAGTTCTGTCAAAAAGCGTTCTCACTGTGTCACTGATCTCAT
Source organism: Bemisia tabaci (assembly GCF_001854935.1). Classification (NCBI taxonomy): domain Eukaryota; kingdom Metazoa; phylum Arthropoda; class Insecta; order Hemiptera; family Aleyrodidae; genus Bemisia; species Bemisia tabaci. Next base: position 180,471 of record NW_017548020.1, read on the forward strand.
ACGTTTCCTGAACAAACCATCCTCAGTAAAGTTAGCGCAAATATTTCCTGGCAATAGTCATCGCATTAAACGATGGAATGGCAATTTGACTCCGACATTTTTACCTTACTTTTTCTCGGTTCATTGAGCACCACTACGCACTTAGCCATGGATCTGAACATGTTGGAGTAGCAAGAGCATAAGACCCCAGATTGTTCCGGACGAAGAATGAAGGGGGGGGAGGAGAGGGGGAGGGGGAGCAAACGAGGAAACAATTATTACACGGAGTAAAGAGATCCCGGTTCCGGTATCCGCGGTCAACGCCACATTCCCCGCCTGTCAGCATATTTCTCCCCAAATGAGATTTTCTTCACCCTCCCCCGCCGCCGACAACGCCTCTTACTTTCTGTCGGGAAAGCTCAAGAGACCTCACTGCGCTTCATTTTGCACTCGGACTTCGACTGCCGCACAACGGCGCGCAGTGGATCGAGTCGACGGGAGAGGTCGGACAAAATTTGGAAACTTTCAAAGCTCATCACTCCGTTTGTACACAATTTTGAGGTTCTAAAAGTGGTTTCATGGGTGGGATTTTGGTGAAGTCAATGGATAATTTCTTCTCTCGGGCAGATTGAGCGACCACGTCATTCTTGCGAGAATGAGGAAGGTTGTTTTGCTTAAACAGCATTGCGTTGTACTTAAATGTCCTCTTTCCGACTTCTTAGCTTCCGGGGAAAGATAACGCTCTATGGGCTGATTATTGAAATTGATAGACGAAGCTGTAGACAAATAAGCAGAAGGAAAAATGGAGTGATCCTATTTGTGGAAGCGGGTGGCTGCAATGACCAAAGGAGGTAAGAAATATACTAAGTATCTAACTACCAAGTGACCCTACAGTTGGTCCGTCATTTTCCCCCTTAGTCTATGAAATCCACCCATTTTAACCAGTAGAATCGCTCCATCTCCTCTCTGTCTTATTTGACTATAACTGGATTACATTTTGCAATAAGGAACCACCATCTCTGGCTCTTTCATAAAACCACATATCTGCAAAGGGAAATTAATGGCATGTATGTTGTTTCTAAAATGGGCCAGAAATAGTGGTTCCTTATTGCAAAATGTAATCCAACTTTGTCTGTCAATTTCAATGATCAGCCCTTTGGTGATCTAGCTCATCCTGTAGGGCCCGCGAATAAACGTCCCGGGGTTTCGGCTGCTTGTCAACTTAGGGTAACTTCCAAAAACGCCACTAAGACGGTTGGGATCGACGTCAAAATATCGTGGCCTTAGCGTCACTTAATGACGGATTCATCCATGCTTTGTTCACAGCGGCATCGAATAGATTTCACTGGCTTGACACTTTCCACTACCCATGTCCCCGTCCTTTGTCTGAGGTCGTTGCAGTTTCATTAATGTTTGTTCACATCTGATAGCACAGCAAAGGTGTTGTGAGTTAAGCCCTTTGTGCTCCTCTTATGGGAACTACGAGGCGCGTGGTTCACAACATGACGCATTCACACCGACAAAAGCTTGCAAGCAAAGTGAGCTTCCAGCCCCCNGGGTTGCCTGACGATCGATCCTTTCTGCTCGGCTGAGCGGAGACAAGGCAGGTCAGGGGTTCTTCGAGGGATGCTCTTGCATGTGGACCTAGGTTTACTCCCCCCCCTCCCCCCCCCCACCCTTAACGAGATGCACAGTGTTATTTTAATGAAGAATAGGCTCTCAGAGGGAATCAACTTGACCTTCGGCAGACCAACCCGATGTTCACCCATACTTATTACATGTGGATATTTCAATTATTTATATACTTCTGGCTTTGTATTGTTCATCGACAAATGTTTTAAAGTTGGGCCGCATTCACCATACTGTGGTTAAAAAAGGGCACAACCAGACAGTATGGTAACTTCCACCAAAATTATTGTCACCATAAGGAAAAATCTTGTCACTTTCACGATAATTTTGATGGTTGTGCCGTTTAATAACCAGAATATGATAAATGATACCTAATTTTTTCTTCCATGTTGATATTCACACTTATGGCTGAATAAATTTGCAGTAATTCCTCCAGCAATTTGATGAGTTAGAATAATTAGTTTCAATCAAGGATCGTTTTCTATCAGAAGAAATTTGGCAAGGTTCTTGAGTTTATGCAGCGATTTTTTTTTATTTAGCGCAGCCACAGACGAGCGACCGGTATGTGATATGACAGAGATAGCCAGGCGGAAGTAAAAATATTAGTTTGAGGTCACAGAGAGTCTCAGATGAACTTGAGTACATTTATTTAGGGAGTGCAGACATGTCATTTTTGATGGAGGCCTTTGGACCCAAGAGAGTACAGGCCGACTTTGCCAAACTTATGCCAGAAAACTTAGTAAAAATTTCACAAATAAGGAATTCAAACCCGCCTTTCAAATAATTGTTTTAGGATCTCACGAATGAATCATGATTTTTAATTGAAACGTTACGCAAGAAATGCATTCTGAAATAAGGAGCTGCCATTTTCACGGAGTAATAACGGAATCGCACGTATAGTATTTCTAAAATAAGCCAAAAATCGTGGTACCTTCTTGCAAGATTGAGTCCAATTTGTGTACGGCCCTGAAGTGCGGAATGTGTTCCTGAAGTCTTTGTTGAAATCCCTTTTTTCTCAATTTTTCCGTGCGAGAGGTTTTTTTTCGCTACACATTTGGCGACGATGAGAGTGGAGTCAGAGACAAAAAGTGCCCGGAGGGATATAGATATGCAGCGATGCAGCAGCAGTTGTTAATACATTATTGATCTGAGGAACTCGTAAAGAAGTCTCGAGTCGCGAATATTATTTCTCGCAGTTCCAAGCTTCTCATTCCTTCTTGTTTGTCTCTTTGAGCTCGCATTCTCATCATTAGATTGTCAGGAAGCGAGCACCATGCATGTTTGTATAATAACCTGGAAGATGAAATAATTGTAATACCAAAGCAGTAACCAAGTGATATGCCCCAGCCGGGCCAAATTGACGCGCAGCTTTTCTGAAAAGACATGGCCCGTGGGTTGCATCGGACCGGTGCCGATACATACAATCTTTGAATATGCATGGGTCCACGAATACATCGTAAAAACATAATCAGAAATCAAATCACAACCTAGCCCTGGAAATCCCAAGCCGTGTCAAACTTACCCAACTATCTCTTCTCAAGTAGTTATGGTGCTTGTACGTACGAGCATTAGATAGAGGTCTATAATTACATCCTAAAAAGAGGATTAGACATCAACTTGAAAAAAGAGAAAAATCCAGGGTTAACGCAGCCGAAGATAGAAGAAACGTATTCGGGCCTCCTCTTTTAATGTTTCTTCCGAATCGCAACGAATCCTCATTGGCAGAGCACAGAGCGGAGCATTGCGAGTTCACGCCTAGCACCAGCGCGCCTTCAATTTTGCAGATACAACACGGACATCCATCAAGCACGAATAGTTGTATCTCTGCGCCGTCATCAACGACGTCCTTTCCCTTGCTTCATTTCCATGTTTTGTTGGTCCCGTTTGTCATATTTGTAATGGTGTTTCCAACTTCAAAGGCTACGTGAGCAACACTGTAGCAGCGGACACAATACTCATTTCTTCATTAAAAATTACGTGAATTAGTCACGGGGAAAACAAGATTCCCGTTGTCAGTTCACAAGTTAGGATTCTGTGTTTTTTGTATTCGGTAATTACCGTTCCGTTTGTTGTGTATGTGGTGGTGCTTAAAAAGGTACGTGAGCAACGCCAGCGAAGATTTTGATTCTAGAATGAAATTGAAAATTATGATATTTTGATGATTGTATGTTTACTTCATGTTCTTGTTGAATGCGTTAATAAATCTTCTTTATGTTAAATCATACCCTGCGTGAGGATGCGTTTTAAATTAAATTGCGTACAAAATTGTCTGAAAATTTTGAATAATATAGTATCCTCAGTTTTCCAGTAAATTCGGTTATTATTGGAGGAAACTTGGCAACGTATAAAGGCTCATACGGCGTTCTTCCTTAGCACGGCAGTATTTGTGTCGAGGGAACGACGCGAATGGATGTAGCGAGGGGAATACTCAGCGGCGATGTGATGTGATAGAGACACTGACCTGGTGAACTGAATCGATCTTGCGTCAGTTGGGAGTGCATTTCAAGGAAAAACGGGGGTTGGTTTCTTCTGGCGAGGGGCGGGGGGCGTACCTGTTGAGTGTTGCTACTGCGGTCGCGTCGAAGCTGGGCGCCCGGCTCTCGTAAGCTCTGATTGCCGCCAATATTTTTCGTCTCGACTCACTTTCAATTACCCGCTGCTCTTCACATCAAAACCTAATTCACCCGGGCTCCGCATCCATTACCGCAATCATCCCTCCGCAAATCGGTCGCTTTCCCCGTCTCAATGACCGGCTTAATCGACAGAAAAACAGAATACCGTGAGCCGAAGAGATTAAAGTGAATCAGCAGCATTAGTCCCGAAAAAAAAAACACCTCGCCGCGCCGCTAAAATCTACTTCTGAATTTAGAAATTATTCTAATAATGTAACACATAACGTGGCAACATGTAAAATGCTAAATCTCTCCAGCTTTGCGATATATCGATTATAACCTAAATAGTCGATTTTTTATCATAGCTTCAAATGGGCAAATATCGATTATTCACGCTTCACCACTGATATGCAAACGTGAGGAGTGGTTGGGGAAAACGGTCAAGTACAAAGACAATACCAAACTAGGGAACGGTCATCGTGTTTCATGCACCGACTTTAGCATTGACTTAAAAGCAACGAAGTGACTCAGTATCGAACCATGTTTATAATTCTCGAACACATTCGGTTCAGATCCTTTCAAATTACTTTAATTGTTTACCTGTTCACGTATTCAAGCATTGTATTTCACTCCTTTATTTCTATGAGATAGGAATTGGCATTTGAAAGTTCGCATACTGAAATTTGTCAATACAAACGGAGACTTCAGGACAAATTCATCCACGCTTCATCCTTATAATTCATCCGGGCACGCACTTAAGTTGTACATGCACTTTAATTTCTTCCATTCCATAGTGTGTGCTTTAAATTGTGTATGGTGGGGGTAAAGTTTAGTAAGAATTGCGGGCTAAATGTTGAAATTTGTAGACAAAGCTGTAGACAAAGAAGGCAAAAAGGACAAGGGAAGACACTATTGGTGGAACTGGCTGTTGCAATGGACAAAGGTAGGTAATAGAGGCAACCTACGAGAGACCCTTCAGTTAGTCCATCATTTTCTCCCTTCGTCAATAGGAACCACCCATTTCAACCAATAAGATCGCCACTCCCTATGTCTTCTTTATTTATAGCTTTTTCTATCAAATTCAACAATCAGACCGCAGGTGTGCGTCAAATAAAAACGGTTTTGTAAAGCGGAATAACTTCGTCGAGATGGATATGGGACGGGACGCTCGCTTCCAATTCCGTCTCGGTTCCAATGATACAATTCTATCGACACTCGTGTAGCTCAACGCATCACTCCCAATTGAAGGCGCTTTTAATGTTCGTATAGGTAAGCCGCAGTTCTGATGTGTTTAACCTCCCGCTCTTCGAAAGAAGATTAAAGGCAAGGAAGAAACTTAGTAGGATGCGTTTACCATGAAAATAAAAAATCTCAATCCAAAATTTCTTCTTAAACAACTTTAAAAACTGTACAATTTATGATCAATCGTTGTATTCACAAAATCATGGTCAAAAAATCGCGCTTAGATGCTTCATTTTGAATATTAGCTAAAAATAATAAGATCTATCTAAACAACAATTCTCTACGTTCAATATTAACCGAGATATAGCCCTTTGAACAGTTGAGTTTATGACGTCATCCCCCGCGGTAGTCATACATTCTTGATTTCTTCCACCTTGCTTTCATCTGAATTTCACGTTGAGTATTGAGTAACCAGTGCAAATTTGTGCTTCCCTCACTGACGAAAGCAAGGTGGAAGAAACCGAGGGTGTCACTATCGCGGTGGATGACTTCATGAACCGAGTGTTTCAAAGTACAACATCTAGTCAATATTAAGCGTTGAAAGTTGCAATTTGGACAGAATTTATCATTTTCAGCTAATCCACAAGAATCAAGCATCAAAACACGATTCTGTAAACAGCGCAACTGGCCCATGAGCCTGAATCTACGTATATAAATTGGTTATATCACTATAAATTAAATATATAGCCTCTAAATTACGACAGGGTAGTTAATATTGTCATTTCAGAGAACCGAAGATATGCATAGAATTTGATCGTTCCGGTAAAGTAAACAAGTTTGTTTTCAATTGGTTACCCATGTTTTGGTTTTTTTTTTTTTTACCTTTGTTACGAGTTAGGCTACTGTTTCGTTTTTATTTTTCTGCCTGAAATCAGTGGTACTCGAGAACAATTACTACTTGCAATTAGCTCTTATCTGTGGAACAAAGCTTGTTCCTCATGGCTGCAGCTCCCTTCCTTGAGCAGCAATCTGCGCGTCTTGGGAAGCTCCTGACTCAGCACTCAAGGGGAAGTTGGGAGGGCGTTACGCTGACGAGGGCAGAAAATTTGGGGAGTTGGATACGGTGCGGCGGACTAGTTACCCAAGTTGAAATTTAATTAACTGACAAATGGGTTCGGCCGCCGATATAGGTCATAAGTGTTTGGCATGTTGAAAGGGCGCACAAAATTTTCATTTCAAGTATCGGCACATTTCGGCCAAAGTATCACAAGCGCCATGCGACGTTTAAACATTTTCCCCGGAATTTTATTCATTTACAGAAAAATCGTTGGCTGAATCCATTTAAAAATTTCACTGAATTTTATCGGCTGCACAAAGAATTTCGGACTGCTTCGTGGAAAAATTTCTCTGTAAAAAAATAAAGAGGCAGCGGAAATTTTTAAACGTCGCATGGCGCTTGTGATACTGTGGCCGGAAGGTAACGGTATATAGATCATGTAAGAACTGATTCTCCGCAAAAATTAATAGCCTACCCAAATTAAAAGCAATGATCCAAATTGTTTTCACAATTTTCAGATGTCCGTTCCATCCTACCAAATTACAATAGCACTGATTTTTCCCTTCTTTTCTGACAGATCGCCATTTCCTTTACAAAATTACGTAACTCCATTTCAATGTTGCCAAATTTCCCCTCGCAAATTGCATATAAACCAGGAGAATCTCGGGCATTTCTAACTGAGAATTTACCTGATTTTTCCTCAGATTTCATGCAAAAATCAAAAATTTTTGGATATAACTTGCACATGTTCATTATTCAAAAATAAATCAAAAGTTCGGGTCAGTTTGGCAACTTTGGAATGGAGTTACGTCCCTTGTCCGATAGACGACAAAATCTCCGAATTAATTCGCACAACGGTAGCAAAAATCAAAGTTCTAACTTTGAGTTCCCCGAAGATGAAGGTATAACACTGAAAGAAAAAGAATCTTAAAAAGATTAAAGAACTTTCCTTTTCGTTACCCTGTGCGAATCAAGTTCCTTTTAATATTGCAAATCAGTGGTGCCACATACACAGGGAATAAAAGTATCGCCAAGTACTCCTTCACAGGTACTTTTTTGAATGTGTTAAAGTCAGTTCAAATAGTGGCTGGTTTGCTATTTTCTTTTTAAAAGCCAAGAGAAATAAACTGTCATTAAAATGATCAATCTCACGATTTAATTTTAATGCCAAGACTTAACGTTTTCACAGTAAAATTTTATGATTTGCCAACGTTGGGGGGCTCGGCAAAATTCTGCTAGCGACGCGGCGTGGCCCGATCGTTGGAACTTTTGATTAATTGAAGCGAAAACTTGGTGGCAAGAGAAGATGAAAACGGAAACGTTTCTGCGAAAGGTTACATGAGCATCGTCATGGAAAAGTTCAAATGAGCCATTAAATCTTCATTTCTCATACTGCGCAACGACGAGCCCTCCTTCAAGAAGCGGTGCTTTTTTTAAAAAAGAAAAACTGGCAATACTGTTCGGCCCCGATTCTTAAACTTCTACTGCACAGTAATAAAGGAGGGATCTTTAGATTATTCTGCGGGCGTCGCTTATGAAAAATTGAGGCACACGCAAATGTAGTTTGAAAACATTGAGGAAGGCTACTGGTTTTCCATAAAATGCTTATTCTCAGAGACTAGACCCTAAGGTTGTCATAAAGCCACCGTAAGTAAAAGTTCTCCTTAACTGTAGAAAATATTTGCTCTACCGCGTTCATCAGAAAAGTTTTTTTCAGTTTTAAGAAACACTGAAGAAAAAGTGAAGTTGATTTAACATTCTGGGTGTAAAAAAAGTGTGCGAGAACTTACAAAATGCTGAATTAACTGATACAGCAGTTATTTTAGCAATGTGAAGATGTAAAACTTACTGCCGTAGCGGGTAATTCAGCATTTTGTGGGTTCTCGCAAACCTTTTTTTACATCCAGAATGTTAAATCTACTTCGCTTTTTTTTCGGTGAATATTACCAATTTTAGGTCAAATATTTTGTTTTTCTTTCATAATATATGTATTCTTTCACTTAGCTATCATGGTTCAATTCGCTCTGAAAGGACAAATTTATACAGCTTAGAATGAATTTTTTGATAAATGTAAAATATTGAAGAAGAGAATGACGGGTCGATGAAAGAAGGAAGGAGATAAAGAGAGTGGGAGGGGAGGAGGAAGAGGGAGAGAGAGAGAGCTGGCATTCATGCCCCACCAAACAGTTAAGATCAGAGACCATCAAATTTTGTCACCCTGATTGTAATCCGACCCGAACCTTCAGGTTAGTAGTCAGCTGCGCTAACCATTAGCCCGATAGAAATCGGCTTTAATAATGGTTACTCGTAAGAATTGCGAGAGTGGAGCGAAAAAGAGAATAAGAGAATGAGAGGGGAAAAAAATAAATTGACTTGATGAATTGAAGTGATGAATAGATAGATAGGGGGACTATCATCAAAAAGTCAGAAAAGCTTTTGCCTGTATAATTTAGGGTCATATGAAGCGTGAAGTAGGTCGAGCATTCAGAGTGGATGGATAATCGTGCAAGCAATAAAATAAATTCGGTTTCCGGGAGGCGCTATTGTTATCTGGTCTTCCATTTTCTCTTTTCCTCGGAAATTTACAAATTTCACCGGGCTGCTATGTTTCGGAAGAAAAGGGGACAACATAATGAATTAGGGCGGGTGGGTTTGTGAGTAGTGATTCTTTATCCACGAGCAGCACGCGAGTTCTTAGTCTCTTTCGTGACTAGCACTGCAACGTAAAAAAAAAGAAAAAAGTGCGTTGTTCAGTCTGTGTTCAAACGCAACTAACGCTGTTCAAGCAGCGATGCATAAATTCATATATGAACCATATCAATGGAATTCACTGACGTATGAAAGTAATAAAAGGTGTCTGTTTATGTACTGGTATTTCCGATATAAATTGGCCCTGAAACATTTGTTTTTCTCCTTCTTTTTTTTAGAAAAAAATCAAGTGTCTTAATTTTAGACGACACTGTTTACTTTACAAACTCAAAATAAGCAAAGACAGAAGCCCAACATTTCACACTGGATGAAGATTGTGGAAATGTCATGATCATGAGACCAATACCATCCCCGTGCGATCCATACAAATGTTGCAATTTTGCCCATCAAGAGTGTCCGATATTTTCTATGATTGAAAATAAATAATTGAAAAAAAATGACGTGGTTTGCCCATTGTGACGTATTCGTGACGTAAGCTCTGATCCCATTCCTTCTAGAAGGCTGCGTACTTTAAGGACGGCCTCTGAGAGGATGATTCGATCTGTACAAAAATATCTTCCCTTCATCTATTGATTTAATATATTTAAGTGCTGTTTAATGTACAGCACTTAAATATTACTGACTATATTATTTTATGTATATATTATCGACGGTGTAAGTCGGCAATCACATAACTCGGTTTACGACATCGCTGACTTCTTGTCAATTTCACTTCTTGTTAATTTTTTCGGCGGAAAACTACTCAATGGCAATTCCTTCAAACTGCCGTGATTTTTCTTCTCTGTGCAAAGAAAATTCTGCATAAACTTCTAGGAATGATGTCAATTCGTTCTCCTTTGAAAAAATAACATAGAGGTGGAGATTTCCAGACATCGCAAACGAGGTATGTGATCGCGCACTTACGCCGTCGATTTCCGAAAATTTCGATATATTTCCTTGTGCCACCCCCCCCCCAAAATTAATGGCTAACTAACACTCACGTTGAATTACACTTGACAACGAGGCAATTCTTATCAGTTTATTCAGACCCGCGGAAGTGCCCCCTCCTCCCGCCCTTCCGGGGGGCCAAGGCGCACGGTGTCTAATCTTCGTTATTACGATCCCCCGACAGATATCAGGGTCGTCAATGAGGCAGGGGAGGCAGAGGGGGGAGGACGGGTGCTTTATGGGCTCGACCAGAGTTTAAGGGTATGCAGGTGCGAGGGGTGGGGTGGGGGGTCGGGGGCGCGGGTCCGTTTCCGACCTAGTTCGGACCTAATTTACTGGACTTGATATCGCAATCACCGCGTTTATTTGCTTTGGTCGCTTGGCAGAGTGGACTTCATTGACGCACGAGCGCGATTGGACGTATTTCTGCCCGACGGAACTATGCGCATCGAGACATGAGCTCTGAGACCCATGAGAATATATGCGTAACAGGGCTCACGTTATGATGCACGTAGTTCCGTTTGGCGGAAATACGTCCGATTGGCTGTAACATGAGTGAAACATGGGCACGGCATCGCATCGCATCGCGCGCCGAGCCCCGGGGCCGGGGGTGGCGCAGATTCACCTTCGATCGATAGAGAGCGCTATCCTCCGTCATCCGCAACACTTGCAAAACGCTTACGGAGAGGACTAGCTCGTAAATACGTCAATGAAACAGCGGTAGGCAAAAAAAAAAAAAAAAAAAAAAAAAAAAAAAACGAGAAAAAAAGCACACACACACTCTGTCCCGTTCGGAACGTTTCTTACTACCTGACAAAATTCTTCACATGAGGGTGCGATACCAAAACAATCCCAGCGGGCTAATTGTCAATATTGATAGACAAAGCTATGGACAGAGAAGACATAAGGAGTATGGGGCGATGCTATTCGTTTAAATGGGTGGTTCTTATAGACTAGAGGAGAAAACGATGGACTATAGCCAAAACGTTGTCTCATGGGTTGCCGTTAGTTAGTCTATAACTTATCTCCTTTGTCCATTACAACCACCTGCTTCTACCCATGGGATCATATCATTTTGCCTTCCTTGTCTGTAGCTTTGTCTACCAAATTCAAAAATCCAGCCCGGTGGTCGATGAGAAACGTAATGATACTCAACATTTCGGATATGCAGAATATCGATGCTACCACACTCGCACCTCGGAATAAATTCCAAGGTGGAATTCCAAGTTATAATTTATGGAAATGGAACAACCTAGTAGAGCTATCACAAGGTGTAGGCAATGCGTGCTCTAACAATTAAAGAAGTGGTATGGACAATGGTATAGACAAGGCTCTACAGCTTACCGAATCACCGAAAGCTGCCGCACACAACTATGGCTCAGCAACGGTTCACAATTTTGGAGTAACGATTGCATTTGATTAAATTGGACGATGAGGTACTTACAACTAGATAAGCCTTTTGGTAGTTGGTTGAATCATCATATTTTACTCACCTGAAACAGAAAGAGATACTAGATGAGAAAAAATTGGTAGAAAACGATCGAGAGAATGAAATAACTATTACATTCAGAACGCACGCGTAGTTTTTACTAGATAACGTGCCCAAAGAAATCGAGTGCCCACACAGCCGAGGATTGTTAAGACGTATTAGGGTATCGTTTTTTTACCTTTTTCGACCGAATCTGAGCTACGCCTCTTTAGCAGGATAGAGCGGAGCATTGCAAGTTCACACCTCGCGCGCAGCGCGCCTTCAATTTTGCAGATGCAACACGGACATCCATCAAGCACGAATAGTTGTATCTCTGCGCCGTCATCAACAGCGTCCTTTCCCTTGCTCTATTTCCATATTGCCTTGGTCCCGTTTCTCGCATTTGCAATGGTTCTTCAAACTTCAAAGGGTGCGTGAGCAACACTAGCAGCAGACATAATATTATTTCATCATCAAAAATTACGTAAATTAGACACGGCGAAAACAAGATTCCCGTAGCCAGTGCTCAAGTAAGGATTCCGTGTATCACGTATTCGGTAGTTTAAATTTACCGCCTGCTAAAAAACCGAAGTTCTCATGAGAAACATCGGTAGTCAAATCAATAATGCGGTATTTAACGATCAAATTTTCCAAGTTTTGAATCTTCTTCCACGATAATACGGTGATTATCGCGTTATTTTTCAATTTCTGATTGGTACTCGCACGTTGACTTTGGTATTTTTTTGAGCTACTAGTTGAAGCTCAATAATTCTGATAAGAAACCATAAATGCTAATTTATCATGAATTGAATTTGGACACTAATGATAACTTCACTATTATTTTAATGAAGTTTTTATGAGGGAATTCGTCTTTGTGGTATTTTTAGGTCCTATTCCCATCTAGGGGCCTGTAGGCTAAACTATTCGGAAAGCTGACAATCTCGTCTCAGTCAATTTAACGTGACAATATTAGGATTTGCGCTGTCACTCCTCAATGTAAGATCGTAATCTTTTCAACCCTTGTCCCTTCTCTTGGAGCAGGGTCGAAAGAGGGACGGAGGCCCGAACCTTTTTTGAGCCAAAGGGTTAGTCTTTGTTTGATGAAGCTTGATGAAACTTCTCCGACCTCCCACCCTTCCTCGATGCTTTTTCACACCTTTGGACACTAGCGTTGCATGATATCGGGCGTCTCGGATGATCCCGGCTATGATGGAGCGCTGAGCTTGAATAATGGGTCGTGACAGCGGCTCATCGGAACCATGATTGAGTATAATACGACAGCTCGGCTCAAACAGACGTATAAGCCCGTAAGAATCCAATATTACTTGCGTTCCTCTACCGATAATCTCCGCAATTAAGTTTGCCGCTCGGCTAATCGCTCAACGGGCTTTTGCAGACCGCGACCCTTTCTCGCCCCTCCTTGCCACATATTTATATTGATATAACTTAACGTCAGTTCATCTTCTCTTGAGCAAACGACAGAAACGCCTCCACGTCATCCTCTTAATTAATTTGAAATAAAGGCATTTCGAGGTAAGATGAAGTTAGTGACTCTTACACCATTTTCCGGATTGATAAGTGAAAACGTCCAGTCAAAAATTTTCAATCGTAATAATATCCATGTTAAATTGTTTCGTAAAATGTTAATATGTTTACCTTTTATGGACACTAAATCAACGTTTCAAGCAAAAATTCACATTGTGTTGTATCACACTGTCCCACGTTGATGGCTAACGAACAAAACCGCCTATCTGCAAATTGACGATTTTGCAGAGCAAGGAGAAAATTTCACAATTTTTGTAATTAAATGTTAGATTTGCAATTTTTTGTTACATTACAGCGCCATTGAAGCGCTCTCCTACAGAATTGGAACTAAAATTAAATCATCAGCTTGCGTATTTTATACTGTAAAATGCGGTGAGGCTACTGACTTTTTTTTTGCCAAAATTGTCAAGTAGGTGGTATTATTCGTTACCCCTCGATGTTTATTGAATCATTTCAATGATAAGTTTCAACGTTCGCAAACTAACAGCGTTTTTCTTGGCGTTTTTTATTTTTGGCCCTGGCACTTAACATGACTGCCGCAGGGTCAATTTCCTCAATTTCTGTGTGTTTTTTGCATCAAATTGAGTGGCATTTAACCCCACTAAGCTGCGGTATAATTATTTTATCCTCTCAAATTGAATACAGCATGTACTGCCTGTCTCTAAAATATAAGATTGGTCGAATGATTAAAGCTCTAGCATTTGATAGACTGAAGACATGAGACCGATCCGGAAGATTTGAGCGCAGGTCGAAGGTTTGTACTGCCGTACTAAGAAAGAACGCCATACGAACATTCGAGAGTTGCCAAATTTCCGTCGATAAAATGTTTACGTTTGAGGAAAGTCATTCATATTCCCTCTTGAAATTTTCAAATATTTTAAATTAAATTGCGAACAAAATGATCCGAAAAATTCGAGGACCATTGTTTGCAATGTTCCAAGAAAATTCGGTTTTTATTGAGGTAAATCTGGCAACGTTTAAGGGCTCATACGGGATTTTTCCTTCGCACGGCAGTGTAAGAGTTAGACGAGTTGCATCAAGGTCTTCCTCCACGTTTTGAATGGCATTACGGGACAATCACAAGTGAGCATGCAAAGAGAAAATCAAGTGCAGCAGGTACAAAACGTTCACGACTGACGGAAGTATGTGCAGCAAACTTGAAACTGTCGGCTCCGTCATGAGGCCTCGCGCCACTCCGGCGCGGCTGAGGAAGGCGTTTCTCGAGCAAATAATCTGACATTTACAGGGTCGAAAGTCAATGTTTTTCCCGGTCAATATTGACAGGATAGACCTGAGGTGAGCGGAGGTCGTACGCGAGGGGAGTGGAAGGGTGGGTTATCCAGCATGATAACGACACTCGCCTGGAAAGGTAAGAAAACGAGCCAATGTTGCCACGTGGCACGAGTGCCTTCTTTTTCTTATCAGAGTTGTAAAAAAACTACTGAACCGTGTTAGAATGAACCTTCTTCGAGACGCGTTCCGTCATTAATATGTATTGAAGTGAACGATACTCGCCTACAAAAATTCCCAAGACGGGCGGTGCACTAAACCAGGTCCGAACTGAAACACCCCGTTAAATCATTTTTTCCTCAAAACTGTATACACGTGACACACTGCGAGAAATTAAAAAAAATCTACTTCTACATAGGATTCATGTATTAAGTTTTTTTTTTCTTTTTTTCTTTTTTTTTTTTTTTTTTTTTTTTTTTTTTTTTCTTTTGAGAGAGCTTGCGCACTCTAGATGTGGGTCATTTGGCCTTAGTCGTTAGACAAACAGCCACCACTTAGGAAAGGAGTGATTTAGCATGAAATTTGATGATTGATTGGGTATGATTCAAGTTCTTGGTAGAGTTCTAATTCTATTCTCGAAAGGATAGTTTTGGAACCGATGATCAGTTGAGGATCCGGGTTTCTCATGATGTTGTAGATATTTGTTGGTTGTTTCATACTTGGACAATGAAGAAGGATATGGTCGATTGTTCCTATCTGCCCACATGGGCAGTGTTATGGTTAACATTATTCTGATCAAAATTCTAACTGGTCATTTGTCAAAAAAAAAAAAAAAAAAACTAGAGACTACCAATTTGCATATTGAGGGGCGATAGGGTGGATTCATATTCAGAGGGGGATTCTACTGCTTCTACCTTTAAACACAGGTTTGCAACCACCCTTCGCCCCGTCCAATAAATAGATAAAATTACGTAACACTCCATTTGACTCCCTCTTATGAGGTTCGTATGATGATTACTGGATGAGAAATTGTCACCTCGCGTTAAACCATCATCATCATAGTTTTTCGAAAATTCGGCGAGACGCGCCACTTCTATCTCCACGTAATGCGACCAATAGATCACGAATAAGACCCATCGGAGCGATTGTAATGACAACGGCAACGGTGAAAAAGACTGGGTACTATGGAAAGGGCCGTTCATTAGGGGAAACTGTTTACGATCCCTTTTCGCTGAGGTGAAGGGGATTGCAGGGACTCTTCGGAGCACGAGGTGAACGACAAGGCTCGTTATAGCCGTTAATCCTATATATTAAAATGCAAAGTTCCAAATCTTGGGGCATTAACTTTGAGAGAACCACCGGACCGATTTGCGTGATTTTTTTTTTAAATGAAAGCCCCTGAGCTGTAGATTTGCAGGCTGTGATCGTTTTTTCGATTATCTCAAATTTTCTCCCATAATTTTCTCAAATTTTCTTCGATGCATTAAAACGGAGGTCCGAATCTTTGGACGTTAACTTTGAGAGAACCACCGGACCGATTTGCATGATTTTTGTTTTAAATGAAAGCCTATGATCTGTAGATTTGCAGGCTGTGATCNGAGTCTCTTTTCAGCAAATATTGCCAAAGAGTTCATGATCAGTACTGATATGTTACCGCAAATTGCTCTTTTGCTTCAAAATCGGGGTTGGCGACGCGTAACCGACCGGACATTTTCGGCCTTTAAAGTCTCATATTATTAAATATAATAATAATTCATCATATTTTTTAGCATGGATAGGTTCAGGGACATCATTCCTATTGATTAATTAATTTGGTTTTCAATCGTTTTGCCCTATGTCGTTCAGAACCCACGGCGACACGACTATGCCTATTATCGTGAAATCACCCGTATGGACTATTCTCATTTTAATTGATGAAAAAAAAATATGTTCTAAAGGAAGATATAATGTGTGTTTTGTAAATATTAAGGTAGTTCCGTATCAAACTTAATGATTTCCAAAGCACACAAATTTCTACACAATTTCTTATAGCCTTTTATAGCCAATGGCGATAAAGTGTAAAGCCCGGCGATAGGAACTATAGCCCGACTGTATACTTTTTTATAGCTTCGTATAGCCCGGCTATATGATTTGCTCCGCTTTCTACAGCCAGCTGTATGATTTTCAATAGCCTTCTTTAGTCGGCTATAAGAACTCCTATGGTATTTTGAAACGCAGCTCCTATCGCCAATTTTTACCAGGGTTGTTTCTTGATAAAAAGAAATTTGACGTTGAAAAATTGTTGAAAATTTGGCGTATGCCCAAATATAAGTTGTGTAGCATGACCGTAAAAACCAAAACTACATCATTAATGAGAAAAACTAGGGTCATTCGTTGAAAGACCATTCGAAAAGGGGGGCAAAGGATGTCCCATTCCGGTTAATCTGGCGTTCCTAAGTTTGTGAAAAACCTCGGTTCTTCTACTTTTGGTAAAATTCACTGAACTTTGCACAAAATATTCAGAAAAATTACCTCATCAACATAAAATATTATATGAGGCACACCTTTCAAAATAAAAGCCTCAGATTGACAAAGAATCCGATTAAAATCTGAACAGTCCCAGCAGCGTCAAGTGTATGTGTGCCATTTTTCCGAATTTTCCTTCACTTATAGTGGACAGTCGTTCTTTGGACAGATTCCCTTTATCTCTTGGAGGCCTCTTGGAGTATACGTTATGTCAGTAAATGCGTTTATCAAGACGGCATTTAACGTAGCAGGGTTCTGAAGATAATTCTGACAAACCGTAAGTCGAATTTGTCGGTTTCGGTTTGAAAATAGATTCTCGCTCGGGATTAAGGTAATTTACCACTACAAAAAGAACAAAATAAAAATGAAAAAAAAGCTTTCGTTTAGTGAATTCCCAAGATAAATCCAAAGTGCCTCAACATTTACCGCACCTGTAACGTTTTTTATTAAGTATTTTGTATTTTTTTAGAGTAGCAAATCAGTTGAACTCCTCATACGGGTCTATTTTCAAAATGTTTTTGTTGTTTTTTACTCGAAGTTCGTAAAAACTGTTCTTCTTATGAGCTTTTGTTAGAGACGTCTTAAAACCTCGAATACTTCGCTATAAACCAAGAGAAGAAGCCGTTAGGCGAAAACAAGGGATACGTGGATACGACCCTTAACCTTGGAATATGAATCTTTTCCAAAATCTAAAAACGAGCACGGACTCCGTGAAACATAATTCTTCGTTAGACTCCTCATGGAAGTTTGATTCTTTGCAGACCTCCACGATAACGCAAAGAGGAGCCACGGCATTAAAACCATTCCTTGAAATTATTTCTGAGCACATTATTTGAATTAATTTAACCGGAATCGGCCTAACTGAATTTCACTTTGCCCCTATTTCCTCTCATGTTTCATTTTTCAAAACAGTACGACGCAACAAAACGGATTGTCCATTCCGTGAATTTTTCCCTGCTTATAAAGAGATATTCCTAAATATTTTAAGGGTAAAGTTCTAAATAAAATCTTGGTGAAAACTAACGCCATTCATCCAACTCTAAATTAAGTGGTTGGTTGGACAACCGACAACCTACGGAAACTTTCTATTTACTTAGAATTCGTCCTTATGGGTCGTAAAACTTTAAGAGCATATAAAGAAATAATGTGTTTAACATTCGTCGTATCTAAGGAGCCGCATTAACACGTTATCTCCAGCACACGGTCAAAATTGCGTTTCTTAAAATGAGTAATTGACGATCCGAACTTACCATATCCGCCCAATGAGGGGGCCGAAATGCACCAAATTAAAACATCTCCATTGCATCACTTGAAGAAGGCATAATGCTGCATGTGACAAGCACAGAATGCTCCGCTTGCTCGAAATCCTCAAGTATAGTTCAGGGAATGCGTGGTTGTCTGGGCTGCGTAATCATGAAAAAAGAGCGGGCTCATTATTGAAATTGATAGACAAAGCAATAGACAAAGAAGACAAAGGAGAAATGGAGTGGTCCTATAGGTGGAAGCAAGTGGTCGCAATGGAAACATTGTGTAAATAATAGATTAACTATAACGGCAACCAACAAGAACCCCTTTGTATAGTCCACCATTTCCCCCCAGAGTCTATGACAACGACCCGTTTCAACCGATAGGACCGGTCCATTTGTTGTCTTCTTTTTCGATCGCTTTGTCTATCAATTTCAATAATCAGTCAGCAGTCCGCCCTCAGTTTCAGTACAGACGTCTCTCGAATCCATCGAGCGTGAACAGTTGTAGAAAGACGTCACCATTCAAGATGCTGGCTTAAATTGTCTAGAGCGAAACAGTGAAGCGCAATGCTTGACGTTTCTGAAGTAAGACAGGACAATTAACCTTCAATTTTCGCGCAGATATCTCACACAATTATCGAGCACGGCTGGTGTGTAAAAACGATTCTGACCGCCTGCTAGCTGAGCAGCTCTAGAGTGAAGGGGCAAAGTGACGATGCGAGAAAGGAAAACTTGCCTTCAATTTTCGAAAGCAGGGTGTCTACTAAAACTGGCCGGCAAAAATTAAGTACTATTACAGTACTTTTTCAGTTCCTTTCCAAAAAAATTTAGTACCTCATGAGCAGAACAAATTTAGTAATTCTTCAGTACCTTTAAGTTGATTGTTGATTTGAGGCCGTATTATTTAATCGTGTTTCTTACTATAGCTTGTTTACTTTTAATTATTCTATAAAAATTATCCATTTGCTGAATGCAAGCCTATCCTAAGCACACTGAAACCATGTGTTCAAAACTGTAACAGCGGCAAAAGAAAACCGACGAGGCCGACCAGCGTGGAGGCTACCTTAACATTAATCTTCCATCGAATTGCTAAGGCGCAACGATACAACTATTCGTACTCTTCGGAATGCGTGAGGTATCACGCCACAATGGAAGGCGTTTTCGAGACTGCCAACTGTTCAAATCCGGATTCTTGTGCCGCATAAATAGCGTGTCTTCTAAAACTGGCTGGCAAATATTAAGTCCTTGTAAAGTACTTTTTTAGTACATTTCCAAAAAATTAAGTACCTCATAGGCAGACAAATTCAGTACTTATTTGGTGCCTTTGAGTGACAAAATTTGAAAATTGTCGGAATCCACGCGCAAATCGCACTTATACGCCTTGTCCTCCAACCCTAGTAGCAGAACCACAGAAGGAAAAGATAAATATTATGTACGAAAGTTATTTTTTTTTATAATGCATGCACTACAAAAGTTTTAAAAGTGAACATTTTTATGTAACCATTATATAAAAAAATGTTATAATTTTCATGAGCTTTTCGCGAACATACTAAAAATTCTTCTAATTCGCGAAAAGCTCACGAAAATGATGACCTATTTTTTTATATAATCGTTACATAAAAACGTTCACTTTTAACACTTTCGTATGCATGCGTTATATAAAAAAATAAAAAATGTGTGTATAAAAAAAAATACCTTATCTAGCTTTTATCATTTTTCATACATTGCGGTCAGGTCTGAACTTTGATTTTCTTTTTTTTTTAATATATAAGCGTTACACGTTTTTTATATAAAACGATCATTTAGATAACAGATATGTTTTTTTATACTTTTTTTAGTAAAACAAAAATTTGTTCTGCTACTAGGGAAGCCCCTTAAATTAGGCAACGTTTGAATCCTCATAGACCGCTCTTGCTTAGCGGCGCAGAGTGGGTACCTTTGTGAGGGAGGCTGAGTTTCGGGCAGTTTATTCAAACTCGATAAATCGGTGGACACAACGAGAGCTTTCCAGCATCGAGCTTTCGTTGATCGGCGCGAGCTTTCGCTAACGACACGGCCCCGGAGTCCCGGCGGGATGTCCCCGGTATTCATCGCACGAACCCGGTGACTACAACGACCCCTCCAACACCTCGCGCCCCTCCCCTTCCCCATCCCTGTCCGACACGGCCCCCTCCCCTTTAACAAGAGGCCATCGGGACTGCACAATCTGTTCAACATAATTATAATGGAGTCAGAGTGCGGCTCGACCACTGTGACGTAAAAGCCGAGTGCTTGTGCCACTCTGCAGAGGACTACTGCATTGCATGATACAGTGCACAGTTCAAAATTTCCGTATTTTTGGTCACTTGAGGCTTATTTTATTCCTGTTCCGTCGACCGAAACAATTTTGTAAATCAACCAAATTTGTGGTTATAGATCAACCAAAATTAGAGTACCTATGGGGAGAGTACGATAATGTGAGTAATTTTAAGGTTGGGTCATGGAGGTATGTATTGTACATCGTCATTTTTATCGAAAATATAGCGAAAGAGTGAACTAATTTTGGCACACACGGGGCTCGGTGTGGGTCGTTAAAAAATCAACGGCGAATGTTACCAAAACATTGTTGAGAACAGCTAACGGTATCACACTAGGTAGTAAAATTACCTATTTACAAGTGATTATTCATCGTCTCCCGGGCAAACGAACGTAACTCCATTCCGAGGTTGCAAAATTGACTCAAAAAATTCCATATTTAACAAGAATATACCTGTGCAATTTTTGTGGACAATTTTTCTGATTTTTTATTAAATTAGAGGAATAATCAGTGAAATGATCGGTTAGAAAAGTCAAAAATTCTCTTGATAAAAATGCAATTTGCGCGAGGAAATTCTGCAACATTGGAAAGTGGTCACGTACTTTCGTGAAGGGGAACGACTTATTCTGCCTTGCTAGGGAATAACGCCGTATGAACATTTGAGAGTTGCCAAATTTCCTTCGATAAAACGTTTATTTTTGAGGAAAGTTAGTAACATTTTTCATTGAAATTTTCAGGAACTTTAGGTGAAATTGCACACAATATGAGCTGAAAAATTGGAAGGAAAATATTCAAAAATTTACAAGGAAAGAGTTTTATAAAATGTAATTTGACAACGCCTAAAGGTTCATAAGGCGTTTTTCCTTGGCACAGCAGTGTTGTAGAACACAAACTCTGGTAAGTATAGGAGGAGAAACATATGGTCTGCGTTTTACTATGAACTCGGCAACGGAGCTTAATGAAGTCGAGCTGAGATAACTTTTATCTCCCCACTTCATTGCAGCTCTTCCCGAGGGACTAAACGACCACCAGAGCCCCCACCCTTCCGACCCTTCCGTCCATCCTGCATTGAACTATCCATTCATTTGTGTTTAGACCGTTGCATTTGTGCAGTTTCATCCCTTCCTCCGCCCCTACAGATGAAGGGCAGGGTTTCCAAGTCGTTTTCACGATACTAAGGTCACCAAATCGAATCAGTGCTAAATGGATAAAAATGAGGCTAAAATCTCTGTGTTCTTTTTTAGGGATGAGAAACAATCCGTTGCCTAAATCGTCGTTCTCGGGCAAAGTAACGTACTTTCATTCCATGGTTGCAAAATTGACTCAAACAATTCAATTTTTCACAAGAATGTACCGGGGCAATTTTTATCCCAAATTTTTCTGAGTTTTTCATGACGTTAGATGCATTCCTTCCTTCCTTCCTTCCTTCCTTCCTTCCTTCCTTCCTTCCTTACGAGAGAAGTTTGAGTTCTCTAATTTTTGCAATTCTAGTCTTAATTAAATGTACTTTCCTTGTTTTTTACCCTTGTGATATCATTATTTTTAAGGGTCTGGTTACCTGTGTAATGTTTAAATGCAAAATACGGTGCAAAATCACATGTTTCACAGGAAAAGGAAGTCGACCCAATCAATCATTTTCGCCTCATCACCAGGTATGCTTTCCTGAAGTATTTCATTTCAATTTTCTCCTTTCAGGTTTGAGGGTTTCCAATTCTTCAACTAAACATTTTTAAAACTACCCTCGGTTGAGTGAAGTTCGTTTAAAAAGGTTTGATGGCAAATCCACGATTGAACCGATTATTTTTCAAATCACGTGAACGCCAATCTCTATTTTGGTCGTGTAGGTGTAGTTTTCTCTTTGTTCTCTCTGGTGCGATCAATCATGTCTGCTTTCAAAATAGCCTTCTAAAAAACACATTTTTCGGAACTAAAGGATTGTCAACAAGGCGAATAAAACGAGTTTTCTTGTTTTTCTCGCATTCGCAATTTTGGCGCTTACGTGGTATGGAAAATAATCGATTCAATTCCAGTGCGCCCACAACTATTGCAATAAATTATTGTCAGTGGGTAGTACGGACAAATACACCGAAAAATTACGTAAGTAGCCTGCCAGACGCTTCACTGAAGGTGGGTCGTTGCAGTCGCCCAGCTCCTCAGCCCTTACGACGTTACCGGCGTCTGTTTCCGTCAGCCTAGAGGAGTAGGCGTTCTTTCCACGCTTTTGTCGCGGCGCGGCGCGGCGTCCTTTTATTCGCTTTTAATTGAAGTGCATACTTTTTGCACGCTCTTATCAAATTGCATTTGTCTACAAGGGAGCTCTGTTCCGGGCAGATTAAAGGTTTACAGCGGGGCCAGGCAAAGAGGACGGCATCGCCCGACTCTTTCATTCGAAACCTGCTCGAGCCCGACAATGCGATGTGGTAAAATCGATGGTTGAAAACGGAATGAAAAAAAAGCGAGCCGTAGACGCTGCCAACGCTGCCCCTGCAAAAGCGCCACGTAATTTATGCAAGTGTTTAGGGTTTTTTTTTTCTTTACATTTTATCGTAGTTACATGACACATGTCTGCAGAAAGACAGACAGAGAGAGGGGAAAAAAGTGGAAAAGTGCTAATACCTTCGAATTAGAGAGGGGCTCAGCTGTTTCCTATGTAGGCGCTTTTTTAAGTTCCCTGAAAAGGATGAGCAACGTTGAGTGAAAGAACTCGCCTCACCAAAATTTCAACTGTAAATTTTGAGAGAACTATGCTACCGCTAAAAAATAAATTATGGAAAAACTATTATCATCCTCCAATCTTTGATATAAGAAGCTTAAAATAAAGGTTTCACAGATTAGTCTATTCCAAATATGTTAGGCCCCTCTCCGCCATCTTGTTGTTGAGCTGGTGTGTCATTTGAACGCATTGCCGCTAGTATACCAGAATTTCTTAAGCAGGTTGAAACAAAAAAGCGTGCTATATTGGCTGAGCGCTTAAAAAATGAGCTGATCAGAGCTGGATCAATTAGCGAAAATTGCCAAAACAATTAGGAGCCACCGCGGTGCGTCGAAAAAGTTTGTCCGCATGGACCAAGCCGTGGCTATGGGAGCGTTTATAAATTACGTAACGCTCTAAAGAAGAGGGATACGAGCCTACGTTACGCTACATTACAAGAAAAGCGTTATGTAGCCCTGTCTATTGGTATAGAATACACAAAATCAAAAATTGATCATCCTCTATTTTTTTACGTGATTTGTCACACTACATAGAGAAAAAAGCTTTGTACTTGGGACCCGAAGTTGAGGTCATATGGATCTCTGAAGTTTTCTGATCACGCATCCAAAAACTTCAGGTCGAGCTACCGAAGTTCGGGTCAGACATCGAGGCACTTCGGTATGTACCGGAGTACTTCAGATGTGTGACTCGAACCCTTCGGTATATATCGAAGTACTTCAGATGTCGGCAACTTCGGCAACTTCGGCAACTGGACCTCAAGTTTTTAGATACGGGATCCGAAAACTTCAGAGATCAATATGACCTCAACCTCGGGTCCCACGCACGAAGTTCTTTCTCCATGTAATTTCCCACAATTTTAGGGATCTTAAAGGGTAGGAGGAGGAGGTTCGTTAAGCGTTACGTCATATTAACGGGGGTCCGAGGTCAGAAATTCCGAAAAAGTCCGTAACGTAACTTATGATGGCTCTCTGAGTCTATGTACGTGTTCTCGGAACGTAAGAGGTGAATTTGACAAATGCGATGGATACCACGACGAGTAAAGCCGCGCCGCGGTAGAACTTATTTGCATATCATATCCAGTTGATTTGAGACGATCAATCGACGGTGGCCCACTGCTGCCGAGCGATATTCCCGCCGAGGCCGTGGATCGAGGGTTGCGGATATTCCCGGTGAAATTGTGACAACGCGGCGATGAGCATCGGTGAGCGGTGACCCGGACGGCGAAGCTCACTCGCAGCCACCGCCACCCGCACCTCAACACGGGGCTCGGCCCGCTCCGCCCCGACACACAGTTCAACACGTGTATCAGTCGCGAATGCAAAATTTCCCTCGACGCACAGTGGATCGAGTCAGTTAGAGAGTAGTCGGAGAGACGCACACATGCACCGATTACTCAACGCGAAACTCTGATGAAAGCAAGAAGGCATGGAACAAAGGGTGTTACTACCTGAAGGTACCTACTTCAAATCTTTGAGCCTGAAAAATGAAGCTTCATCCGAAGCTCGTTGAGATGTGCTGAGATGATTCCATTCAAGATGCGATAACTCGACATCAACCGTTTCACTTAGGAAGTTTATCTAAGTTCCTAAAAGTCGCAGAGAGTCCTGGTAACGATTTTTTGCAGTTTCCGGATTTCCGGACTTCCGGCCAGAATGAGTTAGTCGCGCTGGTCATAGAATCGGGTTTTGATGTTTGATTCCTGCAGACTAAAGCTAAAAATAATAAGATCTATCTAATCAGCAACTCTCTACATTCAATATTAACAAAGATGTCGCGTAATGAAGAATTCGTTCTGAGACGTCATCCATCGCAGTAGTGACACACTTGCTTTCTTCCGTCTTGCTTTCATTAACCGGAGAAACACACACATGCACCGATTACTCAACGCGAAACTCCGATGAAAGCAAGAAGGCATGGAACCAAGGGTGTTACTACCGCGAAAGATGACTTCATACACCAGCTCCGTGAAGTTGGCTGACCAACAAGAAGCACGAATTCCAAAAATAGGTCCAGCATTTTCGAATGTTTCAAAGCATGGTGTCTAGGTTAATATTGAACGTAGAAAGTTGGTGTTTGGACGTATTTCAATATCTCTAGCTTGTCTGCAAGATTCAAGCACTAAAACACGATTCTGTAACCATTAGCGCGACTGACCCATTCTGGCCGAAAATCCGGAAATCCGGGAACTGCAAAAAATCGTCACCAGGACTCTCTTTGGCTTTTAGGGACATAGATAAACTACCTAAGTGAAACGATTGATGAGTTATCGCATCTTGAATGTAATCATCTCAGCACATCTGAACGAGCTTCGAATGAAGCTTCATTTTTCAGGCTCAAAGCTTTGAAGTACCGTTATCTTTGATCTAAAATTTTATGGGAAATTAATGCAAATTCAACGGCTAAAAGCTATGAAAAAATTCTAAAAAGCTATGATAGCCCTTCATACTGAACTTCCAGGACGATTTAGACCGTGGTTGATAATCAAGGTTACTTTTAGATGTCACAAAACATCCTCACTCTACGGTGATTAATGAAATATTTTTTTCCGATGGTCTGTTTCAATAACCACCCTGGCATGATGACCGCGATACACCTAGTCGCTCCGATTACATGACAGCATAATTAAGAAACCAACGTCTGAGTCAAATGGCGCCTTACGCCAGCACCTGAACGTGACTATTCGTGCTCGATGGATGAGCGTGTTGCCTACTTTCAAATGTGAGGGCGCTCTAGCTTGTCTTGCTCTGGCATTAGAAATCTATTTCTGATCGTCGCGCGTAGCGCGTCGCAACCAATTGAGGTAATCCATTTGTCATTACCTCTAAATTTAACGATTCGCACCTCAGCTTAAACACTATTCGTACTTAATCTAACAAGATAGGAGGCTCTGTTTCATGATTTGTGTGTTTTATCGCATACCGAAAGCGATAATTAGAGAAAAGACAAATAACACTTTTGGCTTCGCGCCTCCGTTAAGCCAGCGATAGTCACGGTATTTTAGATGGAACAGTAACTGGGAGAAAGTTGCCAAGTGACTACCGCGTCAAGGTACTGCTGTACTTCAACCTCTCAAATTTGCTGCGTAGGTGATAAGGCAACAAGGTAATTTTCTGTTTCGAAACCTCTTTCTCTCTCAGCTTTCCTCTTTTCCACCCCACCTTCACAAATATACTAAATCCGTCTGCTTCCGGACGCTCCGTTCTCAGAGCTCTCTTCAAAGGAGGCAATTTAAACGGAAGTCTACGAGGACGCCTAGAAATTTGCATCAAACTACCAATTGGAGCAGTAGGGTACATAGTGTCAAGCGTCATCAGGCGACAGGCGCTGCGAACATTGTGCTAAAGGTGTTCCTCCAGCTGCTGGGAAATGAGCAGATGCTAATAATGAAGCTTTAGCGTAAAATTGTCTTAGATGTGGCTGTCCAGGGTACAAAAATAAATTCCAGACAAAAAGTTCCAATTTTGAATTATCAAGTCTGTTTGAAATAACATTTTCAGCCAGCACATTGAGACAGAATAAGTTTAAAAAGAGAAAATTTAACCTGAGCTGTGACAGTTTGATATTATTTAGTTGATTATGTAAATACAGTGCGGAGCAGAAAATCTAATGCGATCTTGCCATGTTTTAAGCTCAAAATTTTTACATTAAAATGAAACTTAACTCATTATTTTCGCGCGAAAATCAACTAAATTACTTGAAATTTCTTCCACATGGATACGTTATAGAAAATTCCATTCAAAACTCACACACCGACTTAATACAAATTGATGAAACAGTACTTCTGCAAAATTTAGTTTTATGGACCAAGATCCTTTTTCTTATAGACACATAGATGTCTTAATCGAATCAAGTTCAGCCGTAACGTTGGGTTGAAAAGTCCACGTGACACAATACTTGTGATTGCGGGATCAGATTTTAGAAGTTTTAAATTTTCTGCCTAAAGCTGTAGCTTCATTAAAAACTTAATCTCTTTTTTTCTAAATTTAAGTGGAAAAAGTATTCCTTCCAAAATATTTTTACCGCCAACATGGTATTATCATTACTCCGGGAGAAAGCCACCTTACAAACAACCAGGAGCCCTGATTCATTAATTAATAACATTCATTCATTATGTATACATTAAATTAACGTATAAATGGTCATTAGTTTACAAGCAATATTTTTAAGAAGTACACTAAGATCAGTTATAACGAAAAAGACACAAACAGAGCGAACAGCACTGACAAAGGGAGTGCATCGCTGCACTTCTCAGGCAAAGAAAGTCAATGCGCCTACAAACCCGTGCGTATGCAACACGCGCATCCATTGAGCTCGAATAGTTGCCTTCAGGCGCTAATATAATTTTGTGAGTCGCACAGCGTTCGTTGTTCGATTTTTTTTTTATTTGACCAAGGACTTTTATTGATTCCAAACAATGATGTGTATAACATAATTAGACGTTATCTTTCAAAGAATACCAATGATGATATCACGCCGAAAAACTAATTGCACTAAAACGGGCCTATACGTTTATGGAAGCTCAAAACTTCAAATAGGTTAATGGCAACAAGGCGCCATTTGTGCTGCGCTGAATTTAATTAGGCACTGGCAAAGGTTTAACATTTCCGCCTTTTGAGGTTTAGCTTGGGTGCCTGCAGCTGAATACAGATACCGCGTGGATCAGTTGATGCCGACGTTTTCAAATCGCGCTCACATCATCCGAAACTGTTGTGATATGATGGAAACTTTATCCGTCGAAACGTCTTTGGGATCAGATTCCTAGCTTCTTCCTTCACTCTCCCTCAAATTATCCTACATCCGCACGTCCCTTCCTTCTTCTCCTTCCCCTTCTCCCTATCTCCTCCTTTTATCATTTCCCTCTTCACAGTTTCATTTATCTTTCTTTTTTCCCATTCTTCTTTCACTTTCTTCTCCTCTCCTTCATATAATTTCTTAAACTTTCTCAACTAATTCATGTCTGGAACCCCAAAACTATAACACATAAATATTCTTTCAAAAGTCTTAATATGGGTATGTTTGGTCTCTTTCATGTTATCCTTTTGAACTAAATTTTTCAACCGGGAATTAATACTTCTATCTCATTTATGAATCTGCATAGTAAAACTGATGGTACATGTGCTATTTCTAAAATTAGCCGAAAGCAGTAGTTTCTTATTGAAAGATATCGTCTATTATTCCACGAGGAGCGCAGAAATTATTTGCTATGAGTTTGCTAGAATTCTATACTTAATAGATAAAATAAAAAATCATCTCTCAACTTGTAAAGTATTAGGTTATTCGGTTGGGAAATTTTCAGTCATCTTGATGAGCTTCTTTCAGGGATGTCTAAAACGCAAATTTAATAAGCGTTGCTTTTACGAATTTATGCATTATGCACCGGCACCCGGCACGGTTCTCAAAGAAGCTCGAAGCGGACATGCATTGCCACCGAAGTTTTTTATTCGCATTCAATTAAAGCAGAAGTTATGCACGGTTTTATAATTTGTTCGTTAAAATTCTTTGATGATGGCACTTTTATCTCCTTTGAATGATTTAATAACCTCTATGACTTTTACTTTCTGCTTTACAGCACTTACTGCTCTCGTTAGCCTAAATGGATTGAGAAGTCTGTCAGTAGTGACGCTAATATTATTAAAAAAGAAAAACTACAGAGGGGAGAGAGAGACGGAGACAGGCTTCTCACCATGAACCCATCTCATACTTATATTTTATGATACATTTTTGAATAATTTTGCGTAGAAAAAGAGGAGAGGATTTTAAATATTACCAGAACAACTCTGTGGCTCTAATGTTGTCTACTGAAATTGTTGGCTTGCATAAGAACACACTGGAAAAATTAAAATCACATCGGAAAGCAATTTAAATTGTTTCCAGCCTCTATAATTCACCGCAAGCGAAACTTTCATTTCGCAATTGACACGACCATTTTCCACAGGTTTTCATAGACCTCGTTTTAACAGCTTACCCATCAAAGATAATTACTGCAGCGGCGTCCAAACATGGTCCCTGTCATAATCTTTGTCATATGCGCGCATCGATTTCATCTATTGACCGAAGCCACTATAGCATTCATAGAATGTTTGAGGTGGCGGAATGTTTCTGAGGTGCGCTCTTAGCTTCCGTGGGCCTTGGTTTCTTCACCATTTTGCATTCAATAATTTTTACTTATTCAGAGTGTACAAACGATTTTACTCACTTGGTACATACAGCATTTGCGAGTTACATGCAAAATATTGACTACATTTAAACCATCACTCACCTGCAACAGATTGAAAAAATGTGGATTAGACATATTCTAATTTAAATTGCGGAGAAACAAACATTTTTGGGTACAGAATGACAAATCGCCATGTATCTCGGTCTTTAAATCGATAATGCACGATAAATTGCCAGGCGATAAGATCGCTATTTTATCGCGTTAAGGTCGAAGAAGTTAGTTCAGATGTTTATGATCCTAGCAACTTTATCACCGATAAATCGATAAAAAAATTGCGACTTAATTTTAATACATCACGATTTTTCCATTTAACAATGCTCCTCAGGAAAGAGCACTTTCATTGGAGATGCTCTCATTTTCGCTCTTAGCATTTTTCTTGAAACCCAAGGACAAGAAAGAGATTAGAGTTTCCCCGGGAAAGCGGAACAAGCCTTCGCGAGAGAAAAAGAGGAAGTGAGCGCTTTTCGCGTTTGATAAGGTTTTCATTTGTTGAGGCAAAAGGTATTGGAAGTGTCACATTACAACGAGAGTCGAGCATTGTTGCCATATTTCCGTTCCGGGCGATCATAACTTCACTCATCCATGACACCAGCCCCTCAACGTTCTGTCTAAGCCAAATGAAACCTATTGCCAGTGTCACCCGACCCGCGTATTTGCTCCTCACCTCGTCTAAATTCACACGGCAATTTTTTTTACAAGCCTCGCGGCTCAAATCCACCAATCACTCTTCTTCACTATTAGGAGTCCAAGAGGAGCTCACTTAAATGCGAAGAATTTGTCATTGGCCCGTGCAAAGTTTTCTAAAACGGAGAGATAAAAGATCAATGAAGGAACCGTTCAAGTATTGCGTAACGCAATTTTTCCGATTTTTTGACCCCCTTCCCTCCCCTTTAGAACAAAAACGTGACGCAGCCCTAACCCCCCCCCCCCCCCCCCC
>NW_017548020.1:210785-253741 GCF_001854935.1 Bemisia tabaci
CCCCCCCCCTTTTTGAATTACGTAACGCTGGCATGACCTTCCCACCCCATTTTTTAAAAAAATCAAGAAAACGCTGAAAGAATTCCTGAAAAGATTCATTCGTACGTTTTTTAAAAGTTTTTTTTTCCTCCCGGCTCGGATTTGTTACGTACCGAGGGGTTGACCCCCCCTCCACCCCTTGTAACGCACCGTAACGCTGGCTCCAACTTTCCCTCCCCCTTAAGTGCGTTACGCATTACTTGAACGACCCCAAGGGATTGAGTTTAAACAAAAAAGGAACACGGTGTTTGTCTCCTAGAAAAAAGTCTATGAGGAATTCTAAACTTTTCTGGTGCATTTCGATTCAGCCGGGAGACACTAGGCAATGTCTGAGGTTCCATACGACGTTTCTACATTCTAAGGGAAGGACCCGAAGTTTTTTTCCGGTGTGGCGGCGTCGGTATCCAGTAAGGGCGCGCGGAAAGGAAAACGAATCAATCTTCATCGGTGCCGTTGGGGCAAGAGCAGGCTGCGATGGAGCAAGCTGTTCCCCATCCCGCGTTCCGCCGTCCGCCGTACTGCGGGTTAATTTTTCATACTCGATTTTTCCCTCGATTTCCAACCCCAGAGCCCCCCCCTCCCCCCTGCCGTGACTATGGTTTAGAGCGATCGTGCTAAGCTTCGGCGGATTAAACGCTCAGCAATGTTGTCGCAATGATATTGGAACTAGTTCTATTTTGTACGATTTGAAAAAGATGAATGTACAGGAGGAGAAGAGGAAGGAGAAGAAGAAGAAGGAGGAGAAGAGGAAGAAGAAAAGGAAGAAGAATAAAAAAGAGTATTTAAGTTAGAGGAAATAAAAGGGCGAAGAACAGGAGGGTTAAAAAAAACAAAGGAAGAGAAGATGAAGAAGTATGAAAAATATATTTAAGTCGAAGAAGAAGAGGGGACAGAGAGGAAAATGAGGAACAAGAATAAGAAGAAGAAGAAGAAGAGGAAGTAGAAGAGAAAGAGCGTGAGGGAGATGGGTAGAGAAGAGAATGGGAGAGAGAGAAAGAAGAAGAGGAAAAATAAAAAAACAAGGGAAGAGGAGGAGGAAGTAGAGGAAAAACCAAAAATAAAATTAAAGAAAGGAGAGGAGTACGAGGAAGGGGGCGAGCATAAAGTAGAAGAATTGAGGGATGAAGAAGAGGGCGAGAAAGTGGTGTTAAACAAAGAGGAGAGATCGAGAGAAGAAAAAAAGGACGAAGATGACGTGTAGAAAACGGAAAGGACGCAAAACAACGTGAAAGAGGAATAAGAAGACGACGAAATACTGAGGGAAACAGAGTAGAAATAAGAAGACAAGGAAGGAAATTAGGTAAAAGGAGAGGAGGATGAGAAAGAGGAGAATAAGAAGAATCAAAAGCAGGGATTTAGAGAATGTCTTTTCAGAGAGGGTTCCGAGCTACTTCGAACCGATTCATTTCAGATTGCAGCTTTGCGCGGAAAATTAGAAAAGCTTGCGTGTCAAAGAGGAAGCGTGATCCGGAGCAATTTTAGCATTCACAAGGAAACGGCGTGACGTGACATAATGAAAAACCGCGGTATCTAAACTGGTCGTCCCTGACAGAGTCACAAAACGTCACAATTTCCTCGGTCAATTCGCACATTCCTCCCTGATAACTTATTGCAATACGGCAACATCTAGGGGGAGGGGGGGGTGTAGGCATCGCAAAACAGATGGAATTCTAAAATTATTCCGGGACGTTCGAAACGCGATTAGTCTTACTGGCAAGGGACCAAGGTATTTTGAACCGATGTCTTGCATCGCTGCAATGATTTTTTCATAAATAAGGCTTCGTTTTCTATAAGAAAGGGAATTTGGCAGCTTCAGCTTATTCCCACCTCGGTATGAACTAGAAAATTGGCTTCTAGGCGTCGAGTCGAACCGCAAACGACACTTTCTTTTCGGATGAGATCCAGTGTCTTTTTTAATATAACTAGACTGACCCTTATTTTCAAATTCCCGACGACTGAACTGGGGAGCTGTACACGGAATAACTATGAAAAAACTGGATTTTTAACCCGCCTCTCCCCTCGACATAGGTCTACACTCTCCTCTCCTTAAAAACTGCATACCACTGATTGACACTCCTACCCCACATACCGTAGGAATTCACCGTTAAAGCACAATTTTTCACCTACTTTTTACTGTTGAAAAAATTAATAAAGGCTAGCTTACAATAAAAATTATTCGTTTTTGACGTTATTTAGATTTTAATTAGATGTTCTCTTGATTACTTTGAGTTCTTTAATCATGACTAGATTCCCCAGTAGCGGCCTTCTCACTTGGAATCATTTTTTGCAAGCCACGCAAGAAAAAATCAAGATGGTGAAATAAAATTTAAGTTTCCAACGTAACGTATCATCTCTGTTCTCGAGGATGACATAAGATACAGATCAGAATCGATTCCTTGCTCTCCCAAACTGCGGGATTTAATCCCATTAACAGAACAGAACAGCCGAGTCCCTGTTCGCAAATACTCCGATACTCCAGGCAAAGATTCCTGGACTCGCGAAGATCCCGCAGAGTTTGAATGTCTGCGAATTTTCTTTAAGAGGTCTGCACTGTTTCGCCAACATCTGAAGGTTCGAGTCCATTAGCTGATGAGTAGGCAGTTCTGACTTTTTGTGCTCTCTACGTGTATCGGTATCTTGGGTGACTTATCTATTTGATACGAAATGTGGCACTGGAGGTTTTACTAACTGCAAACTCACGAACGATAATCATCCCTTCCAATTTTACCACCAATATACGTAGTATTGCCACAAAACGAGACAAATTGTTGTACTGCTGTATTGCCAACCTGGGTATAAAATATCGATGGCAATAATAGAACAATACCGCGTACCTGCAAACTGACAATTTTACAGGACAATATAAAACTTTGCCATTTTTGTACTTTTGAGGGTAGGATTGCAATTTTGTTTATGCATTACAGCATTTACAGCACAAAGTATCATTACAGCGATTCCACATGGAATTGGAACAAAAAACTAAAAACATCAGCCTGCGTATTAGATACTGTAGAAAATGGCAAAGTTGCTGGCTCAGTTTCGCCATAATTGGGCGTATTTCTATCAAACAGAACTATGTACATTAAAGCATGAGCCCTAAGGCCCATATAAATATGTGTATAACAGGGCTCACGTCATGATGCACATAGTTCCGTTTGATAGAAATACGTCCAATTGTCAGTTAGGCGGTATTGTTCCTCAGTCATCGAGGTGTTCATGTAATGATTGAAAAATGACGTTAAAAATGTCGTACTTGAGATGTTTTTGTTTTCCCCGTTTTCATCAAACATCTGTAGGAAGTATTATTATTCCTGGCGATATTTCAAATACAAAAGCGGAAAGAAGCGTAATTGAACCACTAAGGACGCTGAAAGAATAGCGCTCAGAACTTTCAATGCATGCTCTGGCGCCTGTCTGCCGGTGTTTGAGCTACGATGATCAGTGGCGTGGCGAGCTTTGCGATCTATCGATATTTCCCCATTTGAAGTTGTGGTAAATAATCGATTCTCAAGGTGTTCGCTGCGAACACCCTGTTTATCGATACTTTTTCATAGGTTTAAATGAGCGATCAATCGATGTATCGCAAAGCACGCCACGCCACTGAAGATGATTCCAGTAGGAGAACGAGGCGAAAAGATCAAAGCGCTCGCTGCAGCATTCGACGAACATACTACGAGTAAACGGAGCTCACCGTCGGAGGATCATTACTCCGCAAGTCAAAACACGACTCTCTCTGCAAAACAGCTTAACTGCACCCCCAGAAAAGCCATATCGTCCGTTCAACGCAATGCATTCAAGAGCCCGCGGGAGAATGGAGTTACGCCTACTTACCAGAGGGACGACGGGACGCGAATGCGAAGATACTGCGGAAGACAACTCAGTAAGTGCGTTTTGGCGTGGGTCCCGGTTATCACGGGATCCTATTCGTTTCGAAGCTCATACTTACTGTTCTCTTCCGTAGCACAGCGACGCTTTGCCTCTGAATAGAGAAACCACGGCCAGGGACGATGCAATATCGTCGCCCCTCTGACGTAAGAACGTATCTCAATTCCCGCGTGAGCCTTGCTTTAAATATGAATCTGAGCTTCCTGGGGCTCTTACGGGAATCGAGGTACGTCTTTACGTCAGAGAAATGGCGATATGCGATGGCATAAAACCATGCATCCCTACGTGATGAAGATCGTAGCCATAATGCCCGCTCAAGCACGGCACAATGCGGACCCAGCCATCGTCCATCCTCCGATCTATTACTATTCCTTTGAGGGACGAGCTTTTATACTTTCAAATGGAGGAGCACTCTTTCGGGTCCTCGAACGCATGTATGACGTAATGCTCAGACCGATTCAAACCATCGGAACTTTGAGGGCTAAGATCTAATAGCTTGCTACTTGTTTGCCCCGAGTTCTTGATTCATCTTAAATGAATTTCTGGAGAAAAGCGCGATATTTACAGCGTGGACAAAGCTTAAAAGAAGTTTTCTTGTTTCATATGAATTTTAAATGAGAATTTTTGCGATGCAGCCAAGAGCGACAAATACAAGTATAGGGGCAATGCGCATCAAGTTGGTAGCATTATTATAGGTTGCCTTCATTTATTATGAATGTCTTAGCAGCCAAATCTAATTTTGAACCAAACTAGAATATCCTCGGCCAAAAATTTCAAGGAACTTGAAAAACACACACCTTCCTGCGTGTAAGTTTTCCTGACTCTTCCGACTTTCTAAACATTGAATTTTCTTAATCTGCGTGATTGCAGAAGTGCCGATCGTTACAATTTTTCTACAGTTCCTGCATCTTCTACTAATTTAAAATATTCACCCTGGGTAAGATGCTTTGAGGTGATTTTCCTGAGAATTGATTTGGCCTCGGATGTTATAGTTCAGTCTAAAATCGGGTTGTTCCAATGGCATAAACATTCAAATTGAAAAACTTGGGACCAATTAACAGGAAGCATGACTGGCCTTGACCTTCCCATTGTTCTATGTGATTTCCTTTGGACAAAGCTGCGATAGCAACATTCTCACTCACCACCAGTGGCGTAGCTAGGAATTCTGTAAGGGAGGGGAGCCCATTCCAAAACGTGACGATTTTACATTATTTTGTGCGCGTTCCTGATCACATTTTATGTCTACCCCCCCTCCCCCCCCAAAGTAAAAAAAAAATGTACAATTAACAACGCTAGGGGGGGGGGGTTACAGACCCCTTGGACACCCCCTTCCCCTTTCTACACCACTGCTCACCGCCTCATCTGTGAAATATAGGGAAATCGGGGGTAAGATACATGAGATATAACGGGAACTCACTCTGTGGAGACGTCGAACTCGCAGGATCCGGGAAGGACGAGCCTGGGCAGGACGATGCCGGCCTTGCGCCTGCTCGTCTTGATGGTCTGCGTCGTGAACTGCCAGCACTCGGCTGCGGCGCCCGGGCCGGGGAGCTGGTGGATGAGCGGCGAGTGCGGCGACAGGATCGTCAGCCGCCGATGGTCCCCGGGCGGCATGAGCGAGAGGTGCGAGGGCACGCGGCGGGAGCTCGTCGCGAAGAGCCCCCGCCTCCGCTCGGCGTGCGACTCGTCGACGGACTCCTCCCCGGAGATGGTCCGCCGGAACCGGTTCCCCATGATCCGGATCTCCTTCTCCAGGGACTCGAGCGAGCGCGCCTCCACCGAGCTGCTCACCACCCGCCGGAGCTCCCGCTCCGACGAGGCGTAGAACGTGCGCTGCTCGTGGTTCCGGAGGCTCTCCATGGACCGGGAGTTGACGTTGGCCGAACCCGTGTCCGCCGTGAGCCACTGCTTCCGCGACTCCTGCCCGACGACCGAGATGCGGTGACCCTCCTGGTACGAGTACCCGCGGGGGAGGGCCCCTCCCAGTCGTCGCTCACCGCCGATCGACTCCGCTGAACGCTGCTTCACGACGCCCACTTTCTCCTCCTGGTACGACAACTCCGAGCTCGTGGAGGTCTCGCTTACTGCACTTCGCGCCGAGAGTCTGTCTTTGTCGATCCTACCCTCGGCCACATTGATCGTCGCGAAGAGCTTCGCCCCTGAGTCATGCTTGAAGAAGATCTCCTGCTCGACCGGTCGTGGAGATCCACTGCTCGACTTGGAGTGGACCTTGTCGTCGAGCTCGAAAGACGAGTCCTGCTCGTCGATGGTGCTTCTCGAGTGTTCCTCCCGGCTCGACGAGCTCCTGTCTCTCCACGACGGGCGCGGCGAGAGCTCGAGGGTGGTTGACGTGCGGTACCTCTTCGGTTCGCCGATGGGCCTTTCGGGGTCGTCGGGGTTGACCTCCACGATGTCGATGCTCGACTCGGTGTCCTGCGAGTCGGAGCTCTTCTTCGCGCCGAACGCCACGAGGTTCCGCATGCCGCCTCCGTAGACCGCCGACGTGGAGATGGATTTGATCTTGGAGGCCTTCGTGATGCGGGACTCGTTCGCCGAGAACTCGTGGTTCTCCTCGTAGATCGTGGAGTGGGCGTCGTCCGCCGAGGAGGATTTGAACACCTTCTCCTGCCGCTCCGTCGACTTGGAAGACGTCACCGTGCAGACTACTCGCGACGTCTGCTGTGACGTCACGGTGGATTGTGACGTCACAACTGTCGGCGTCGGGAGCGGGTCCCCCTCCGTGGCGGCCACGACTTGCAGCTCCTCCTCTTCCTCCGCCATGACTTGAAGCTACTACGCTGAGTTCTTGGTCTAGGATCGCGGTGTCCTCTGATCAGACTATGTCCATTTTGTGAGAGTCTGTTTTATGTCATAAAACTTTTAAGGCTTTCCGAAACTGTTTCTGCCTGTTCAGCCTTTTCAGCCTCCACGTTTGCACCGTCGCCATCTTTGAGAACCTGTTCGAACAAAATTTTAGGTTTTTTGCTCCTGACGAGGTGTTTTGGAATAAATTAAGAGGGTTATCAGGATGAGAGTTTCGCATTAACTTAGCAGTTAGTAATTTTAGAACAGTTAATCGGATAATGACCGTAAAAATATATCACAATTATTGGGTGCGAGTACTTCGAGTACGTGCTGCAAGTCCATGGTGAGAGGCTGCATTTTGCAATTCGGAACTATAAATACTGGCTCTTCTGGAAAAACACTTAAGCGCATAGGGAAACTAATGGCACATACGTTGTTTTTAAACCGGGCTAGAATTTATAGTTCCAAATTGCAAAATGTAGTCCAATTTTCTATCCGTTCTTATTCACTATGTATCTTGAAAGCTCTACTCTTTGATATAGGCTTATAAGATATTAATAAAATATTTACGTATGAAAAGAGGCAGCAGAAAAGAACTTTGCAATTGCATTTTCGGCTTTTTTTTCTTTTTTGGTTTGTTATGCGCTAGTATCACGAAACGTATACAGTATGTGAACTATTTCTGTCGGTTTCAGGACAAAACCTTCCGACAGAGGGGAGTGGAATTGTATAGCTACGGGTTCAAATAAGTTAAAACTTTAAACACTAGGCAAAGACGAAGGACGGCGTTGTAATTCGACTGTCAAGACCTGAATTTACGATTGTTTAAATTTTTACGACTTTGAGAATTAGGCCGCGATGGCGTCAAAAGTTGCCATACCGCACACAATGCAAGTAGACAGTTGCCGATTTACGGCATCGAGTTTGCCGCGTATATCTGCACGAGAAGATCGTGTTTCGACTTTATAAGCATGTAAACGCTTAAAAATTCCGAACTTTTTCTTCACCATTGATTAGCATTTTTATGAACTCTAATTTTTATTCCCCCCGCATGACTGTGAAGAGTTCTCCGAATGACATTTTAAATTCTCGGTCAACAGAATGTATAATTGAAGAGTTTTCTGTTGGAGAATACCGAAAAAATCTTCAATTGATGGACTTAAATTCAAATCTGTCAAACAAATCCTTATTTAGAGTCAGTTAGACTTGTTGAGAAATCAGTCATGTTCCATTGCGGTATATTGTTAAAAGATTCTAACTAGAAGTTAGATCAAACTGTTTGGAAAAAATTGATTTTGGGAAAAGGTCTACTACAAAAAAAAGTTCAATTGTTGAAGCCAAACGTTAGGTGCTCCGTGTAAATCGAATTATTTGGTTCATCTAAAAAAAAAATCGGTACATCTATAGAGTTTGATTTTACGAACCGAACTTTGGCTTCGACAAACCGAATACATAGTTCGATCAATGTGAAACACTGAGGATTCGATTCATACCCTTAAACTTGTGTATTGTTATTGTAATTTCATGCTTACATACTCAGTTTTATTCAGCTTTTACTGAATGAAAAATGAAATACAGAAATGTAAACTGTAAAGTGAAAATAATGTGAAATTCGTCGGATAAAATGAATGACTTTCTTTTCAACTCCTCCGGTTGTCGCTTGAATAAAAAAATCGGCCTCTGCAACCTCAAACTTGGCTATCTTAATTTACTTCCGGATTAAAAAATGCACTTTAAGTTAAATGTACTGCAATTAAAAATTTAAGACTTAAGGCCCTATTACCCCGCATGTTTTACGGTAAAACTAATATAATCTTGCAAAATTGAACCCTGAGATAGTTAAATTTCCCATTTATTAGAAAAGGCTATCAATTCTGGAACAATCTTTTAGCGGATAGACCGGCTGGCAAAACTGTAGCTTAACTCGTAAAACGAAAACTGCGCCCGGATAACAGATGACAGGTGCAGGGTTATAAAAAAACTAAGGGTGTTTTATTTTCCGGCTAAGGAAACTAAGGAACTGACATAAAACAGAGTAAAGAGATGCGGAGAGTTTGGCAGAGGGTGATTCTTCCAAATTGACAACACCGTCGTTTGTCTATTCGAATACGTTGAAAATAATCGATTCTATATGTGTCTCTAGATATCGATTGTTATACGTAAATTTAAATGAACAGAATCCAGTGTTGCCACTTTTAAGAATCGTTCTAAAAAAAATGCTGACTACAAATCCATAGCACC
Organism: Bemisia tabaci; assembly: GCF_001854935.1. Lineage (NCBI taxonomy): Eukaryota > Metazoa > Arthropoda > Insecta > Hemiptera > Aleyrodidae > Bemisia > Bemisia tabaci. The sequence continues at coordinate 219,756 of NW_017548020.1, forward strand.
AATAAACTTGCTACTTAATGTGCATGTTCTTGCAGGTTGAACTGCGCAAGATGTGTATTCCCCGGAATTATTTTGCCCTGATTTTTTCGGAACGGTGTTTTGCCAACCTGCAAACATCGACATAGATTTGTAAAGATGAGTATTTGCACAGTGCAGCGCAATTTTGATTAATCATGACATGTAAGTTGCGGGTATTAACTTGAATGACAAAAAGAGATAAAAAAGAGGAAAAAATCATTGCGGGGGAAGACAAAGAAGGAATAAAAGAAAACGCATTTATGCTGAGAGGAACTGTGCAGAAATTAATTAAACCAAATAGAACTATGAAGCACGCGCACTGAGAAAAATTTCCCAGATAGTAATTCAAGGACGAAAATTTTCGTTGAGTCAACGGGTAATCTCTTTGATGTATCGTCTTGTCTCTTTAAAATAGCAGGAATAATGACATTTTAACGAGAATTTTTCTTCCGGAATTAGCAATATGACCTCCTGCTGATCCAATGGAAAATTTTTCTCCGTGGACAAATTACAAAAATATGATTCCTTTGGCATCAACACATTCTTGCATACTTTCTTTCAGCGTAGATACGTCCTAGTGCAATCACTGCAAGATCAGGGTGTTTTATTTTGTGCAGTCTCGCGCTACAATTCCTCAAACATTATTAGGATTGTGATGTTGGGCGAAATATTCCCCAATTTTTAATCTAGTTCGGAACGGAAAACGAGGAAATTGTTGGGAAATTCGGTGCCCAGGCCTTGAATAAACTTGCCGAAGTCGGACAAAAATTATCAGAGGAGGTCGTTGAAGCGATCCTGACGGGGGAATAACAGAAAAGTTTAATCAGAGAGCCGTGGCGTGGCGTGAGTGATCGATTATCCATATTTTTCCATTTGAAGCTATGGTGAAGAATCGATTGTTGAGGTGTTTGTTGCAAACACCTCAATAATCGATCCTTTTCCATGGGTTTCAATGGCAGTTCAATCGATGTATCGCAAAGCACGCCACGCCACAGTCAAAGAGGGGAAAATTAGAGAGCAAAAAACGAAGAGAGTAAAAAACTTTGTTCAAAGTGCCTTCTACACCAGGATGCACGGTCGAAGATAAGCTACGTGAAAGTTCTCGGTGAAAAAAATGAATACTTCATGAGCCCTGTAGGACTTTGCGAGCACTCTTTTTCGTGAGGCGCACGGTGGGTGAGTTCGGTGGGTCTTACCGACACGCCGTTCAATCAACATTTGAGGGGCTCGAAGGACAAGGCGCATATGTGCAGTTTTTGAGAAAATTGAGATATTGATGATTTAGAGCATTAAACTAAAAACCTTTATGTTATAATACATTTAAGAAAGAAGGCAGAGAATTTACAATTCCTGTTCTTTTAGATAATCATAGTATTATCTAACGTTAACATATAAAATTAATGCAGTTTGTTAAGTTTTAGTTTTAAACTATGTAGATAGATACAAGGAAATACTTGTAGTAGTTACGATATATTTAAATAAAATTTCTTAAAAAAAAAAAAAAAAAAAAAAAAAAAAAATGATTTAGAGTGAAACTAGTCTTAATGAATATTTTGTGAAACATTGGCTCCCAAGTTCCAATTTTCAAGCATCAAAAAGTCAGTTTGAACTTTTTCTTCGCCTTAAGGATCCATGTACGTGCTTTAGAAACTTCAATCACGTATTTCTCGGAATAATTTCTATGTGATCCAGGGACGAAATTTGCTACACGGTTACGATTGGACACAGCCTGTGCCTTTGAGAAGCGATTATTATTACCATTTACAAATTAATGTAAAAAACAAATACATAACATGTATTGAATTAATGCTGAGTAATTTGGCATCAAATTTATAAGGATTCATCGAATATTCATACCGAAAGATACCAGAATCGACGTTGCTCATCGACTCAACGTGTAAGGGAAAGATAGCGTTATGATATTTCTCTGCTGCGTCAATATTAATTAAGTTCGCTTCGGTCATTTTGAGAAAGAATTTTCAATAAATACTCACAATTTGTATTTTTTTTTTTTTTTTTTTTTTTTTTTTTTTTTTTTTTTAAATGCAATATACTACTTCGTGTAAATACTGCTACTTGTTATAGATCAGTTTATTGCATTAAGTTGTAGATTAGATAGTAATTTTTGCATTTCTAAGACATATGTTGTTCAGCATTGCATTGTAATTGCAAACGTCGTCCCTAGATCAAAGATAACAACTTTAAAACATTACCTAGAATTCGAAGTTCTTCCTCTATGGGTATTTTTCCCCACTAAGCGACGCCGACGCGGCGTTTTGCCTTTATTCTAAGTCTATTTTCACGATTTATTTCAAATCTCGGCGCAAAGAGAAAAAGTTTGCCTAGGCAAGTCCGAGGATCCGGAAAACTTTTGGACTTTAAGGGGAGGATACCTCGAGAGTTTCGAATTTCGCGAGCTTCCTCTTTCGAACGGGGCCTGAACTTCGGTACTTATCGAAATCGTGCTGTTACAGAGGCCGCTGCAAAAATAACTTCGTACATTTTTAAACTTATCCATTTAGCCCATTGGTTCGCCGTTTTACTCCCATCAACGTTATTCTTAAATAAATACGTTATTAACCATTAAATATTTATTCAAATCACGAAGAAGCAAATTCAAAATGTATTGGACTGCAAAGAACTACCCCACGTTCTATAATATGCGTCCCAATCAGAAGAATCAAAATATCACCATTCTATATTCAATTTTCACTGATACCAAATGCAAAAGCTGACCTATCTCTTTTAGAAATTTACTTCAGTGCAATAAAAATATTCGAAAGGGATCACATCTTATCAAGTCTTTATGAAACTAATGCAAAGTCGAACAATTGCGATACAATTAAGAGATCCGAAGTTGCGAATTCTATCGAATCCTAAATGGAGGAATCGAATCCTAATGCGAGTTCTGATCGTTATCAAATGAACTTGATCAATGAAAAAGCATCGCGAAAATGGGAATTTATCCAGCAAATGTCACAACGATTCAACAATGAACCCATGACGTCGTCTTCCGCACGAAAGAACGTAACTCCATTCCAAGGTTGCGAAATTGAATACAGAAATTCAATTTCTATGATAATAAACCTGCATAAATTTCGTCGAAAATTTGACTGCTTTTTACATGAGGTCGTAAGAAAAACTAGCGGCATTTTCAGTGAAAAATTCTCAAAGTTCTCCTGGTAAAAATGCAATTCGCCCGGAAAAACCTGGCAACATTGAAATGTAGTTACGTTCTTTCGCGAGGGAAACTACGAAGAGCGGCAGAATCGTAAACGGCGCTTTTGCTGAAGTTTTTCAACACACGACGCACGAGCCGGCCGCGTTCCACAGACGAAATTAATTAACATGAAATGACGCTTTTTAAAAGCCTGCGGGGGAAAAAGCAAGTTGTATAATTCAATTTCATTGGGTTAACATTGGACAAACAAACGAGGGAGAAAAATACTCAAACGCTGACTTCAAACGAAATTCCGCGCGGTGATATCTTAGTTGCAAATTACTCTACGCAGTTCTTCCGAATGGAATTCTTGTATTCTGCGGGGATTTTAAATTTAGATTTTATTTCTTTTGTAAAATTTAGCACGAGACAAGAGACCCGATTATTGAAAGTTTAAAGCTGCCTGAAATAACACTGATATGCAATATATTTCGTTGTTAAGGTAGGACTATGTCTGCTTTTGTCGTGCAGACATAGTTTCAATAAAAAACTGATTTAATGACTATACGTCATTCAATGTAAAGTCCAACTCTTGGTTCAGACCAAAATGAAAAATATAACCTAGAACATTCTCATGTATACATGTAAATTCCTCGTGAGATTTTTGTGTTAATTCATTCCAACCTCATCTTTGACATAGGTCATATGGATTGCATTTTGCAAAAAGGAACCGAGCGTATTCCAATGTTGCTAAGATTGTGCAACTTTTTTAACTTGCAATTATGTACTTATCATCTAAACAGTCTTTATCTTTACTCCCAACAAAATATAAATTCAAAAAGAAAATTAACCCTTGTAAATTTAATTTGCATGGTTTCAGTAATCTTTGAAACCGAGAGATTTCGATTGTTAGAAATACTAGGGCGCATTTTACCACCATGACGCGAATATTGCGAATCAGAGACAAGGTTATGTGTTTGTTTACCCTGGTAAAAATTGGCGATAGGAGCTGCGTTTCAAAATACCATAGGAGTTCTTATAGCCGACTGAAGAGGGCGATAGAAAATCATACAGCTGGCTGTAGAAAGTGGAAAAAATCATACGGCCGGGCTACAGGAAGCGATAAAAAACTATACAGCCGGGCTACAGTTCCTATCGCCGGGCTTTACACTTTTTCGCCTGGCTGTTGCTTTTTCGCCATCGACTATAAAAGGTTATAAGAAATTGTGTAGAAATTCTTGTGCTTTGTAAATCCTTAAGTTTGTACGGAATCACCTTAATATTTACAAAACGCACATCATATTTTCCTTTACTACATATTTTTTTTCATCAATTAAAATGAGAATAATCCATACACAGTGTGCAAACATTCAAAGTCATGAGTTGAAAAACGCTGACTCCGCGAGATTAAATATTAGAGCCTAATAACACAAAGCGGAGCGGCGCGGCGGCGCACTGACGCCTACAAACCTAACAGGGATACTTCACACATTGCGCAATGCGTGAAGTATCCCTGTGGCGCATTGGCGCCTACAAACCTAACAGGGATACTTCACGCATTGCGCAATGCGTGAAGTATCCCTGTTAGGTTTGAAGGCGCCAATGCGCGTTCAGCGCTGGCTGCCCGCCCGCCGCGCCGCGCCGCAGCGTACCACGGCGCTTGAAGCAACTTTTCCACACCAGAGGTATTGCACAGTATCATACGAAATTGAAGGCGCTCCAACATATTAGGAATGGCAGGCATCCTTCAAAAGTATGGAGCTCTCCTCGCAAATTAAATCAAGATACTGCGGCCCAAAAAGAGAGCGGTAGTCCAAAAACTCACTAAGTCCTAGCATCCGTAATTAGTAAGGTTTAGCATACACTTTATCGCCAGAATGTTGATTAATCGCCATCGGCTATAAAAGGCTATAAGAAATTGTGTTGCCGGGTATAGAAGCTATTGGAAATCTTACAGCCGGCTGTAGGTCTATGGTATTTTGGAACACAGATTCTACTGCCAATTTTTACCAGGGTATAATCGAACTATAATAAAGCCACTAAATCAGTCGTTTGGGCCGCAGATGGTACCACTGGTTTTCTCTAATTTCATTCAATAATCGTTGCCAAATTTAACTTAACGCCTTGCTCAAATGAGGGGCCTCGAGGACAGGGCAGGGCGCATATTTGCAATTTCTGTTACTTCGAGAAATACGTGTTTGAAGTTTAGAAATTACATGGATCCTTATTGCGGAAAGAAAGTTCAGACTGACTTTTTGATGCTTAAAAATTAGAGTTTTGGAGCGAACTTTTCACAAAATATGCATTAAGACTAGATTTTCCATTTTTTAATGTATATGTATGAGCCGCTTTTACGGCGCGCTAGGGCGCTCTGCGACGCCTATTCTCCACAGGAATCTGTCATGGTAGAGATCCTCCGGAAGCTGGCATCTCTCCATCTCTTCATGGATGCCCTCTACCCACCGTTTGGCTGGACGCCCTCTCCGTCGCCTACCTGGGGGGACCCACTCCAACACCTTCTTCGGCAACCTGGTATCAGCCATTCTCTGCACATGCCCATACCATACCAATTGCTTGGTCATGATATCGTGCACAATCGTCCCCTCAACGCCCATTATCTCTCGGACACGTTCATTCCTGACACGTTCTCTCCTCGAGATTCCAGCCGATCTTCGCCAGAAATCCATCTCGGTCGCCTTGAGCATTTCTTGGGTCCGCTTCTTCAACTGCCACACTTCACTGCCATAGGTGATAATAGGCTTGACAACCGAGTTATAAATCCTCTTCTTGTTGTCTTTGGAAATCCTTTGGTCCCAAAGGATCCCATTAAGCATGGCGATGGCTTTCCTTCCTAGAAGATTACGGTCCCGAATGGCCTGATCCAGCTTCCCATCCGAAGTCAGGTTCACCCCCAGGTACTTGTATTGTTCGCAACTTTCTATATGTTGACCATCCTCCAGGACTATGCTTTGCTGAGCGCCTCCGACTGACATCTTTTTTGTCTTACGGACACTAACCTCGAGGCCCCATTTGCGGTACTCCTCCACCAACTTCCGGGTCATATACTCCGCGTCATCGTGATCTTGACTTATGACTACCTGGTCGTCAGCAAAGCATAGCGTGAACAGTGTTTCTTGGTCATTTAGAGGGACGCCCATGCCGGCACACTTTCTTTTCCATTCCTTCAGAACGTGCTCTAGATATATCTTAAACAGCGTCGGTGACAGACAACATCCCTGCTTAAGCCCCTTGGTGACAAAAAAACCGTCTGAAAGCCTTCCTTGGCACTTAATTCTAGCAAAAGCCCCCCCATTTTTTAATTAATTTTTCAAAAACTGAACTTATGCGCCTTGACCCCCATAAACCCCTCAAATAACGCCAATTGCTTACTGGTACGCTAAATTGAAAAAGTTTGAATGCGCTAATAATGATGAATATGAAAAAGCAAGCTTTTTGTAAACACGTCTTCTTTGAGGGAATGGGTGCATTACTCATTCATGGGTAAATTAAGTTTGTTTACGGTCTGCGGTGTCCAGTGATGCTTTGTGCGGATTAGTCCTACTCAACTGTTTGAAAACGCGCAATTCGTAACGCTTCGGGAAAAATATTACGAGCTCTATGCAATGTAGCCAATTTCTCTCGGAATTTTTTTCACGGGAAAATCGTTGAACAACCGGGCTCATTCCATGGTTCGGTTTAGTTTGGAAACTCGGATGCATGAGCAAAGGATACATACGGTTTCTGGAACCGAGATTACGGTTACACGGACCGGGTAATGTGACTGATATTCAACACACTGGAAAAAAAAAACACATTGTATCTAGAGTCCAGACTCTTATAAACATCGACAAGAAAAAATACTCTTGCTTCAATCAGATTTAAGCTTAAATCAAGAGCCCAGCCCCTTAATTTAAGCGGATTTCCTTTTGATTTAAGCTTAAATCTGATTGAATCAAGAGTCCTTTTTCTTGTCAATGTTTCAAGTGTCTGGACTCTAGATCCAGTGTGTTATTTTTTCCATTGTGATTTTTGCATTGAATCTGAGAGATAATCAGTGAAATTGTCTTTATAAATGCACAATATCCTCCTGGTTAATATGCAATATACGGGGGGAAATTTGGCAACATTGAAACGGAGTTACGTTTTTTCGTGGGGGGAAACGACGAACCATGACTGAACTTTTTTCCTCAGTGAAGTCTCAACGTTGTGTGGATCATGTTAACGCATTAGCAAGTTCCGTTGAAGTTCAATTCAAGTGGTCCATTGCCATGCATGGGGGGTTAAAAAAAAGCCCTTTTCACCGAGTATTTACTACAAAATGAACGTGTTTCTGTCATACGGAACTATGTGCATTATGGCGTGAGCCCTGTTATGAATGTATTCTTATGGGTCTCAGGGCTCATGTCTTAGTGAACATACTTTCCGTTTGGCAGAATACGTACAAATAAAAGTAAGTATTCGCAATAAATCTGCCGACCGGAAACAAGGCCACGCGACGGGAGGTCGGTCGAAAATACAAACAATGCCGCAATTCGTTGGTTCTATGGGGGGTCACGGGGGGCAGGGGGGGGGATTACAGAGCCGTTACGCGTTATGGTCGAGTAATCAGGCACTTTAGACTCCGTCACCGGGCGCGCCGAATTGGCGCCCCCCTTCCCCCCCCCCCCAAATGCGGCTGGAATTTCGGCACCTACCACGATGAATACCAATTCACGAGTAATGGTCTTTCACTGCCCGATAAAGCGGCCGTTACCGGTGCGCTCGTCCGACTAGCGTTCTACGATCTCCTGCAATACGGTCTTGATTGGTTATAATTATGCATTAGAGCCTGAGCCCGTAATTGATTTGTCTCGTCTTCTCCAGATTTGAATTTTTGGGTATTTTTATCACTTTCAAAGGCCGAATGTGACCATAGGAGTGGTTTTAAAAACCAGACTCAAGATTAAGGTAATCCAAAAATTAGTCCCCTTGGCACTTGTATGGTTGTATCTGACCTTGGAAAGTATACTACACTCATGGACTACATGGACATTTTCAACTAATTGTGGTGGTGGCGCAACTCAAGTTGGGGTAGTACCGCAATATATTTGGGTTAATAACCTTTTCTATTGGGGTACTACCAAAATTAATTGGAAAAGTCTATAACATCCAACAACCCCGCTCTCTTTTTCCGTGTATGTTTTGGTCCTGCATGAACACCTCACACGTTGCATTAATGTCGTTTTTCAAAACACCCAATCGGATTGAGTTATGCAAATCAGTCACATCCTCATCGAAGTATTTAAAAATCTCAGGTCTTAGTTTAATTTTTGAAAGGAGACCAACCAATATCCCCACTCGAAAATGTTTGCAATTTTCACATTGGCGGATCCAGCAATTTGGCAACACCAGATTTCCTCCATTTCCACCTATGGAAATGTATCGATTTCTGGAGGGGTCAGGTGCTCCGACAAGAATCGATTATTTAGTATAAGTTTAAATGGAGGAAATCCGGTGTTGCCAAACTGTTGGATCCGCCTCTGAATTTTCCTCGTCCGTGTGAGGGATAGTTCCAAAAAATTTGAAGCTAAAATATTGGCTGATTTTGAAACACTGCGATGTAGATATGACTGTTCAGCTAACTCCATCCTACTTTTGTAGATGCATGGCTCCACAGGGCTTCGCAACTTTCAACTAAAGCCCGAAAAGAGAGACGAAGGATCGATGAGATTCGGTTTTCGTGCTGGCGATGAAGGGAATTCGTGCTCGAGACTCCGGGCCACGAGTTAAGGGCACGCGACTAACACCCATGGATAACTGATTGGATCTGGTTCGCGTCATAAACGCATCGTTCCAGGCTAATCTTGAGCTTTGAGTCGCGTTGGAGTCAGTTCAGTCTGAACGCCTTCTTTTAGGGTTTCAATGCCGTTCAGCACCCACGACTCTCACTCCAGTCTGCTGCGATTTGGCGTCCTAGTCATCCGCACAACATGCCCGGAGTGGAAATTCACAACCTGTTGAGCGTCATATTCCCAAAATCGTATGACTATTTTCGTTCATGATGGGAATTCACGGGAGAAGAATGATTGGACTACATATTGCAATTAGGAGCTACAAAATTTGGCTTATTTTATAAACGACTTATGTGTCATCATTTTACCAATGTACATAAGTGTTTTTACAGATGAGCCAAGAATTTTAGTTCCCAATTGCGAAATGAAGGCCAATTAAGAGGCTTCGTGGACCTTAAGCTAAGTGTGGTTTTTGAAAAAATTAAGATATTAATGATTCCAACTTAAACTAGTCTTCTTAAAGTATATTCCGTGAAAAAATCAAATTTTAAAGCTTCGCAAAGTGAGTGAGAACTTTCTTTCCGCCATACGGCTCGGTGTATTCTTGAAACTTTGAGCACGCTTTTCTTAAAACGGCAAAAACTGCAATTGTACACTTTCTCTTTCAAGCCTTCAATTTTTTCTTAAACCGAAAATAAAACCGAGATGTAGAGAACATTTTCTGAAAAGAATTCCATCAGGAGGAGCCATTACAGTTACTTTGCAGTTCGGAACACTAGGATTCTTACGCATAGTTGTTCCCTAAACGGCTCTTTTCCTTAGACATGTTAGGGTTTCATTGTAATTGAAGGAGGTTAAAAAGAGCCTTTGATATATCATAAGAAACTGATCAAGTTTTGCAAAGCTTGAAGGTTAGCAACAACTGACTTTGAAAATGGATCGATATAAAACGACATTTTTTCCGAACAAGAATTAAACGAAAACTATTTCCTTTAGCAAAAATGAAAAATAATTATTCTGCAACGAGCTGTGGGCTGATGGTAAAAATTGATAGACAAAGCTATAGACAAAGAAGACATAAGGAGTATGGAGCGATTATATTGGTTATTTTGGTTGGTCCTTATGGTCTAAGGGAGAAAATGATGGACTAACTAAAGGGTCTCTCGTGAGTTGCCACTAGTTAGTCAATTTATTACCGAACTCCATTATCCATTGCAACCACCCGCTTCCACCAATATAGTCCTTCCAAATCCTTTTGGTCTTTTTGTCTATATCTATGTCTACCTATTTCAACAATCAGTCCGCAGACCATCTCTTTTTCCAAAACACTTAGTTCCTTCCTTTTAACTCCAGCGAAATGAGAGGATTGTTAACTGTGCGGTCGCGATCAACATCACTTGTTCGCAGATTGTCTTACAAGAGAGCCGAGAGGACGGAAGTATTCTACAAGAGTGCGTGGGAGATTCTGCGTACAACTTGCGGCTCCACTGCTGTGTCATGACTTATGATTATTATATTACCACGTGGTGGGCACACCCATAAATTCGTTTTTTTGCGGCTCAATTAGCCACACAAACTGGCTTTATTTCAAAACACCGGTCAGAGTCTGACCTGCAATTATTAGTCTACCGCTCATTTAGTCGAGTGGTATCAGATGGTACGACTGATAATGAAGCTGTGCTCCCACGGAGTCATCCGGAGATCCGGTGGAGATACCAATAAAAAATATGTGTACGAAAGGAGGGGGAAGGAGATGAGGTGGGAAGTGAGTGCAGTTTTGAACTCCATCATTGTTTCAATCTATAGGCCTGATACGGTTAAACTCTGTGACGATCTACGTTAAAATTTAATTTACTTTACAAACTTTTGTGATTGAGCCGGTTCATTTTTACTGGAAACCTTTTATTATGATTCTGACTTATTTTTAATTTATTATAATTATTTTCTCCAATCTCAATCCGTGAAACGAATTTTCTCCTTTCGCCCCAATTTTTCCCCTTATTGTTCTCCTGTTACCATCGTCTCGGGCTACTTGGTAAGAATTTGTATCCCGGTGCATTTAAGTATTCGTCCCGAAATACTATTCTGGGAATAGGTTTTTCCTCTAAATAACTGAAAAATATATTTTAACATTAAAATAATTCGGTCAGAAAAAGTGTATTAAATATAAAACCAATTAAAATTTAGGAGATATTTAAACTGGTGGGCCTTTAGTAGCGAGTCGCGAAGTGGTACCTTGTTATATAAGGAGTCAGACACCTCGAGTGTTTTAAAATAGATTAGCCCATCGTTGTTAAAAAAAGGCCTACTGTGTGAGCACCCACAAATTCTGAAACATCTCAAATAGATTACGAACATATCTGAAGGAAGTGTCATCATCGATTTTTAAAGCGATGCCTCGAATTTTTAAATCTGTCGGTTGGAATCCTAATTAGTTTCCCGAATGTGCTCGGCCAGTGCCAACACATTGCGACCAATCAAAGTGCAGCACAGATTTATGACAAGTCTTGTTATGCGCCTGCAAGCCAAAATACTTGGCACGAAATATCCCACAGTTGTTGTGCATTTTGAGCATACAGCTCACTCATGTTGCCACTGTTAAGACATTGTAGGAATTGGCATACATTTTTGATGGCTGAACGAAAAAAAATAAACCGGAAAGAAAGAGAGCCAAAATCCTAGAGGCATATATTTTGACCCGAACGATAAAGAGAAAATGTATATATTTAAAACGTCACTTCATAGCTCGACTGCATTAAATACATTGGAACTGAGTTGGTTTTTGTAAAAAAATATTTAGCAGTCGCTTTGATCTTAACTGGCCACGCATTTTTCATGCCAAATTCAAGTTAGGGTAAAATCATTCGGATAAAATATAAACGCTGAATTTTATCTCTGTCATTAAATATCGCGAAAAAATAAGGCCGTAACCCTGTTTTTCGGTACTATTTTGAAGCGACTTGGTTCTTTCCTATTAAACTCAGTCTCACCACCTTTAAAAAAAAAAAAAAAAAAAAAAAAAAAAAATACTTTTTTATTTTTGTTTATAGAAACCATAAGTTTACACATAAAATTTGATCCATTCAATTACTTACTTCAGCTATTGAATTTTAAATGGTGATTTTGTACGGACTTTTAACGAAAATTGATTGTGGAACTTCTATGTGAAGGAATGAGCTCCTTAGGCTTTCACATCATCTCGGATCTCTCCCTTTGACTCGCCCCACTGAGCAACACGGCAAATTTAAAATTGCGCGATACAGCTGACCAGTTGACATCAGGCCTTATATTGGTACCAGTGTAATCGGAATCAATAATCGCAAGTTCCTTCTGATAGCATAATCAAAAGGTCCGGTTACCGGGAGGATTATGCAGCAGATCTATCGCTGACTGCAAAGCTGCCCCAGCTAAGAGTCAACTGAGGCTCCCGGAGCAAGGAACGCAGTCCATCGATCCCTTGACCAAACGACGTAACTGCTTTTTACGTCGAGCCTTCATATCCAGCCAAACCCGTGCTCGTCAGGGCTCAAGTTGAGACGTAGATATACGTCTTTCCGAGTCGTGCGACACTGACGAGACGGAAAAGGCGGTTGTGTAAACAGTAAACGGCATTTTAAGTAAATGAAAGTACTGCTAATAAAACCACCGTCGGATCGAAGTTCCTAGCCCTCCCCCTCCTCCCGGGAGGGGGGCCCCAGGGACGAGGGGGAGGGGGGCGTAGCGCCGTCTGACGCACGAGAGTCGTTTTATTATTCTAGTGTGTTGTGCCGTTGCCGTCAGGTGGCCGTGCGGGGGGCGAGGAGGGGAAACCAGCCAATTAATCGCTGGATACAATTTTATGAATATTGCACCTTTGATGAACTGCCTCGGCTGGCGGTAGCGGCCGCTGTAGATGCAGCGCGGCGTTGCCAAGTTGACGGGGGATTTTTCGGATTCTCCTTCCTTCACGATGATGACAATGTAAAATACGCAAGTTTTGATGGAGGAATGTCGACCCTGGTCCGGCAAGGCGGTTTTAATCAGATTCCTTAGTTCCCTTTTCGGGGTTGAAATTATTACACAGGGTGATCCAAATGTTCCGCACCACGCCTCAGGGGTCTTAACCGTTTTCAGGGTGGTCCCTTTAAAATTTTGGGGGTACCGAGAATTTGTTTTATTTTTGACCCAGGAGCACTCACAGGATTTTGATCACCCTATAGATGATACCATCAACAACAATAATGAAACATGCTCCAAAAATTGTGCGCACTTGGGACATTATTATCAGATTTCTAACGATTGTAGATTTAATCTACAGTTAAAATATATATTTTAGGAAGCCTGTACATCCAGGAATATTTCTACAGGCCATTAAAAGGACGCGAGGAAATGCGAAGTTTTTGCTTCGATGGAGTGAAAGAACCACGGACCGACCATGTTGCAGTGACTTGATCGAAAGAGGTTCACCATGCTTATGCACTGTGTCGCTCAAAAGAAACTGCTTTCAAGAAATTATCTCTGAGTCACTTGTTGCAAGAGATGGCAGCAGCGCACGAGGGAGTCTGAAGTATCGAGGAAAACGACACCCTAGAGAGCAGAGTCTTTAAAATCCAATCGTCAGAAATATACTCGTTACGTCCTACAAGCTATCAATTTGCAGAGCTCGTCTCTAACAAGGTCGAAAACGGTGACCAAGTTGATCTCAAAATGTACCAATATGTATTTGTTTTTCTTTTGACCGAAGGATGGGAATTCAAAATTAACGAAAAATTCCAAGAACCATCGGGTAATGCTGAGATTAAGTGTCTATCTCTCGTTGGAAGGGATTCTATTGGTCTATGACAATTTTTGTGCGACAGTTGACTCCATTTTTTAAAAATAACTGTGCGACAAAAAAATCATAAAATCAAGGTCAATAAATTCTTAAAAAGTAAAAATGTTCATGCCCGGTCTTGAGAAAACTTGTTGGCACTTCAACTGTACTGCATGTCCAATATATCGTCACCTACCGGTCAAAGTATCACAAGCGCCATGCGACGTTCCGAAATTTCCGCCGCCATTTTATTTTTTTTACAGAGAAATTGTTAGTCGAATCTGTTTGAAAATTTCACTGAATTTCATCGGCAGCACAAAGAAAATTCAGTGAAATTTTCGGACAGCTTCGTTGAACAATTTCTCTGTAAAAAAAAAAAAATAAAATGGCGGCGGAAATTTTGAAACATCACATGGCGCTTGTAATACTTTGGCAGATAACGTGTGTTCTTCGAAAAGTTTTGTTTCTGTGTAAAGGAGTGACAAAAAGCGATAAGTTGAACCAGATTAAATGATCACTCTTTCTACGTAATGCTTATGATACTGGTTTACCTGTTTAAGGGTGGTTTCACGATAACTGGAATAGCTTTGTCGCCGTAACAGACAACACATTTTTTGGTCATATTTTTGGAAGTACTGATAATTACTCGAATTTTTTTGCATTAATCTACACAAGGTTACGTGTTGCAACGCTTTTCAAAGATTTGTCGCTCTACTTTTCAATTTCAATAAATATAAATGACCGCAAATGTGCTGTCTGTTACGCTGACTTTTTACCGCGTAACAGACAGCACATTTTGGAATTTACATAATATTAATTGAGAAGTAGAGCAACAAATCATTAGAAAGCGTTAAAATACGCAACCCTCTCAAGATTAATGCGAAAAAATTTAAGTGATTATCATTTCTTCTAAAAATATGACCGAAAAATAAGTTGTCTGTTACGGCGACAAAACTATTCCAGTTATCGTAAAACCACCCTTAAGAAACGTTTGATATGAAGTACAGGACTAATTCATCTCACTTTGAATTCAGAACTAAGCCTCGAGATGTACAAACGCAAATTATCCAATTTCTGCTGCTCAGAGCATAAGATTGGCGAATAACCTCCTCATAGCTGAATGAACTCTTCGTTCGCTCCGCCCGGTTTCTCAGACCTACACATAACTAAACGACGTCATTATTCGAAATCCCCTCTCGTCGGAGGCGGTGAAAAGGGCCTCGCGTCTCCTGAGGGATAAACCGCTTCCTTGGGATTCATTTTTCTTAATGTAACAGACCGTATGTTTGTACCGAAAGGACTCGCCTACTTATCAAAATTGTTCTCTCTCTCCCCTTAACCGACACATATGCCTACACTGACGTGCTAAGAAAAAACGCCGTATGAACATTCGAGAGTTGCCAAATGTCCTCCAATAAAATGTTCATTTTTGAAGAAAGTTATGAATATTTTTCACCGAAATTTTCAGAAACTCCAGATCAAATTTTGAACAAAATTCTCTGAAAAATTGGGGACAAAATATTTACAAATTTTCCCGGATATTCATGATTTGTCAAAGGAAATTTGGCAACGTCTGAAGGCTCATACGGCGTTCTTCCTTAGCACGGAAGTACACGTACACACAACTCAACCTACTACTTTAACTGATCTTGATGGTTAGTTATCCCAGAAGGCTGGAGAGGTTAGCGTACCTGCCTTCGGTATACGCTCTTAGAATAGTAATAATTGTAGGTGACAAAATGCGGCTTTTTGTCCGTAAATACAGGGAAATGATGGCAAGACCATTTAAGGTAGAGTACCTTCACAAGGAGAGTATGGCCTCTGGGTCTCATAGGGATTTTTGGGGTTCAGGAAAAAGGGCGGTGACTCTAAGTAGAAGCAGATGGTAGCGAATGAGAGAGGGTTGTTGCCAACCTACCTTTAACCAAGTGCTTAACATTTTACCAACTTTGTCATAGTGGAGTTTTGAGTAAAAAACACGTTTTTCTTTCAATTTAATGCACGAAATTCGTTTCCAAACTATGTAAATGCGCCTTGCTGTGTAGTTTGAGTAAGTTCAACGGTAATTTAAGCTAAAACCTCCTAATATACACTTTTGAATCATTTGCACGCAACGAGCGCCATTTCATTGTATATGACAGGAGCTATGACGCCTATGACTACTGACAATGAGCCACCTAGAACTCTAATTCAAGGAAGGGAGAGAAAACAAGACGCAATTTTTGTGATGCAATTTTCATCAAAGTAAGTATACAAATCATAATTTGAATTCAATAGAAATTTTTTTGAAATTAACCTTGAAGAAATAACTGGATTACATTTTATAGTCAGGAACTACTATTTTCTGCTCATCTATAAAAACGTCTATATTTTTAGAGCCACTGATGTAGTGTATGCCACATCTAAAATGAGCATGAACCAGTACTACTATATTGCAAAATGTAGTTTTAAAAATCGTACCACAAAATCAGATTTTTTAAACTGCAAATTTCGGGGTTTTTTTTTCAATTTTTTTCCTGTTTTTCTAGGGCTAAAACTTTTGTTAAAATGATTACCCATGAAATGAATCAATTATTTTTCAGCTAAGTCTTTGGAACTTCCGATTTTCCTTCTCATGCATGGACTACTGGAAAAAGATAAGAGCGGTTATGTAGAGGGACTCATAAGGGATTGACGAGACGAAAAACAAAACGCCTTCAAGTAAAGTGTATCTCAGGCTAGGTAATGCAACATGCAACTATTCGTACTCAATGGATGTCCATGTTGCATACATTCACATTTGAAGGCGCTCTGGCTTGTCTTGCCCAGAATGCGTAAGTATGCGCGCTATATTGGCGCTGTTCGCTCAGTTTCTGTCATTTTGGTGCTGTTTCCGATTTAATTTTTTTCATTATTAATAATTTACACAGCTAATTACGAATGAAAAAACTGATAATTAATGAAAAAGTGATCCTGGGTTTTTGTAAAGTAACTATCTTCCAGAACGATAGGAAACGCTTATTGAGTAGGAAAACTACTATAGAGAACTTATGATGGTTTTCAATTAAATTTGACATTAAGAATAATTAATTTTTTACTGCAACAACTTCAGCGAAGAAAAAAAAGCCCGTTTAAAAAAAGTTGATACCTATTAACCACGTGAATGTTTTACGACCACCATGACTGAATGAAGAAACATTAAATATAATACGTATAATATTTTTCTTGTCATTTTTTCCTTATTTGTTTTAACAATGACAAAATGTCGACGAATGCTAAAATATAATCATATTGAAAATTCAATATTGATTGTATCCATCAATTTTAAATTTAGTTCATCGGATTAACAAAACATTGCGGCTTTAAATCACGGCATCAGCTATCGTTCCAATAATATACAAATTTTACCATCATAAAAACTTACACCAAATGACGTATTTTCCGAAAGGGAATGTGTAGACAAAATGACATAAATGAGCGGTTTGAAAACAAGCTCTGACCTTCTACCCTACTAATAGTATTCCTTTTCCACTTTTGCTAGCTTCCGCCATTGTGATGTTATTATCATTTACTCTCACTTTACTTGCTGCAAATAATACAGAAAATACTTTACATTTGGCAAGCGTTGCGTCTACTCTAATTACACGCCGTAAAACCCAATATTCGAGGCGACAAGCTTCTTACAATAGATGGAATGCTTTCAAGAGAAGAGCAGCAATTATTTTTAGTTTTTCCTCAGTTATTTTTGATTTTATATTGGAAGAGAGGCGACCCATATTTTAAACCTTCTCTCGCACAAACAAGGGGCTTTAGCATTGTCCGTGCCAAAAACACGCGTGGCTGAAAATTATTTCTACATTTGCAATTACCAGGCATCGAGTGCAAAGCAGGCGCGGTGTTTGAGCAGAGCATTGTCTTAATAAGAATGTTGACCGCACAATGGCTTCTTAAGGAATCCTATTCTTTATTTTGGTTGACAACCGTAAATCTTGACTGAAGATGCATACATCACTTCCTTATCAGCTCTATGTCTCTATAGGTGTCGCTTTAAGCTCAAAATGTTGGCCGTCCAACGCTTAAATAGCTTCCATTACCGGAAATGTTTTGACTTAGAGCTAAGAACTACCCTGTACCGAAATACCTCACGACGAAATTGAGGTCAATTCCCTTCGTAAAATGGAAAACATTAAGGAAACTAAGAAATCACATTTTGTATGGTTCGACGCTCCAAAAATTGCGTGCGCCTAATGAATTTTGCAAAGAGATCATCGTTAGACATTTTGTATACACAAAAAAACCTTAATTAAGAATATATACTTAAAACTGAAGGGAAGAACCGCTAGAAGTATAGATGCAGAAATAATTATACAAAATTATTCTTTATAAAAGTTAAATATGATCAAAAATCTGTGGAGAGGCATTTGTAGTTTAGTATCTACATTTTCCTAGGTTTCTCACGATGGTCATTTTGGAGGATCTTTTGCTGAATACACAGACTATCTGAATGTTCTGAATAACTGAAAAATATTCAAATAGTCGATGTTCACTCAGGAGCTTCAATCACAAGAAAAATTAAGTTGGAACTAGGTATCAATAACTTCGAAGAATAAAAATAGGTCTAAATTACCCAGAGTAGTACATTTTTGCCCTCACCCCTTACTAAAACTCTGCCATTTGTTGACGGCCCTAATTCGCCACCGATGTCCGTAGCGTTCTGAGAGTCTCTGTAAAATCTCATCGGACGCAGACATGTAACATTGTATGCTGTTGTGCAAAGGAAAGACACCGTAACAGCATTTGGACGTTGCCAAACCGTCCCCCTCCCCCAGATGAAATATATATTTTTGAAGAAAATTACGACTAGATTTCCTAATCAATTTAAAATTACCATATTAAATTTATAATAGAAAACATCAACAATCTTTAAGGAAAAGTATTCACAAATTTTCCAGAATATCATCATTTGATCAAAAAAAATTCGTCAACGTCCGTAGGTTCATAGGGCGTTATTCCCTGATGCGGCAGCATAGAAACTTTCCTTGTAAGAGGGGAAACTCGATTTAATTCGGGGGTAATTAGGGGGATGAAATGAAGTTAGCTGTCAGGCCGGAAAGGTCGGTCCGGGAACATGCATGCCGCGCGCTCGGGGCGAAACAACTCGAAAGCGTAACTCCATTTTCACGTGGACTCTGAGAAGCGTGAAGTTGTACGGACGACAGAGCTCACCTCGAAATGCAGTTACGATCTCATGCCGTCCGAGTAGCAGATGCCGGGAAGCTCGTGGCTGCAAGGGACTTAATGGACTCCATAGTCCTGTTCGCTGCACTCACCACTTTGGATAGCAGCCAATCCACACATGCTTCCCGCTGTAGTCTGACATTGATTTTTTAGGCTTTCAAAACACTTAAAATCCGACTGCGGAGTGAGCAGGAACCGACGGACTAAGACAGGAAGTGGGGATGGAAGGGTTAAGGCAAAGGGCGGGGCGAGGGAGAAGAAAGATGATTCAAAATTGCTGTTTCTAAACCTATAGAATCATCCGCTCCGCAAACTAGGAGATCCCCAGTCAGTTTCTAACAACAAATAACAGCTGCATATAATTTGAGTTTCGTTTTGCAAATAGGAACCAAGAGCATTGCAGTGTTGCTGAGATTGTGCAAGTTTATTCGTATTGGCAAAAAAACCTGATCATCTATGAACGCACTGGAAAAAAAACACATTGGATCTGGAGTCCAGACTCTTGAAAACATTGACAAGAAAAAGGACTCTTGATTCAAGCAGATTTAAGCTTAAATAAAAAAGAAATCCGTTCAAATTAAGAGGCTTGGCTCTTGATTTAAGCTTAAATCTGATGGAATCAAGAGTATTTTTTCTTGTCGATGTTTTTAAGAGTCTGGACTCTAGACCCAATGTGTTTTTTCCCCCCCCAGTGCGGTTTCTATTTTACACCCTAAATATTGTAAATTTAAGTCAAACATTACAATGTAAATTTCATAGTTTTGCATGTTCCAGTAGTTCTATTGCAAAGGATAAATTTGCATAATCTTAGCCACATTGTAATGCTCTTGGCTCTTTTTTGCGAAATGCAATTTATTCGATATAGCGATAAGTTTCATGCTGATCCATGCAGTCCATTTTATGCTTCAATGGGCGGAATTAACCGAGAACAGTCTGGATGCAATTCATTGTGCCTATTTTCCTTTCAAGCTTTACTGTTTTAATCGATAATTAAGATATAAGATATGTAGGATGTAGATAGAGAGGAAAAGATGATAGTGGCGGGAGGGGAAGGGAGAAGGGGAGGGGAAGAGAAGGAGGAGTGAAGAGTTATAGTGGGGAGGGGAAGTGAAGGATGGGGGAAGAGTGATCGTGGGGAGCAAAGTTCTAAAAATCGTTCAACTTTACATTGTTATTGCAGCGACTTATTTATATACACTAAAATTATTTTCCTCCAAGACATTTTTTTCAAAATCAACCCTCATTGTTCCAGCAAAATGTTTCCTCCGCACGAACGCACGTTGGGTTTGCTGAAAAACAAGTGAAAGCTGCCTCCTACCAAGGTTTGAGTTGATTTACGTGTCAATGACATTTCCCTCGTTTTCAAGAAAGGGGCCGAAAAATGAGCTTTTTGGGGGCGGACCTTTGACGGCGTGCGGGTGGTTTGGTTTTGTCACCTCTCATAAAACGCTACAAACCCGACCTAAAACAACAAGAAAAGGGATCGAGGTGACAAAGCTCCCGTCTTGTTGGAAAGACGTTTGCGTTGACCTAACTCCGCGAGGAGTGTGCCATTGACGCGGACTAAGGCCATTACACACGCGTCAAGTTACTCCTTATTTCGCGCTTAAAAAACGCACTTCCAACCATGTTTTGGCTACATCGCTGCCTCGTAAATAGAATTATCAGCGTTATCGCGGCCTTTGCAGCGCTGCAACTCCCTTCCCCGTCCCGGCGATTGTTAATTGAAACACATCGCGCAAGAAATTCAATTTGAAAACGGCCTTTCCTCGTCTCTGAAGACGCCGGGAAGAAAAAAGCCGATGGTCTTTTCAGAACGCGACCAGGGCTGAATAAGTCCCTCCGCGGGCCAGAAGAGCCCTCTTATCGTGATGGGAGGATGATGGTGTAATGGTAGAGGAAAAAATGTGGGCAAATGCAAGAATCACAGTGTGCGCAGTTCATATATGGACGTTGTTCAACATTCATTGAATAGCACACCGACAAAAAAAGTTCGGTCGTATACACCGAATGTACGGTGTTCAATATCGGCCGTACTGTTCGGTTCATGCGACGCTCTTTCGCTTCTGGGAACCGTATCTTCGGTTTATGCAATCGAGCCATTTCGTTCACTGGAAAAAATTGGATCGAGAGTCCAGACTCTTAAAAACATTGACAAGAAAAAATACTCTTGATTCAATCAGATTTAAGCTTAAATCAAGAATCAAGCCTCTTAATTTGAGCGAATTTCCTTTTTATTTAAGCTTAAATCTGATTGAATCTAGAGTCCTTTTTCTTGTCAATGTTTTCAAGTGTCTGGACTCTAGATCCAATGTGTTTTTTTTTCCAGTGTTGGTTCTGTTCGGTTTGAATGCTCGGTTGCATGAGCCGGATACGGTTCATGGAACCGAGAGAGCGGTTACATGAACCGAACAATACGGTCAATATCGAAGATCGTACATTCGGTTCATCATATGACCGAAGTTTTTTCTCGGTGCACCCTGCTACAATGACGTGATCGAAAGCACCCTTCGGGAGAAGAACAAAAGTTTCAGAGCTTTCTGTGAAAGTTCGAGGTGAAAGGCAATTTTACCTCAAAAGAAAACAAGGTGGCAACTCGGAGGAATAAGACGTTTCCGTTTATATTAAGAGACAACTGGTGGAATTCGAGTTTCTCCGCTGTCCCAATTCTAGGCTGGAAATATTAGTGCCGGAATGTATGAGAGTCTCCAACCGACATTCACGTTTTCCACATTATTTGTCCGTGATAAGATCGTTGAACAACAGAACCACTCTCTGTACGCTTTGCTGCATTTATCACGGGGTGAAATGTCCCCGAGTCACGCGAAGCAAGGGGAAAAGTTTTCGGAGCCGAGTTAACTTCTCCAGAACTTTGGCACCACTACGCTACGGCGTTGACGATTTTTGCAAACGTAAAACACTCCATTACCTTCATTTCAATCCGTCAGAAAAATTGATTTTAGGGTAATGAGCGTGTCTTCCCTAAAATAAATTCTTTTACGTAAATTGAATTGGAAGAAAAACAGCACTTCCATATTTATCGTATCCCGCTGCACTCTAGGACGTCTGTTTCCTGTTTAAGGGAGACAAATCAGAGAATACGACCCCCTTCCATAAAGTTTTGACAAAAACTTAATGTTGGATAGATTTTCTAAGAGCTTTCAAAGCGACTTGCCAGTTCGTCCCCGTGTTTTATGTTCGTAAGGTTGGTTCCTTTCTGATGAACTCGGTCCAATTTTCCGATGATTTGGACTAATGTCCTCTCAAAAGCGTTTATGTGTTGTGCGAGTGGTTGAAGAATAAATATAACTAGAAACAACTAACTAGAACAAAAACAAATAACTAGAACAGAAAATATATAACTAGAGGAACTCAAAACATCCTTAACTCAATTTTTTAGAAAATGTGGGTTGGTTCCTTTCTGACGAACTCGGTTTAATTTTCCAATAATTTCGCCTAATATCCTCTCAAAAGCGTTTACGTGTATCGTATACGTGTTGTGCGAGGGGTATGCGAGCGTTGAACTTGGGCGTGTGTAGCGGGCGGTATCAAGACTGGAAGAAGGTGCCGGACCCGTTCGAACAGCGTTTCGAGATGAATAATTCACACCGGATGCAAGATTCCGAGTTCTCGGCAAACATACTTGGCCCTCGGGCTGGTGCTCGGTGCTCTTTCGCGAACGCTCAAGCGTGAAATGTGCTATCGGTGCAACCGCAAGGGATGCCAGCCGGCGCGGCGCGGCGCGGCGCAACGCTCGCTCGCTCGGCGAGAAATACGAGAAAACTTGTTGCGACAAATGGATGCTTCCGGATTCAGAGGATCACCACTTGTGAAATGAAGGAGCGAACATCGGGATCGCTGTTACCGCGCCAACAAAAGGGCCATCAAATGGACCGAGGAACGAGGCCTCATTCGCATTGAATTTATAGACTATATTTTCATGATTCTTTTCTTTTTCTTTTTCTCTTGGCTTATGTTCCGTTAGGAACAGTGTTCAAAACGCATAGGCGCCAACGCGCCAAATGCGCCTAAGAAATCGGTCAAAAAATGAAGGCTCTGCGCCAACGTGGCCCCTAAAAAATTACTCCCTTCCCCCTAAAAAAAACCCTAATTTTCCTGTATGGTGATTTTTCGAAATTTGACCCGCAAGTTACGGTTACTAGTTCTGCGACTAAAATATCTTGCATCCAACTTTTCACTACATGCGCTGTGATTTATGGGCAAAAAGTGAATTTGGCCCCTAAAAGATCTTCAATGGCCCCTAAAAATTAAGCATGATGCGCCACATGGCTCCTAAAACTCGAAGGTGAGTTTCGAACACTGGTTAGGAACTTAGAGCCATCCATAGACTATATTCAATGTAAGTAGATATCAAGGGATCGGCACATCCATGCTCTACGCTTTCAAATTTTCAGGGATTAGGGAGTATCGAATCTGTTCCTGCAGATCCACACGTCCTTTCCGTGAAAATTTGGCGCCACTACTTGGATTCGAACCCGGGACCTATTCTGCCGTGCTAAGGAAAAACGCCGTGTGAACTTTCAGGCGTTGCTAAATTTCCTTTGATAATACACAAATTTGCTGGTCAAGTTATGAATATTTTCATTCCAATTTTCCAGATTATTTTGATTGCAATTTCACCCAAAGTTCCTGATAATTTCAAGGAAAAACATTCATATCTTTCCTCAAAATAAACATTTTATCGAAGGAAATTTTGCAACTCTCGAATGTTCATACGGCATTCTTCCTTAGCACGGCAGTATTGACCTAGAGCCACACCGCTGACCACTCGGCCAACCTGGCCAGCTTTCATGATTATTCCTCTAAATAATCCTTTGCTTAGGAGGAATTTCTATGAGTTATTTTGTGAGTAAGAGAGGTTTAAGATCTCAAACCTGTAAGTATAAAAAGAGCAGTTTTGACGATTTCTCGGTAAAAATCCAACTGATTATAACTTTGCATTAGACTCTTGCGAAAGGGTTAAAACGATTTTCCTCCGTAAGAAATTAAAAATGATAAGGAAAAAATGTTGTTAATTTTGAACATTTTAAGGCAAGAACGCACCTACCTTCAGATTTTTCAAAATCATAGAATTTTTGCGAGAGTCTTACTTGCAAGAGAAACCCAGCTTAAATGTATACTGATTTTGTGAAAGAACGTACTGACTGTGATACACTTATCAATATTTAATATTTTAGCCATGCTGTTTCTCCAAGAATGCTAATTAGCTTCCAAGTTTTTGGAGGAATCTTATAGCATTTACTAAGATAGTCTTTACTGTGTTTAGGATGCCTGGTCGTAAAAATGAAACGAAACAGATTGATAAGAACAGAAAATTTTTGCGCAAGAATACGGTATCCTGACGTCCATTATCAAAACCTAGAATGCTATCACTCAAAATAAAAAAGAAGCACGATAAGAAGACAAATTACGCAAGTTTATAAAAAAAAAAATCTGGAAGTAACTATCTGACTCCCATTTGACGTCATTGCAGAGTCTATTGTTTCTCAAACGAGCAATGAATGAATTTTGGAATTTACTCCCAAAATAGACGACCTTATTATAATCTAACTAGTATTTTCATCATAAATATCCATTGCATCACTTTTCAGCCATCCTTCGTCGGTGGAGAAAAAAACACGCATCAAAGCTTTGCTAGAACGTTGACCTGACCTATCAGCCAACACCGTTCCCCACCAAGTTAGGGTCTCCCCTTCGAATGCCCTCGTGCTAATTTTTCAAAAAGCACGAGAGAGAGTTCAACGAGACGAATATCACACATTTTGCTGTCACTTCTTCCTATCTCAGTTGCTCTTGAATCTCTACGTGGACCCTCCTTGGTACTGCAATCAATATTGAGTCAGTCAATATTTTCACCAACCTTGTAATCGAGAATTTTCCCCAGGAAAAATCTCGTGAAAACGTCCCGCGGAGACACGGCGAAATGAAAACAGATTTTCACTCCTGCAGATCCATGAAATGATGCGACCGATGCGAGAGCGAAGATACGACCAACGTGAAAAGGCTTTTACACGAGTCGAGATACGCGTAGAGACCTACCGTTTTCAGAAACAAAGGCTGCCTCCGCCCACGTAAGCTTTTACGCCCCCCCCGCCGCTTCCTCATTGCATGAGCGTCTCGAGATTAAAAATAACCAAAGATTACGGAAAGAAACCTCAGCGGGATTACGTCGCGCGCCGATCAAAGATTATCCCGGCCTTCGTAACTCGCCTTTGTTGCCGGATGGGGTTGAATTACAAGGAAATTCTGTTTTTAAATCGTTGGACTTTATTTAAGGGGAAAATTTCCAAAGTTTTAAAGGCATCTCGTTGCTCAGCACGAAAATAAAAATAATATGAGGGAAAATTAGACAACATGAAATTCAGTTCAGTTGATTTTGATTGAATGCGTCCATTTAATAGTGAATTTTTCCGGCCTGACCCATTCTGCAACCAGAGAGACAAGGAAGCGTCATCTTGGTAAGACATTTTGCAAAACAGCCTTTGGCAAGTTGTGTTTTATCTTCCCGAAATGCTTTGCCGTTAAGAGTGGTGAGGCACCTTCAAAGAATTTCCACAGCACGCACGACTACTAAGCACGAATTGTTGCATATATCTCAGGCGTTATTATACAAGCGGACCCGCTTGTAGATAAATATTCCATGGATGCATTATTCGCTCGCACACCAGTATCTGAGGAGGACTATGAATAATTTTTATCTCTGACTTTCCACGTTTTCTGTGAGACATGGCAACTCTTTTCATGGTAAGGAGTAGCTATACTATTCGACTCAGGCGAGAAACTAAACAGGCTTTGCTTTGAAGTCAAAATCGGGACGATTAAAAATTCAAATGAAACGAGGGCAGGGTACGGTCGAGGCGGGAAAAGGGGACAGAGAACAATTGCAGCATGATGAGAGATTTCACTACCGCTTACCAAGACGACGCAGCAGCGTGCTGCGAGGTAATTTGGAGCTTCTCAGCAGCATGAAAAGAAAGGTTGAAAAAGCTCTGGGAAGCCAATGTCAAGCCCATTTCTTTCGCAATTTCAGTTGGAAACTCCGGAATTTTCCTAAATACTTAACTTTTCAAGCGAACCAATATTTTACGAATGAGACTGTATGTTATAAAAGACAGCTTGTCGACAGCATTCAAAGAAGTATAAAATCTTTCAAATTTCAGAAACTGATGGTGTCTGAAACAGAACTCTAGTTGACATGGCAAACTTTTCTCTACGATTTTGGAAACACTAACATTGATGTACCTTCTGAATGGAGGCCTTTTTCCGTTAGGTACAATAAATCTGTGAACTACATTAAAATTGTGCCTCAACCATTAGGTACCCAATGTTGAAAACTGATGGCGGTGCTGAATCAATTGTTTCAAATTTAATCCTCCTTTATACAAGTATGATGTTTATTCATAAATAGCAATGGGTCAGGTGCGCTGGTCTGAAAATCGAATTTTGATGCTTGATTCTTGTAGATCAGCTAAAAAAATTAAGATCTATTTAAACGGCAACTTTTTATCAATATTAACGCGCTTTGAAAAATGCGGTACAACCGCGATAGTTAACGTCATAAATCTAATTTATCAAAAGGCGATACCTAGGTTAAGATTGGACCATGTTGGACCATTTGACCAATCAGGGTGTTGATTTTCGGAAAGATCTTATTATTTTTAATTAATCCACAAGAATCAAGCATCAACTAACGATTCTGCGCTGAAAAAAAAAGATTGGTAGAATTTACCATTCCTTCACGCTGTATGCCACACAGCGTGAATTTAAAGTCGATTCTGCCAGAGGAATGGTTACCTGGACCAGTATATAGTAACGTTTACCTTTCCTCTGGTAGAATTGACTCAGTATTGACGCTGTGTAAAATACAGCTTGAAGGAATTGTAAGTTCTACCATCTTTTTTTTTTCAGTATGTGACCAGCGCAACTGACCCATTATTTTCGGATTAAAAATGAAGCTGAGCCGTCAGTTCGGCAACTATTGCGTACTGGGAGAGGGGGGGGGGAGAAGACTCCGTGGAGGCCCGGCACTCGAAAAGGGACGCGGCGATGCGCTTGGAGAGAAAAGGCACCGGATCGCGGAATAAAAACGGAGAGAGACACGGGATTAAATATTTTCACAAAACGCCCGGGCGGGCGCGAGATGCAATTTGGTCGGGGGACGCTGAAAGGATCGGCCCCGGAAGACACGGCGGAAAATTAAATTGCCACCGTTTCGCGACGTCTTTGGTCGCAGGCGGCCCGTTAACCGCCGTAACGCAGACGCCTCCTGATTAAAAGAAGACCTCCGCTAGGCGCTCCCGCTCCGCGGGTTGCCTAACCAGCTTCGCTCTTCACTCGTCATCTCAAGACAGTTGCGTTGCCTTCTCGAGTAACACGCTGTTATTACGCTCAGAGAGAAGGAATCCCTCACTGGCCTCTTGGCAACGGATAGGAACTTTTACTTTCAGGGATTCAACTCTTCCTTGTGGACAATAATAAGGGAGCAACAGTCAGCATACCTACTAGGTTGATGAGCTTCGGGTGACGTAATGAGTCAAATAAGTTTGCCCAACATCGGTATGTTTGCAAAAAGAAATAACCAACATCCACCTGTACAACATCCACCGAGTACACTGGAAAAAAAGTCGTTTGGATCTAGAGTCCAGACTCTTGAAAACATTGACAAGAAAAAATACTCTTGAATCAATCAGAATTTTTGCTTGAATCAAAAAGAAATCCCCCTAAATCAGGAGGCTTGGCTCTTTGATTCAAGGAAAAGTCGAATTGAATCAAGAGTATTTTTTCTTGTCAATATTATTAACAGTCTGGACTGTAGATCTAAGCGACTTTTTTTCCACTGTGGGTGGGTCAACAGTACGATGGTTAAATGTTGGAGTTCCGAACTAGAGCAATAACTCGCCCACTATGAGATTCCTCTGTTATCATTTGGCTATGTTCGATAAGTTGCTCATCAATCATCAACAGGCGGATATTGGCAATGACCTTCTAAATTAAATTTTGCTTCACCCAATTGCATTGCGCTGATAATTGGTACACGAGGTCTCTAAAATAAGTTATCTGTGGCTGGAACATCGTTTATATAGTGCGACAGCCCTTGCATGCGAAATCGGAGGCATTGTCTGGCAGGGCATCAAAGAAATCTCACTGGTGATAAATTGGAAAAAAAGGCGAAAATGGGAGAGGAACACGTTTCGAGCATCGCGCTGGGAGCTGGGAAAATAACCTGTATCCGTTTGCATTGGAGCACCTGAGGATGAATAAGGGAACTCGCCATCCCGTGTCGATAGTCTATGCGTTCGTCAATCCACAGATCCCTTTTTTTCACGTGGGCCCTGGATAACGTGTTGATATTCGGGCAACAAGACTCATCAGAATGTCGTGTTGTGATCTCACATCGATGGAGTGTCAAATTCGTTGTATCGAGCAACGGTACAGCTTTTACATGCATGGTCGCACAGTGAATCAAGTCAATCAAAGATTGGACATGTATTTTTTTTTCACAAAAACTGCAAATTTCGATGTTTATTTCGTCACATTTTAAATTTTGAGGAGTGTTTCTGGAAGAAAATTTCACAAGAAAACTAATGGAACCACTTAAAACCTTTAAGTTTTGTATAAACGGAGTTAAAAGCTTTTAAAGTTTCCAAATTATGTCCGAACTCCCCAGTTGACTCGATCCACTGTGGACCGGCTCAAATTGGTCTTGCTCTCAGTGGTGCACAGTGCGACAAAGCATTTTATGCGCTTTTTAGTGCTCATTGCTTTTTTTTGAGCGGAGATCGATCATTTTGTGAGTCAGGTTTTCGGAGATGAACTTAAAATTATTTATTTTTTCTCGACCATCAAAATTGATTTTTGTTGTAACTATCAGACGGTGTGTGAATCGTAATGAATTCAATTTCACCAGCTCTCTAAGATTTTAACACGCAGATAAAAAAGCCTGTTCAGTGACTTCTGAGATATTTGCCTACTGGACTAAATGTACTGATTCATAAAATGGGAACTGAAAAAATTAAGGCACAATAGTCACTCAACTTTCAACTAAAGGGCGCCTATCTCTGCCGTTATGGATTATAAATCTTGCAGAATTTTTTTCATTCGATGGTTAGTTATTACTTATTAGTGCAGGTGCCATTAAATAAATCTGCAGTACTTATTATACAAGGTAGTTTCATTTTTTTCTTATTTTTGTATTCCGCTTCTATTTATTTTTTTACACGTATAACAGGGCCAGATTTACAAACTTGCCGCCCACGGGCCGCCTGTATTTTGCCGCCCCCTTCTCATTCGTTTTAAAACATCAATAGAAACCATCAAGTGAACGTGCCGGAGGGGTGCATAAGGCAGAAGACACGTTTATTCGTGTTGGACACATTTTTGGAAAAAGCCCTGTCCACATTACTAGCAAAAGTTCACGGATCTTTGCGCGAAAATCAAGTTCCGTAAACCTATCTCTGTGTGGACAAGGCCTTCCATTTATTAGAAATAAACGATAATGATCATGGAAGAACAAACATAAATGCGGTTTAATGATTTTAACCTCCGCCACTGCGCCGCGCAGACCGCAATGTGCTTGGCGCAATGCGTGAAGTATTCATGCGTTCTTGTAGGCGCTATGCGTTTCTCGCTGTCCGCAGTGACTGCACTATGTTTGATGCAATGCGTGAAGTATTCATGCAGTCTCGTAGGCGCTTATAAGTGTTACATGTCGACCGCCGCGCGCCGCACCGAGGGCTTCTCCTTTTCATCTCAAGTCCTCGTCATCATTTCTCTCTAGGCCGCGCCGTTCCAGACCAAATTGCGTGTTTGGTTTCTCTCTTAACTCTAGTGATTAAATGTGCTGTCTCTTGTATCACTGAAAGACGACAAAATTAGAAATTACTATACTCTAAAAAATGAGAGATTTTGTTGCCTTTTCTCGTTAGTAATTTTTTTTCTAAATCCGATTTGTTCATATCATTTTTTGGTGTTATGAATGGCTCCTATCTTTATGTTCTTGACAGCTCAATTGTCTACATACAGCGATAATACAATGAATCATACTGGTTGTTTCGATGAAACATAGAAACATTTCTTTCTGTAGTTCTTCTTTAAAGTGTCACGCGATGAGCGGCTTTCACGATATGAAAATGCAGAATAAATTGAGACCTCTGTTATTTCATATCCTATGAAATTCAAAATACCACAAATACCATCAGAATGGTACCGACTGTATGGAATGAAGACAATCATAATAATCTCTACATTACGAACAGCTCTGTAGACTGATAAAAATTATATTGAGGTTGATACAGAGTGAGCAAAATGTTTCGACAAAATTAAACCTTCAACATTTGGTTTTTTCGTTTCTCCGTTTTTAACCCGGACAAAATGTTCAATTTGGCACCTAAAGGAGCGCAAATCACGGCAACTCTGATGCTGTGCTGGGGTCCATCTCATTCCTCGAATTCAGAATGCCTGAAATTCCCTACCGATATTGCTCATTTATTGGAATCATTCCGATTGTGTTTCTTCTTGCTCTGTTTCTAAAGAAATGCGGCAATTGGGGGTGGGGGGTAAATACTTCTCGTTTTTCATTTCGATGAATTATTACAAATTATTGCTTTCAACTCAACCTCTGTATCGTTTATTTAATTTTTAAGGATTTATGTGCATCCATTTTCCCAATATAAAACGCAGTTTGCAATCAAGCGTACACTAAAAAAAAAATTAATCCTGAATATGAAATTTATTTTACTTTCCAAAACCAGATGCTCCGGTTGGTTAGACCAGTATTCCAAAGGGATCAACAATAATCCGAATGAATTTACCAGAGAATTCAAATCAAACTTTGATCCAAAACTTACAATGGCTTGGATGTCGTTTTAAGGAACGAAAGACGTCGGTTTTCTCGACAAAAATCTCAGTTTTCTGAAGCAAAAAGCGCCTATCGAACTTACTGGTACGGTAGATTTTTTTTCAATTCAAAAGCCGAAAAAACGGGAGCCAATGAGAGACGGATTCCACGTGCCTTAACTCTCCCTATAAAAAAACTTCAACCGCAAAAGATAGAATTTCGGTGGAAGCCTCTTTCCTTCTCGAACGATAACGGGTAACACCCGCGCTGCCTTGCTACAGAAAAACGCCGTATGAACACTCGAGAGTTGCCAAATTTCCTCCAATTAAATGTGCATTTTCAAGCAGAATTATGAATATTTCCTCTTGAAATTTTCAGATAATTTAGATCTAATAGCGAATAAAATTCTGTGAAAAATTGGTGAGAAAGTATTCACAGATTTCCCTGAAATTATGTATTTTATCAACGGAAATTTAGCAACGTCTGAGGGCTCATACGGCGTTATTCCTAAGCACGGCAGCGCGTGAAGTGACATGTTAGGAAGAAGAGGGCGGACCGGTCTTAATTTGTCGCCTAATTCACCGATTCCGGGGCGCTTGTCAAATTTGCACCTCGCTACCAGGAAAAGGCCCATCTGCCATGCTCGGTGGTGGGAACAACCACGTATCTACGTTGTGTTTTCGTTGGAGATACGAGCTTTTTGCATAGCGGGAGTGTTTGACGCCGGGCCGCGACGATGCCGGCTAATTTATGCGCGCCGAGATGGAAAGGAACCAATTCGATTACTGCCCAATTAAATCGGTATCAACGTCGCTCGAAATACGACAGCTCTTAAATGTCACCGCCCGAGCCATCTTCTCGCCAGACGACGCGACGTCCGTCAAAGTGAGCAACAATCGGGACCGGAGCAGAAGCCCGAGACCTCCTTTCGCTAGGCCTCTCTTCCAGCTTCGGGGGACATTTGACAACTCATTTTCCTCCATGCTAAACAGAGAATAACGGAACTACTTGAAATATTAAAGTATTTTATGTGAGAGGGGCCTCTATGCTCATCAATTTATTCTAGTGAAAGTTAACTATCTTCACCGTGATGTCGGCCCTGAGACCAATAAAAATACGCGCAGGGCACGGCCCACAATGGACCGAATCAATGGGAGAGGTCGGACATGATTTTTTTGACTAAAAGTGCAAATTTAGATGTTTCTTTCGTCAAATTTTAAATTTTGACGGGGGATACTAAAAAAAAAATTACGAGAAAACCAATGGAACTATTTTTAAGACCTCAAAATTTTGTAAAAACGGAGTTATGAGCTTTCAAAGCTTTCAAATATTGTCCGACTTCTTCTATTGACTCGATTCACTGTGCGGCCCAAGTCTCAGTGCACTGCCTTTTAAACGAAAGCACGGAACTATAATTTAGCGCATTCTTACTGCAAAAGATTATTGCACTCCGAGCTGAAATTGCACTGATTTACCTTTATGTCACGGGCCTTGATCAGCAAAATTTAGGGAGGCTATTGCACAGCCACATTCTCATTAAAAAATGAAAAGTTTGAGTCAACTTTGCGGCCTTGGAGTGGGGATACGTTTCTTAGTGTGGGAAACCACGAATGTTAATAACTCATTTTGATTTTATGAAGGATACTTATGTTAAAGTGAGGCGATTCTGAACGAGGTTTATGGTGAACCCAAACCTGCGCAGGAACTTTAATAGGTTGGATTGAAACAAATATTTGGGAAATGATGATTGTAGGGCTTTACTGGGTAAAAAAAGGAATAACGTTGTGCACGGTTACTTGATTTTGACCTGCTAACCTAGTTGATCTGAGTTGTGTGTACATGCACCGATCCAATCGGTGTTGTGTACCTTCCATGGACCCTGGACCTCTATGGACACTTGGAGATTTCTAGTGAAAGAATCAACATCAATCTTGTCATCAACGGACACTTATGCATGATTCAAATGATCCTTAAGAAAACATGACACGATGTTAAAGTTATTCAGTGAAATTATACAGTCAAAGCAAATGCAACAGAATTTCACCAAAAAATCTAAAATCTCCTCACACTTTCTAAAGGACTAGCTGAAAGGTTATTTCGCTTTCATGGTCGGTTAACCTGAAACTTCGCTCGTTTTTAACCTACAATGTCAAATGTTGTGTGGTAAGAAATGTGAATCTGCTAAAAGTAAATAATTTAATGGTTTAACGGGGTTGCTTCAGTTTAATACTCGTGATGTAAAATTTGTTTTTCGCAATTTTCCTAGAGTTTCCGGTAATTATTTTCAGCACCGTGTTATCTTACTTACATTCACCAATAATGACCTCTCACCATGGACAGAATTATTTTTGTTTCAACGATTTGAGACGTGAAACAAAGTTTATTCCAAAACACCTCGTCGTGGATTTAAAAGAAAACAAATATTAACAAACCTGTTACCAATGAGCAAAATGATAAGAATCCAATCCTATTTACAAAGAAAAAACGAACTATGTTTGACACTTTTCCACACCTACTCCAAAATATCACTCAACACTAATCGCCGAAAAGCATTTAATTTTTATCGCGTTTTTCTTATTTTGATTGTAAAATTAATCGATTTTGGGATCAACTCAAAATTTTCATTTCTTTGTTTACAAAATCACTTTTTCGTTTCATAAATGTCTCCGCCCGAACCGGTGACTGAAACACGATTAGGAGCACTGATTATGTATGCTGATCCAAATGAGGCACTTCCGATTCTCGCCCGCACGGGTTTTGCACGCTCTAATCCGATCGAAAAGATCAAGAGCAGGAAGCGACGATAACCGAAACAATAACTTTCAATAAGAACAGAATAATTAGTGAAGTAAATGGTTTAATTTGATTTCAAGGTCACCGGTGAAAATTTCGGAATTGGACAATTTTCGAGCGCTGCTTTGAGAATATCACGAGAACGTCTAAAGACACGTTTCAGACACGAAATATTCCGAGAAAACTTCACCTCGAACGGTGATTGCTATATTCGGCAAGAGCAAAATATCTTAGCGCGGCACTAACGATGAATCAGAGATATACTTGAGATGGTAGAATCCTCGGGTCCTTGTTGTAAAGGTGACAGGTTAATCCAGAGTAACACCAATCCGTAGATCAAGCATGCGCACTACGAAGGGTCAAAGGGGGGGGGGGGGG
>NW_017548020.1:253822-298405 GCF_001854935.1 Bemisia tabaci
AAAAAAAAAAAAAAAAAAAAAAAAAAAAAAAAAAAAAAAAAAAAAAAACGGTGAACGATATATGAGAAAATCTGTGAAAAAAACAGTTTGTACGAACGTTTGGGAAGACAATTAAGGCATCGGTAAGCTAGAAAATGGAGCAAATAGTTGACGCAGTGTATTGCACAAACACGCTAGACGAAATTAAAGATGCAGCATATCTTTACGCGGGGGAATACACGATAGTATAATGTATACAAATAAGCAGGACGAAAGTTTCTAAAAATTTGCTTTTCCCATTTTTCAAATGAAAGAAATCGCACAACGGGCTAGGAATGCGAGCGTAACACACACAGATATGACTGAAAACACTATTTTTAATACCGATGCTCGAGTTAAAAGGCGCGTATCTTATTACGTAGCTGACTTAGAGAGTGATTTGTAAGAGATTACCGGCAAAAATGCTAAATCAGTGCGAACAACACTACTAACAAGCACTATTTTAGATAGAATTCGAGGGAAGCAAGCGACCTACAAAAAGCGAAAAGTTTGACAAATTTTCCGGAATTTGCCAAGGAAGGTTAACACTAAAAAAGAACTCGGTTCGAACTACACTGGTAATAATCCAAAATTTTATATAACGCTCTAGGTGAACGGTCGGCTGTTAAAGAGGATATTTTGCGATTTTTTAGGAACGCAAATAGGGATTATAAACGAAGAGGCTCGATGAAAACGACACTAAAGACAATCCTCTATTTCGAGTAACGTTCAGGGAAGACAGTCGGTGGTTTCCGGGCGATTTCGCACAATTTTCAAAACGCGAAGGGAGGTTATAAACAAACTCGAGCGCTTTTTTAGGGATTTTTTAGGGATGCAAATAGGGATTATAAACGAAGAAGCTCGATGAATACGACACTAAAGACAATCCACTATTTCGAGTAACGTTCGGGGAAGACAGTCGGTGGTTTCCGGGCGATTCCGCACAATTTTCAAAACGCGAAAGGAGGTTATATACAAACGCGAGCGCTGCGGTAAATGACACCGATGACAGCCGCTTTTTCAGATGGCGATTGAACAAGACGGCCGACCGGAATTTTTGGAGCGCGAATTTGGATAATTGGCGACACGAGGCGGGAACGGATCGCGAATTTTTCGGAAACGCCGAGGGACCGCGTGGGCCGAGTGGGAGATGGCGCGACCCGCGTGACGCCAGCGCGAGAACTCGCGTCTCGCGGGCTGAGGCCGCGAATCCGCGGCGCGAAGCCGGGCGCCGGAGACGGCCGGAACCTCCCGAGCGCCTGGCCTCGTGGATTTCGGGTTTCGGCTCAGGCCGGATTAACCGTGACGTCATCGCGAGTCGCCGTTTTCGGATCTTCCTCCGTCGCACCGGCACACCTGTGTCCGACTGACCGGAGTTGCTGCCGAAATACTGTCCGTTCCTCGATGATTTGTCCGTACTGTCGTGCTAAAGAAGAACGCAGTATGAGCCTTCAGACGTTGTCAAGTTGCCTCAGATAAAACTGAATTTACTGGAAAAATTGCGAATATTATTTTCCAAAAATTTAGAACAATTTTGTACGCAATTTGATCTAAAATATTTGAAAATTTCAAGAAAAAATATGCATGAATGTTGTCAAAAATACATGTTTTATCAGGGAGAATTTGGCAACTCTTGGATGTTCATACGGCGTTCTTCCTTAGCACGGCAGCGTGTAATATCTTCAACTTTCGTATCACAGTGAAATCCATTATGAGAAATTTCGATTGTAAGTCCCCGACCCCCCCCCCCCCTTGACCCCGCGAAAAGACGCGCGGATAGCGGATAGTCCGCATATCACACCCCTATAGCCAATGTCACACAATCAAACCTAGCTATCAAAATATCAGGGTCATGTGTTGTGACTGGCTTATACGATGACCTGGACCAATCAGATCACCTGACTTTGATATATTGATGGCACGGTGTGATCGTGTGCGATGACTTCTGGCACCGGAACCGTCGAACGGCGAGGTTTACACCGATTCTGAGAGGTGTGAATCGTAGAGGGAGCATGGGGGGGGGGGGATGAATGAGTCAGTAAATAGATTGAGGTTGGAAATTTCGGATGCGCCCACAGTATTCTACGTAACATTTCATCAGGAGAACATGTACTGTGGTGCGGAATTTCACAGC
This sequence comes from Bemisia tabaci, assembly GCF_001854935.1. Taxonomy (NCBI): domain Eukaryota; kingdom Metazoa; phylum Arthropoda; class Insecta; order Hemiptera; family Aleyrodidae; genus Bemisia; species Bemisia tabaci. The sequence continues at coordinate 255,975 of NW_017548020.1, forward strand.
CTGTATGGTGGTTCATCAACAAACTTGACAACTCCGAATATAATAAATAACCATGACAATGACCAAACGCTCATCTTGAAAATTTGGCACAAGCATTACTCAAGAGAGTCCACCCAGTAGATTCCGCAGCTGAAGGATGTGAAATCGGATTCTGGGGCTCGGCCGGGCGGCTCATCGCGATGAAGCCTTTCCTCCTTCCATTTTTCGTCGGTCATCCGTAAAATTAAAGACTCTCAATCTATCACCAAAAGGTGTAATGACCGCATCACACACTACGTGTATATGTAAAACAATCTCTATCAAAAGGATCTGCCACATTGCCTATCAATTCTTTTTTTTTTTGGTGTGCCGGCGGTCGTAATGCTGCCTTAGTGGAGCCCTTGCATGTGTCAGGAATTTGCGATTGAAGCACTGATACTAATGTAAAATTTCGCGGAAAACACTTCAAATCTCAATTTTCCTGATGCGATCGACATGTTCTGTGGGCAATGTAGCTGGTAAATCATTTACTCAGCTAGCCGTATCTCTTGCGTGCAGCAGACTTGTTTTCAAATTAAAGGCGAGAAAATATGGATGTTCCTCCATTGCAAATTCCGCGCAGGTTGAAGCTACGATATGCATCTATAGGAGGTACTTACGTTTCATAAGTTTTCAGTTTACGCTTCATACTTATTTTCCATTATTTAGTAGCGTCTCAAGGAAGCTGACAGCACCGGCAAAAATAGACACGAAGACAAGACATCAAAGAAAATTGAGAGCTGATTCGCTTATGTATTTCGATGTCAACATTCAAGGAATGAATATTTAAAGGTAGGGCTTTTTACACCTCCTGTGTCTCTCTTCTTCAAACTCTCAGTGTTTGGGAGGCTCTCTCTACCGAAAGAAAACTTATCGGATGGAAAAGTATCAGGATGTACTCTAGAAGATCACCATGCCCCAATGATTGGTAGAAAGTAATATAGAAAAATATATCAGATATAATAAATGGACTGCATTTCGCAGTAAGGAACTACGATTTCTGACTCATACATGATAACACCTATCTTTAAAGGGAAACTAATGGCACATAAGTTGTTGCTGAAACGAACTAGAAATTTTAGTTCCCGATTGCAAAATGTAGTCCAAATATTGAAAATATGGAGAGAATAGTATTTGAACTAGATTATTAACAATATGTGTCCTAACAGTTTTCCTATGCAGATAGAGACTGTTGTGGAGGAGCCAGAAATAGGAGTTCCTCATTATAAAATGTAGTTCGTTTTTCCTTCGAAATTTTCCTCAAAATTTTTAAAAAATGGCAATCTCCAAGAAATCATTTCTTAGACCATACGAGTACGACTTCGAGTAATTTTGAAACGGTCACAAAATCCGATGTTTGGTTCGAAAGCATAACATTTGGATACGGCTTATTCTGGTCATAATGAAAAATCGAATCTCAATTGTACTACTATAACCTTGAATAAAACCGTGTGTATATAGGACTGTAAATAGGACTATTCAAAAAAGTTGACAAAATCAGTGGCGAGGCATGAATGATCAATTTTCGATATTCCTATATTAGATGGTATGGTAAAGAATCGATTATTGAGGTGTTCGTTGCGAACACCCTGTTTATCGATCCTTTTCCATAAGTTTAGATGCCAGATCAGTCGATATATCGCAAAGCACGTCACGCCACTGGACAAAATTAGCTCTGGCGATTAACGAGCAATTTGGCAATTAGAGGTGCACTTGTCCGCACATCTGTCCGATTTGTCCTAAACTGGTTCGGAAGCCGGACGCCCACTCTTACGCCACAAACATATAGACAGCCACCGACTGAAACTCATCGATAATCGGCCAACGATGGATTGGAATGGTGACATGGTGTCGAAATAAATCCGATTAGCTTATTTATCCGAAGCTCTTTTTTTTTAAATTATTTTTTTAAGTGCACAAGGAGAGAAACTTAGGTCACAAGGTTACCGCTTTCCGATGCGGTTTGTGTGCAACACCACTAGATCTTCCTGTTCAATTACAAAACGATTAAAAAAATGCGTAACAAGGCTAATTTACACGAATAAAACCAAAAACCCAGCCTTTCTCAATTGAATAAAATAGTAAATATAAATATAATATAAATGAAAAAGTAAAATGGATAAAATTCTTTTTACTACTTTATTCAACTGAGGAAGCTGAGTGTTGCCGAAATGTTTTGATTTTATACGTGTAAATTAGCCGAGTTACCCGCTTTTTTAAATTGTTTTATTATTGTACATCTTGTCATGGGCTGAAAAGCATCAACTATATCTCTTCCGGTTCAAGCGACACAAATGTCGGGCACAAAAATTGAACTTCAAATCGTAGAACATGAGTCTTTGCGCACTGGGGAAAAATTCCGGTTAAATAACCCGTAACCAAGTACGATGTTGCACTTACGGACGGGGACGTATTGTTCGGTTCAAGTAACCGTATTCTCGGTTCTAGCAACCGCATCACTGGTTCATGCCATCATGTCAAGTTTTAATTTTGTAGTTCGGTTAGGTGTGAAACCTCGGATGCATGCACCGAATAGTACGACCGATATCGAGGGCGAAAGAACAAACCGCTTAACTGACAAGTTTAGCAAAAATGAGTTAGGAACCGTGCCTGCTGTCTTTGATGGATGTGACGTATCTTGTAGTTCATTCCCATGATCGAACGGGATCAATAGCGTGAACCGTGCTGCGTAACACATTGAGGCATGGAGATTATGCGGTGTGATATAATTCACGTAAAAATATCAATATGAAATCACGTTCCTTGATAGGACTTTTACTGAATGTCCGCGCCTCCTTCATGAAAATAGTATTACTACACTCATGAATGAAGACTAAAAGTTCACTCACAATAGCCATTATACGATGTGTCGTATGCATCTGCCTTACCACTTAGTGCATGTAACCTTTGCAAGGATTTTTTATAAAGGAGTGACCCTGACTCATGCAACTTCAGAACAAAATCAAACTATAAAGAGTGTTTGTTGGTCCAAACTAAGGTTCGAAGACAGTCTGACGGAGGGAACGAAACGTGCGCATTTACATTCTACCAAAACAAAGCATTGGAAAGTTCCATCAAAAGATTTGCGTGCGATACAACGCCTATAAACTTTTTAGCATGGCCAACTTTTGATCTACAAGCACTCTTAAGTATACTAGGACGGCTTTTATGATCAAACAGACACGAAAATTCCCTCAACACAGGACAGAGGACCTCTTGAATATAATGGCTCCAGTGGTGAAGCGTGAATCGATATCGATATTGGTGATCGGTTATCGATATTTCCCCATTTGATACTGTGTTAAAGAATCGATAATTGAGGTGTTTGTTCCGAACACCCTTCTTATCGATCCATTTCCACGCCACGCTACTGAATGGCTCATTTGCTCGAGGGAAAATAAAATTACCGAAATAGTTTTGCATCCTTGCGCTGCGCTGCTTAATATCTAGGAGAAAATCAGAGATCGAACACTAGAGAAATATAATCCGACGGTATATGAATTAGTCTTTGAGGAAAAGTATACAATTCTGAGATTTTGAAGCTACTTAAACTAGGGCTTTCCAGAGCGATCCGAAAGTTTGCCGAATTTTCGCCGAATTATTGTTATATTTCCAAAAGTTTGCCGAGGTTTGGCTTAATTTTTGGTGTAAAGCTAGAGATACGTTAATTCAAGAATGATGTTTAAGATAGAGTTCTAATTAGTGCTGCGATTCAAGAGAGGGTTTAGAGGGTTTTTGGTCATTTTTGCCATCACTTCAGCGAAAAGGAAAATATATATACTCGCGAAGCGCGAGGGTTGATAACATTACGTGTAACTTTAGCCATTACGCGTCGCAAGTTTTTTCTTTAAACGGTATTAATTCAAATATATGAGCCAAAAATACTGAAGTAAATGCTGAAATATTGTGCGAAAGTACTAATAAATTGCCATTACTCATGGTCATTTTATTTAAAAAAGATTTTAAAAAAAATCAGCATTTTAGTGTACGATTCGATAAGCGATTGATTATTTGACGGTATCTGAATTTTACAGAATTTCTTCAGAATTTCCGAACGTCATATTACACTTCTGTGTGTCAGGTGTTTACATACACAATTCGACTGTATGAAACATTTTGAATGGCTTTTGTAGCACATCTCGGGTAAATATCGCAAACTGAAAGGCAAAACGATTACAACATTCTTTATCATGCAATTTTGATCGCATCGTATGCTACGCATGAGCTTAGTGCACTGCACGCATGATTTAGCGAGTCATTCTCCGATCTGTTCCTGTGGAGCACTAAATCCGAGAATTCATTTACCTCATCATCCTTCACCTACGGAGATGAGATAAAATAAGGGTATACTGGCTGCTCGGCTTTAACCACCCTGACTCATAAGGGATGTAAAATACGGATTCCTCGACTAGAAAAATGAAAAGACTTGCGAGCAGGGGGAAAAGTAATTTATGACTCTTTTAAAAATTCACGGCTGCTATGCGGAGTTTGAAACACTACACCGGATAAAGCTCAGAAAAGAGTAAAAGAAATAAGAAGAAAAACATAATATATCATGGAATATTTTCTCTTAAAAACTTATTCCTAAAAAAAGTATTAACTATTTTTGGTCAACACAATAGAAATATTAATAAGCAACTGGCCATAGACGGCTCGATGACCGTTTCATATTATGTAAAGTTGGCTACACCGAAACGATGAATTAATTTCATATTTTCCCGCTTGTCGGCAAGACGGCTGGTATGAGACCATTATGACCGACAATAAATAACTTGTATTCCTTGGAGGCCAGAGAATACAACGTCGGCATAATGTTCGTTTGAAAATTCAACTACCACACCGTATGAACAAAATTTCCAAGATGCAATGAGGCATTTGAACTAAACACTTCGTTTATGAGAACTAGGTTGAGGCATGGTTTTGGTTGGTTCTTGATTTTTTCACGCGGAGACTCGTAGTTAAGATGTAATGTCTTACATTGGATTTTCTGTAGAGCACGGCTGCTGTATGTTTTCTCAACTGAGGCCGATATCTGTCTTACTTCGGTGCATGCTAAATATATAAACATTTCTACGAATCCAGAAATTTTCTATCGGCACGTTAAATGCAAAGAGCGCCTGCCGTCAGCTAAGAGCTTAAAATGCAGTAGTTTTTACGCAGAAATGAAGGTTCAGAGAAAAAGGAGTCATGAATATTGCATTGTGACGCCAAAGTTTAAAAGTTTCAATCATGACTGAATTTTATTCATGAAGGAAAAGAAGTCGCCTTTTGAAGTCTCATTTAAACTTTCAGAGATAAAGGATCGTTTAGGTCGTAACGGGCTTAGAGAACTGGACGAAGGGGAATGGCTATGGCGCGCGGTGCGAGATGATTAGAGACGTGCATCCAACGGTATGTATATAGCCTTGCTAAATTTTAAAGTACAACATTTTTTTTTTGGTTTAAAGCAAGGAAAGAAGAAAAAATGAAAAAAAAACCCAACCCACAATTAACCAAGTTTAAGTTGTGCATTAGGAATGACTCCATGTACTGTATGATACGAGGGGTATTCGTAAAGTAAGTTAATATTTGTCATATCTTCTAAATTAATAAAGATAATTTAAATCGGTAAAAATTTTGTGGATTGTCATACTCTCAGCTTTCTAAAAAGCTTCAGTTTTTTAAATTTGGTCCTTTGAGTGCCGAGTGACATCAGTTTTCCCACATCCGTCTCTCACCACCGCGTGTCCAAAATCGACGCGCGTCTTTAGGGGTGCTCGATGAGTGTTACTCATTTATTTCTTAGAGAGAAGCACAAATATTGATGCAAACAGAAACTGTGATGTCATTAAAGGCTCAAATCAGCATTAAAAAGAAAATACCTTGGCCTTTTGTCTCGTCAAGTGATGCTGCTTCATGACAATGCTAGGCCCCATACAGCTCATGTGGCCAATCAGTTGTTGACCTCCTTAAAATGAGACCTTTCCCACGTCCTCCTTATTCTCAGGATCTCACCCCCACGTGATTTATCACTTATTACCTGAACTAGAGAAGAGTTTTGGCGAAAAAAGTTCCGTGGACGACGATGAGGTGAAAGAAGCTGTACAAAAGTTGTTGTAAAAACGGAATCGCCAGTTTTACGCTGATGGAATAAAAAAGCTCTTGTCATGGTATGTAAAATGTGTCCAACGAGATGGGGATTATGAGGAAAAGTAAAGCCAGATCTTCACAAACATGGAAATTTTAAACTTTAAACAAAAACCTCCATTTTGAAAATTTGCAGGATGAAGCCGCATGCTACCGTCCTGTGACCTCCCCAGCGCGCGTCAATTTTGGACACGCGGTGGTGAGAGACGGGTGTAGGAAAACTGATGTCACTCGGCACTCAAAGGACCAAATTTAAAAAACTGAAGCTTTTTAGAAAGCTGAAAGTATGACAATCCACAAACTCTTTACAGATTTAAATTATCTTTATTAATTTAGAATATATGACAAATATTAACTTACTTTACGAATACCCCTCGTTCATACTTGTTAAAAAAAGTTACTCACCGTGCGACACCAGATTGAAAGAAGATAAATGAATGGTAAAACTCACCTGAAACAAAGGAAAACAGACGAATCAGAAAGAATCATAAAAGACGATAAGTTGACGGTCAGATCCCGTTTCAGTTAACTTGTCCTCTTGGAAAAAAGGACAAGTTACCTGAAAGGGACTAAAGTTATGTCATTACGAATTTACGAATATTTTTCAATGTGTTTTAATTGCGTTCATGAAGTTGGATGCGCCAACCTTAGATCGTATAAAAGCTGAAGAGGCATTAAATAATGCATAGAATAACGGTGGAATCACATGATGTGATTAGTTGCACTGAACGCAGAATCGTGTTTTGATGCTTGATGCTTGTATATTAGCTAAAAAGAATAAGATATGTCCAAACAACAACTTTCTACGTTCAATAGTAACAGAGATATCGCGCTTTAAAAAGTCGGGCTTTTCACGTCATCCACCACGATAGTGACACCCTTGATTTCTTCCTCTTTTATTCGATCAGTGATGCAGAAGGCGAAACGCGAAACTTCAACGACATTAAGCGCAAACAAACTGGTAAGCTGACTGATCGGCTTACCCATTCTTGTTAATGATGTTCAAATCGACTTCATTTTTCCATGAAAAACTATACTATTTTTGGCTATTTTAGAAACGGCGCGGCATTTGTGCCAATAGTTTTTCCATGCAGGTAAGGGCTTTCATGGATGAGCAAGAAATAATAATTCCTTAATGCAAAAAGTAGCGTAAACTTTAGAAGCCGTTGTTATGCCCATGAGGTGTAACAAACATTCCATAATGGGCACGTACGATTAGGTACATGTTCGGTTCAGAAACCAATCAAGAAATTAAAAAAATAAAATAAAAAATTAAAATCCCCTAGAAACATTCGCATTGCCGAGGAATCAGATCATTCGGTAAGGCGGGAAATTAAAATGTATTTTAATTATACTTTCGTGACACTTAGAGCGGATCGTGGCAGTGGCGTGGCGTGAATTGCGATTTATCGATTGTTATGCCATTTAAACCTATGGTGAAGAATCGATTATTAAGGTGTTCGCTGCGAACACCCTGTTTATCGATCCTTTTCCATAGGTTTAAATGGCGTAACAATCGATATATCGCAATTCACGCCACGCCACTGGGGAAAAAATAAGGAGTGAGAAAGAAGCTGAGAGCCTTTTCCTCTAAAAGAGGAAGGCTTCATTATCATTTAGATACAACGAAGAAGCTTTCATGGCGGGGCCGAGGATGGGGTGTTTTGTAGGAGGATAAGCGAATGCCCGGCTGAAATTCGTTGATTAATTTCGGAAATTTACATGAAATTACGCTGGATAAAGAGGGAGGGGTCTAAAATCCCGGAGTTGGCGAATGGCGTGATTCGTCCCGAACTTTAGCGCAACTCCCGTGAAGGAGCTGCCGTGCGAAGCTAGAATTTCCGATTTTCGTACGCTACCTATTAAAGTGTAAAATTTTGCAAGGTACACATCAGATATCACGTGAGGAAAGTTGAAGACTTTAAATCTCAGCTTACGAAAAGCTTCTTAATTTAAACCCGTGGAACGTTGCTGCCAGTGACGACCTGACTCATCAGAACTCGTTCTTACAGGGTGCCTCAGAACTAGACGACCAGAGTGCAGGCTCGTGAGCTACGGGTCAAAGCGGAACTTCTTTCTTCTATGAAGTTATATCTCTGAAAGCGCTTGTGTCCCCGCCCTCTAAATTTTTAAGAGAATCATTGTTTTTATTCTGACTTTTGGCTACGGTTGTACCGTATAGATGATGAGTAAAAGCAGGCACCTCTGCGATACTTTTTAGTCCTGTATTGTGCCCTCAAAGATATTTGAATCTAAAAATTGTGGGAAGATTTACCGGGTCTTGGAGTCAAAAGTCTCTAAGAGTATTAAGAGTGTCAAAAACTCAAATTTTTCACTTGGGACCTCCAACCCAAAATGAGAGCGTGGATCTTGCGGATGAATTGAGCTGACAAGGCCCGAAGGCCTCGTCTTGCGTGCTTCGAAATAAATCGATTGACCTGCCATTTACACCTGGGGATAAAGATCGATTATCAGGGTGTTTGCAAACAACATCTTCATCATAGATTCTTTAACATAAAGTCAAATGGGAATGCTCGATAGCTGAAGATAGACTCATCGTCGCCGGCCCGCTTTTGATTATGGGTCCACCTGTACTGTTGCCAGATTAGGTTAAAAGATCAGATTTTTCCCCGCATTCCAGGTCATTCGTAATAGCCACATTTTATTGCATACCCTGGCAACCTTGACCCTCAGCTTTGAGTGGGCCAAGTCCTAGCTTTTCTCGGAATCAAAGTCACAAATCGGGGTTTAAGTAGGATCAATACTAGCTCGCCAAGAAGCAGCTGGGATGACAAAATCTCTTAAAATGCATACATTTTAGGCGCAGAGGCTCTACAATAAGTGCACGGTTCGAAATCCCGCAGGAAAGGTCGGAGGTCATTTTACTCTTTCTCCCCGGCCCGGGGCTCAATCCTTTCTGGCAGAGTTTTGATAGCGGTACACAAAACATTCATATAAACATTGAATGTTTTGAATTCGATGAAGTTTGAACGTGTTTATAGTTTTCACGGAATCATATATTTTAACTTGAGTCAGGAAAAATATGGTTTTTGGTTGAAGTTCAAATTGTTCACGACGGCGAAAACCCAGATTTTGGGTCAAAATAGCAATGTTACGTTTTTACCACTTAATTCTCTCCTATATTTTCTCGGGCATCTCGTCAATGTTTTATGCCTTAACTTTCATAAAACGGGATGTCATGAGCGCTCAAAGTACACGGAGAAAAAAGTGGTCCACAAAATGAGCGGACCTTCTCCGTTTCACTGTTTTTCAACTTTGAACTATTTACAAAATCTAATGTTTCGGAGTATCGTGTGTGGGTGTATTTTGCGCCAAATCATAAGATCAAATCATTTCAAAACCTAATCCTCCCCCTTCTAAGGACTAGGAATTCCATCACATTTAAAAGCATGTCATATTGGAAATGGTTGAATTCAACGTAAATGGCAACACTGGTGACTGCTCATGACATCATTGAGCGCCACAATACGTAATGGTGTGTCATGAGGAATCATCAGTGCTGAGGTGATTTTAAAATTGTCGTAAGTAATCTTTTCCACTCCGTCGACCCGATGTAATGACTTCTGGCAGATTTCCTTTCCTCCCTTTTTCTCCCAAGAAAATAATGACTGCTGATCCTTCAGATTGTCAGCTGAACAGCAAGAAGATTTCAACTGCGTTCTTCGGAAGTTGCTGCTCTTCAAACTGAGTTTCCGCGGAAATACAACCGTCTCCACTGCTAGGTAGTTCGGCTACGAAGCTGTTCTCTCTGGCTGAGTCGTGTTAATTGAAGCCGTTTAGCTAGGCTCGCGAACTAGAAATCTTTATCGGAAAGTTGAAATGGGTAAAAGGGTGCATTTTAATGACTTATTATGCACTGTATGACTGGCACGTATATTACCAAATTTCGAAATTTGGAGTTTTCACATACATGCACAAAAAAAGTGGTCATCGTTCAACACAACAGGAGTTTCATTCATTGCACTCAAAGTTGTGTCTACACAGATTTAGAAAATGTCTGTCGTTTTGACTATAAACTTCAAAATTCTCTGTTTCTTTTCATTTTATCTCCCTTTCGGATATTTTTCTTACTTTCTCGTCATTTCATACTCTCCCTCTTCCATCCGTTGTTTTTTCCATTTCTCTTGGTTCTCTCCCCATCAATCGCTTTTTTCTACATCTCTTTCATTTGTTCTTCCTTTTTTCTATATTCGACCTCGTTCAGTCTCTATTTCTACCTCTTTTCTTCCCTTCTCTTCTTCTCCTCCCCCTGTCCTTCCTTCTTTACCTCCAATTGCTTCTTCTATTTTAGTCCCTCCCTATTTTGATTTCCTTTTTGTGCAACAATTTTAAGCTTGTTCTATGTCTCTACATGGTAAAAGACAGTTATAAGGTGTCTCCTGAGATTGTGGTCCCACCCCAATCCATTGGATGATATGGGCATTTCCAATTAATTGCGATGGTTCCGCAACTCACGTTGGGGCTAGCACCGCAACATTTAGATTAGTAATCTAATTTATTGAGGTACTACCACACTTAATTGGAATCCACTGAGAGTCCCTCAATGGGGAGAATTGAGACAACGTGGTTCTTGAATGTTACAAACAGGAATAAAGATTACCTGAAAAAAACCTGTCACCTGTGAAGATTACCTCAAAATTGAACGTTTTTCGTAATCTTTCATTCTTAATCTTCACGCATTGCATCAAACAAAGTGCGGTCGTTGTGGTCAGCAGCGGGCGGCGTGAAATGCAGAGCGCCTTCAAGACTGCATGAATACTTCACGCATTGCGTCAAACACAGTGCGTTCAGCAGCGGTCGGCGCCGCCGGCGTGAATCGCACAGCGCATACAAGACTGTAAGAATGCTTCGCACGCATTTTGCCAAACACAGTGTGGTCAGCGCGGCGCGGCGGCGGAGGTTAAAATTATTAAACCACACTTATGGTTGTTCATTCATAATTTTTTCGTTCATTTCTCATAAATGGAAGATCAAGTCACTCTCAAATTCCTGTCTCCGTTCCTTCTCTCATTCCGTTTGTTCCTTGCCGTCCCCCCAATTTCCCGGTTTATTCCAGTTTATAATCATTGCAATCAGTGAAAATCTAATCTTTGTTCCCGTTTGTGACACTGTGTCTAAAATACGGGAACCAATCAGAAATAGATTCGTATTGTATTTACTCTCAGTATAGAAGGACTTTACATCCAACAACCCCATGCTCTTATTTTCCGTGTAAATTTGTTTACTGCGACATCGATGCCCTATGAGTCGAATTCGACCCGACAGCTATTCTCATGAAATGTCTGCGGTCTACTTTGTCCTGGCGAACCGCACTGGTGGCGGTGGCTTTGGACTGTGAGACCACTGCAGACATGATTTTAATGAGGCCTCCGCATTCAGTGTGCTCGAGAAAACGCGAAAAACTTTTCGAACTCCGCGCCGGCCGCGTGCGCTGAAGGGATGAGGGCAGCGGGGGCCAGGTAGCGGGGTAGGTAATTGTTGGGCAATTTTGCGGTGTTGATTTTCATGCTGATGCGGTGGGCTGGTTAGGTGTAGCACGAGGACGCCGGTGACTGGTGGCGCCACCGAGCTCGCATGCTACGATGAGACCCCGTTTGCCAAACTGAGAGGGTACCTACACCTAAGAGTCCCTTTATACTGAAAGTCATGACAGCACCCCCTCATAAAGTCACAAACGGGAATAAACATTACAGAAATTGAACGTTTTTTTGTAATTTTTGATCGGCCCATTTACAAATCCCTTTCTCCGTTCCTTCTCTCATTCCGTTTGTTCCTTGCCGAATCCGTAATTCCCTGGTCCATTCCAGATTATAATCTTTGCAATCGATGAAAATGTAATCTTCATTCCCGTTTGTGACACTGTGGAGGCCTAAAATACGGGAACCAATCAGAAATGATTTCACAACGTCTTGACTCTCAGCATAAAGGGACTCTACCTACACCTCTTCACGAATGAAGATAAAATTGCCCGGATCCTGACAAATTGGCCTGTTGCCTACATGAGGTACACAAAATCGGAATACATTTTGCAGCGAGGACCTACCATTTCCGGTTCATTCATAAAACCACCTATACGTGTACTGCCGTGCTAAGAAGAAACGGCGTATGAACCTTCAGACCCTGCCATATTTCTTTCATAAAAATCTAATTTACTATGAAAATCGTCGATATTTTTCTTTACTTTTTCAGAAAATTTTGTTCTAACACGTCTAAAAAACGTCAGGGAAAAATACGCATAATTTTCTTTGAAAATACATGTTTTATCCGGAGAAATTTGGCAACTTTCGAATGCTCATACGGCCTTCTTCTATAGCACGGCAGTGTATGAGGATGACGTAACATATCGCTGACCAAATTGCGAAAGCACGTATCTCCGTAGGCGACGTTGTAGACTTCCTGTCATTCTTTACGTTTTCTTTGAAGAAATAGTCAACGTAATTTCTGGAATACTTCCTTGACTTTCCTTCTTTATTAGCAGAATATTCTGTGCAAAGTTCAGGTCATAGAGTTGGCTCGTTTCTCTTCGAAAAAATAAAACACGGACAAACATGTTGAGACACCCTAATAGAAAAACGTGGTTTTGCACTTTGTCCATCGATATACATCCCGTCTTTAATATGATGCAAACATCCTTCACTATAGTGACAGTTTCCGAGTAGCAGTGATCGCGATAAATTGTGATTTTATCGGTTGTTATATCGGTGGCAATACATAGAGATATTATCGCATTCAAAATTGCAATATACTTATGGCGATTAAATCATTACACATCGCAATTTTTCGTTAAATACAATTGCGATCAATTTTCGTCGATAAAATCAAGATTAAATCGCCATTTATAGTGGTTTTTATTTCGAAAATACCGCGATAAATTGCCGGGCGACAAAATCTCGATTTTATCTCGATAAGATCGAGGATGATCGCTCAGATGTTGATGATCCTAGAGATTTTATCGCCGATAAAATTGCAATATATCCCGATTTTTTCGTTGCAAAATGCTACTTGGGTTAGATGTGCGGTAAGGCAATTAGGGTGGAAATCTGGACCCATCAGCGGGTGCGAGTGCCTGGTAGGATAGGCAGCAAACCCTTTAAGTTGCTGAAGCCCTTCAATTGATACAAATTCAAAGGGGCGGTTTAGATAATTTAAAACTTTTAATGAGTTCTTGAGCTATACCTGACCATATTGCACTTACAGCGATCTCGGTTCGATCCTATGTTAGTTTTTAGGTTTAGCGTTTCATTAACGAGCAAGAATGCAAATTGAAAGGAAAGGGCGATGAAAAAATTTAGTGAGCCCCACCACCGAGGGAAACTCTTGCTCCCTTTTCCGAATGAAAAAAGTGAAAAAAAAGGAGAAAAAATTCAACAGAGCCCTGGAATTAATTGAAACGCGAGGTACTTGCCTAGAGGGTTTGCGAACAGAGGATTTCGTTAAGCCTCCTGTCTTCAATTACGATTTTTTAATTGTGAAAAGATGTTCTTCCCGTCCCTTACTCCACTCGTTTGTTTTCTCGGAAAACTCAAAGGCCTCGGGCCAATTCCTCACTCTGATGTGATGAATGATATTGAAGAAGAAGAAGAGTAGGAGGGCTAATCCTGCCCTCCACATGTGCCCAGCAAAGATGTGTTTATACCAAAAACTGCCACAGAGAGAATAAAAATAATCTCCACTCAACTTTTAGAAAGTACGGACAAAAACTCCAAACAATGTCATCAAACCGGCACCAGAGTGGAATGATGTTTTCCTTTTAAGATGTTGCCCAATAATTTTTGCTCGGTAATACTCATTCTAGTCAATACTTTAGTGTAAATCGTGTGGACCGATATCGCGTAAATGGTCAATACATTGCAAAATTTCTACTCGTAGATCGTATTCTTCCTGTAGAACTTGTTATACATCTCTAACTGAACATTTCAGCAAATTTCCTTCTGATATCTTACAAAAATCACTGAAATTTCCCATCTACATTGCATGTCACGTTCCTTTGAAAAACTAAATTGATTTTGTCGATATTGTAACTTTGATATAGATTTGTTCCATCGTCTAGGAAACGATGATCTGTTGCCAAGCCTACAATATTGCACGTGAGTGTCTTTGCATATATTACTGGTTTTATTATAGTGCGTTCCAACATTTTTTGTGAATTTCCCTCACTCCTTCCAAGAGTACTTAAACAATTTTAAATTTTTTGATTTTTTTGCGAGAATATATACTATCGGAAATTTTGGAGCGTTAATATGGATATTGAATATGGGAGTTTTTTCGATTTCATCCATTTAAATGACGCCGTCTAAAAAAAGGAGTGGTTTGAGGAAGGATGGTGGTTTGTATCCATAGTCTTTTTTTTCACTTGAGTTCTTTCTCACTCTAAAAAATTCACTAGAAAAGCACCGTCTTTTATACACCGTATAATTAAGGCTTGTTCACGGATGCCTTAAACATAGCTTTACAAACCGGACTAATTTGATGAAAGTCGACTAATATTCAAAAGTTTTGCAATGGAAATAGATTCTTGCTAGCTTGCTAGGCTTTTAAGAGAAAATTACGAAGAAATTTCATAAAAAACCGAATGGTGAATGCAATCGTCGCAATCGGAGGAATGCATTTTTCCAGTCTCTCTATTTTCTCTGCGCTAAATTCACCGCAAACTGTACAAAATCAACACAAAATTTATGTTGGCTTGTGTTTCATTTCTTATATTAACGAAAAGTAACATAAGGGCAAAAGTGTTTTTATCAGTGTATGACAGTGCGGTCATGTGGCATGACAGACGGCAACGGGGTATAGATTTTCACGACGTACGTGCCAGTAGCGGAGGAAGACTAAAATTTCCAGACCCCTGATTAGCATAAATTACGCGGGCCTTGCTACGTGGTTCTTTGCACGGTCCGTGATTTGAAACGGGAACGGGGGGTTTCGGCAGGGAATTCGGAAACGAGGCGAATCCCAAAACGGGACCTGGTCGAAGATCCGGAGCCTTCCGAGGCGAGAGGCGAAATTTCAGGGCTTTAATAACGCTTCAAGCCATGCTGAGTTTTACCGTGCAGGAGAGCATGAAATAAATGTAAAAATGAAGCTTAACGAAATAGACCTAGCAGTGTCCAGGTGGAACAATTTATTTAGTCAGTCCTCTTTCCTGCGTGGAATAGTCAGCAAGGGGCCGTTCAAGTATTACGTAAAACACTTTTTTCGATTTTTACCCCCTCTCTTGCCCCTCGTGGCGCATCCATAACGCAGCCATGCACCACCCTTTTGAATTACGTAACTCTGGTCTCGCCCCGCCATTTTCAAATTTAATTTCAAAAAAGCTTGAAAAAATTCGGTTTTTTTTTTTTTAGATATTGCGCCGAAAAACGACGGGAAATCAACGGAGGGAGGGACGGTATTTTCAATTTTTTGCACGTTTTTTTGAAGGTTTTTCCCCACCCGGCTCGGATTTGTTACGTGACGCCGGGCTTAGCCCCCCCCCCTCCTTCCCATTTGTAACGCACTGTAACGCTGGCTCAAACCCCCTCCTCCCTTAATGTTGCGTAATACTTGAACGGCCCCTAATAAACGAATTATCTTTAAAAAATGTTCGAACGATTAAATATCGACGACTTCTGTCTTCGGCTTTGTATGAAAACACCCTTCGCCTCACATTCATGCTTGGTAAAACAGCAGTAACTAGCTGCTGCAGTTTCCACACTTACGTGATTACATTTCGGGCACACGCCCGATAAAAAATCCGCAGGTCAGCGAGACGAAATAATACATTTTCAGAGTCTTTTTACTCCTAACACTTTATCTGATCGGCAAGTTTCTTGGAATATTTTAGCCCCCTTGAAAACAGTAACGTGCTGAAGACAATCTGCGATAAATGAAAGAGTAGCTTTCAAAATTCGGAACACAATGAACTCAACTTGACTTTTGCAAATCGTTTTTTTTTTCTTTTTTTGTGGGCGGTTGGCTTTTGGGGTTTTTTTTTTAGTTTTTTGGTTTTTTTTTTGTTTAAAAAAAATAACTTTGTGCTCTCAGCGTTTTACATAGAACAACGATACCTACCAAAGTCAACCAGATCTCATGATGCGTCTATGAAATATTGGTGGCATACATTTCTGGGTATGTAACTTCAGTAGAGGCTGAGCTTTGGCGGGCTTTTGATTTTCCGCGGAATGGAAGCTCGGCGCACTCTACGGGCGCTTTATCAAAGTGGGAGAAGAATGAAGTTGCTCGACAGTCCGCAAGGTAGCGCGGTAACGCTCGTTTCATTCCTTGAAACTCCGCGCCACTACAAGTGTAGCCAAGTTTACGGACTGGGCAATGTAGTCGAGAGTTTTGAATACGGATTGAAATGCGATGATATACTTTTTGTTTCCTAGGCTTTTACAAATTCTCAGTGGCATATCATGAATATTTGTTGGCAGAGATGGTCTGTTGCGAAAAATTTCATATCAGAGACGGAAAGCGAAAAGTGAGAAAGATTGCAGAAAGTTATATTCTTTTGGAAGATATTTTAATTCAAGAGGCATACATCGGATATGATTTTCTATAGTCCGCAGTCAAACTTGATCCTAATGGCAGCAAACCGTTAGGAAGAAATAATATGACCTATAATAAAAAGAGAAGTACAAAAAAATATACAATAAATAAATAAATAAATAAATTTTAAAAAAAAAACTATCAAACAAGAAACAATATAGCCAAAAAGCCTCATCAGAGAAACTCCTTGTCAAAAAGGAGAACTAGCAATGCTAAAAAGTTTGAAGACTACATGCAAAGTCCTAATAAAATACCTCTCTGGGACCCTTAGATGGCAATTTCCATTCGCGGTTGAAGGCTGGAGACCCAGGCTAGACTGAAACGTCGTTAGCTGCAATTTGGAGAATCGCGGTCATCCTGCCTTCCCATGATAGACAACAATTTACGATCAAATTGATCCATCAAATCTTCAAGATCGGGTGTTGTGACTGGCTTATTCAATGACTTGGACCAATTACAGCATTTGAGCTTGATATATTGATGGCTCGGTTTGATCATGTGATACTAGCTGAAAACGGGGAAAAGTAGGCCTGTACATTTGGAGAAACGACCTAATGTCGAAAATATAATTAAGATTCCTTAAAAACACAAAGACAATTTTTGGTAAAAACACATTCACTTGCGTAAAAATTGTTTTTTAAAATAACGGGACGCGTTTCGGGACCTTAGCTCCCATAAATAAGATTGTTTAAACGTGTGGAAAGTAAATGATGAACATGGAATGGGGCCGATTAATCGGGTCATAGTTGAAGTCGATTTCCTCTGGAAGCCCATTCTTCATCGATATTGTGCTCCTGCTTAGCAGGGCAACACCAACCAGTGGCGTGGCGTGCTTTGCGATAAATCGATTGATCTGCCATTTAAACCTATGGTAAAGGATCGATAAACAGGGTGTTTGCAACGAACACCTTAATGATCGCTTCTTAATCACAGCTGCAAATGGGGAAATATCGAAAATTGCGATCGTTCACGCCTCGCCACTGCCAAGAAAATTGGACGAAACGAAAGACGACTAATCCGCCGTGCTAAGGGAAAACATCGTACGGACATCCGGTCGTTGCTTTTCCCCCTCTGAAGCATTCAGTTTTAGGGAAATGTATGAATATTTTTCCTTCTCATTCTCAGATATTGTAGCTTAAATTGCGAATGAAATGCTTTGAAAAATAGGAGGAAAAATACTCCCAAGTTTCTTTGTAAATTCGTATATTATCGAAGGACATTTGGCAATGCTTGAAGGCTCATACTTTACTTCAGAAGGCAGTATGAGCAATTCATGCCCACTACAGCCTGGCCTTAGGTTCTTCCTGAATCACCTTTCCCCGCACTGTCAGGTACATATCAACAGGTACTTCTTGAACCCCTTCCTCTCGCCCTACACTGATAAAACTATTTTTGCTCTTGTATTACTTTTAGTTAATATATGAAGTGAAACACAAACCAATACAAATTTTGTGTTGACTTTAGGTACGGTTTACGGTGAATATAGCACAAACAAAATGGAGATCGAGACTGAGAAAATGTATTCACCACTCGTTTTTTTATTAAATTTCCTTAAGAAAACTTGAAAATGTCCCTGATAAAAATTGGCAGTAGAATCTGTGTTCCAAAATACCATAGACCTACAGCCGGCTGTAAGATTTCCAATAGCTTCTATACCCGGCAACACAATTTCTTATAGCCTTTTATAGCCGATGGCGATTAAGCAACAGCCTGGCGATAAAGTGTATGCTAATCTTTACTAATTCCGGATGCTAGGACTTAGTGAGTTTTTGGACTACCGCTCTCTTCTTGGGCCGTAGTATCTTGATTTATTTTGCGAGGAAAGCTCCGTACGTTTGATGGATGCCTGCCATTCCTAATATATCAGAGCGCCTTCAGTTTCGTATGATACTGTGCAATACCTCTGGTGTGAAATAGTTGCTTCAAGCGCCGTGGCACGCTGCGGCGCGGCAGGCAGGCACTCGGGCGGCCAGCGCGAAAAACGCATTGGCGCCTTCAAACCTAACAGGGATACTTCATGCGTTGCGCAATGCGTGAAGTATCCCTGTTAGGTTTGTAGACGCCAGTGCGTCGCCGCTCCGCTTTGTGTTAGGCTCTAATATTTAATCTGGCGGAGTCAGCGTTATTCAACCCATGATTTTGAAATGTTTGCACATCCTGTATGGATTACTCTAATTTTAATTGATGAAAAAAATATGTATTGAAGGAAAATATAATGTGTGTTTTGTAAATATTAAGGTGGTTCCGTATCAAACTTAAGGATTTCCAAAGCACACGAATTTCTACACAATTTCTTATAGCCTTTTATAATCGATGGCGAAAAAGCAACAGCCAGGCGATATAGTGTAAAGCCCGGCAATAGGAACTAGACCGGCTGCATAATTTTTTATCGCTTCGTATAGCCCGGCCGTATGATTTTCTCCGCATTCTACAGCCAGCTATATGCAGGGCCGGATTTACATTTTTAGCGCCCTAGGCTAAACTTAAGGTGGCGCCCTTAAAAGTAGGCGCTCTCGGGGACTCCCCCCCTCCAGAAGGAGAATGTTAGGTGTCAGGAAAATGTTCAAATTCACCTTTAAAATAACACGATTTTAAACAGTTTTGAGGTACGTTTACGTTTGCAAGTTGGTTTTGGAAAATAAAAAGTAACAAAAGACTCGTTAGATTAGAAAAAAAAAATTAATTCTCAAAGATTTTGCGCCCTTCAGAATGTTGCACCCTAGGCTACAGCCTATGTAGCCTATTGGTAAATCCGGCCCTGGCTATATGATTTTCCGTAGCCTTCTTTAGCCGGCTATAAGAATTCGTATGGTATTTTGAAACGCAGCTCTTATCGCCAATTTTTACCAGGGGTGGCTTGAAAAATGGCTCTCTCCTGAAATTGTCAATTAGAGGCCAGGGTTATTTTATGTTTCACTCTTCGTATTAACATAACTTCTGTGTTGAAATGTCTCTTTGTGGTTATGACTGGTTCTGTAGGTAAAAAATGAATGAGATCAAAGTGCTTGTAGTGACGACTGTTTTAATTTTAATGCGAGAAAAATATGCTCAAAGAAAGAAATGAGAGGGAGGAGAAAACAAAACTGTCTCCTCAAGGACACCCGCAAACTTAATTCAAGCAAATGAGCTAAGCTGAACTTGTTCCGTTTGACTAGAAACTCGTGACGATGAATAATGTCTCTATATTTTGAAAGCAGGTCACTTTTGTTTCTCTTCCAACTTTCATTCATGCATTAAAGTAACAGGACCTGAAATATTTCTGGAAATTGCTCTGACGCTAGGGGTCGGTTATCCAAATCGGTTGCAGAAAACACTACCAGAATTCGATCTCTAAAGAGAATGTTTCCTTAGTGAAATTTTCACGCAGGATATACACTGACAATATCGAAAACTGCCAAAATTCCTTCAAAGGTGAGATATTAACGGTCGTGATTAACATTTTAAAACGTTTAACTTTTAAATAACGTTTTGAACTTCCTGCCCGCAATGAGAGAGAGAAAAAAAAACATAATCAACGTAGGACAAATCAGTTATTGAAAACAACTAACTCGCCACGAAAGGCACAGATGCTGGGTTTGCCAGGCGTTAATTTCTTCTCTGATGAGGCACTTCAAATATTGCTGGGAAAAAAATCAGAACACAGGAAAATTTCCATCGTAAAATATACTGAAATCAGTTTTTTGCTCGATTTGACGCAAGTAACCTTCAGCTCTTTCCGAGCGAGAGATGTAAATTGACGTACTCGAAAAGTTCACGATGGCCCTTAGCTATATACCCTTGTCCATCGTTGTTGCGTCATGCTCTCAATGGGGCAACTCGACGTCACGCTAGCGACTTGAAACCACGCTATGGAAGCGCAACGTGCTTTTCTCTTCGCGGGCAAGAAAAGTTAAAGCGCCTTCAATTTTGTCCACACGCAACACGCACATCTATTGAGCGTGAATAGTTGCATCAAGGCGCTGACTTAACAGAAACGAGTTTGACAGGGACGTGCCAAGTCGAATATTGTAAAGAAAAGGAATTCGGAGTGGTTTATAAACTTACTAGACGTAAATTTTCTTCGATCAAAAATTCAAAGTCGAGACAAAAAATCTAGAACGTGAAAATAGTCGTTCAACGTCCTCAACATTGAGTCTTGCCCAGGTGTATAACTTGAAGCAACTTTTTCTCAGTTCAAACTTGATGCGTTTCTGCTACCTTCGGTCAAGCGGTCTAATTGTTGAAATTTATGGACAAAGCGATAGACACAAGAGACAAAAAGGAATACGGTGGGATCCTATTGGCAGAGGCGGGTGCTTGCAATGGACATAGGAGGTAAGTAATAGATTAACTAACGGCAATCCACAAGAGACCTCATAGTTAGTACATCATGTAATCCCTTAGTCTATATAAGAACCACCCATTTCAAACAATACGATTGCTCCATACTCTTTATGTCTTCTTTATCTGTTGTTTTGTCTATCAATTTCGACAATCAGCCCGCAGCCTAAATTTAGAAAATTTTGATGCATCCATCGTATTCTCAGTGTTTTGACGAGGAACGTATATCGTGTTGCTTAATATTCAGTGCCCCATCTATAGTGGTCAAGTCATAAGCGAGACATAAAAAAAAAAAACAGTTTATCTTCTCAAGAATATGGCATTCCCGTTTGTGCGCCCACGACTGCGTGTGCAACGAGATTAAAGGTCGGTGGGAAGCGATGAATTTCTAAAGTCGCCCCATCGTCGCCGGCCAGCCCGCCGCTAGCCGGGCTTCTGAGAATTTTAAGTTCTCGAACAAAGGGGAGCGTTTGCCATTTCCCGCGGGAGTCATCCATTACGGACCTTAAACGCCATAAAACAGAGTTGCAAATTCTGCCAGGCTAGCTTGGATCCTAGTGAGAGAATCGGTTAGGAAGATGCATCCCCAGGGCGAACTCCCGGAAACAAGCATCTCGATGGCGTTGTTTCAAAATGTCCGCTCCTATACACATCGTTTTCTTCGGCAAATATTACCGGGTATGTTTGCAAAAGATTTTAGAGAAGATTTTTAAAAAGGACGGGGCTAATCACGAGAATTTTTGCGCGGTTACGATGACGTGTAATTTCATAGAGTAAATAGAGTTGTAATGTAAATGGGAGAGCTGGCGCCATGTTCTGGTCGACGAATTCCGAGCCCGGTGGGCGCCGAGCATTTCCGTCACTTTTTCGATACATATTCGATCCAAAATGGCGATAGAAAATACGGGCTGATTCCTATCTTCCTCGTTTACATCGGATAGCCGGGTCCTCATGTATCGCAAACAATCGATTATTTATTAAAACAGTGACCCGGTGTGACACGCAGGAGTCTCGGAATTAGGGATCTGGAAAAGGCTTAAAAGTGTCACCAGCTCTCCCAATTACATTACGACTCTATGTACTCTATGTGTCATCTGCAAGAAGAGGCAAATCGCAGTTTCTCGAACGAGGAAACGTAACTCCATTCTCAGGTTGCGAAATTGACTCAAAAAATTGTATATTTTGATAAGAATATAACTGTGTTTAATCCCAAATTTTTCAGATTTTTGCCTGAGATCAGGTGAAAAATCAAGGAAATTTTGGTTCAAAGTGCCTAAAATTCTCCCGGTAAAATTGCAATTCGCTAAAGGAAATTTGACAACATTGAAATGTATTTACGTTCTTTCGAGAGGAAAATGACGAATTGTAATGAAAGAAACCTGTACTGAAAAAAAAAAAAAAACTCCGGCTGTGGAAGCCCCACTTACCGGCTATATAGACATACAGTCCGCGATCCGGCCTCTGAACCCGAAGCAGTCGAAGCTACGGCTCCAGCACCCGGAAAGTTCGGCATCAGATCCCGGAGCGGACGATTTTATAGCCCATAGCTTTCTTTCCGGTGTGCAACGGTGTGTATCACGAATCGTGTTTTGATAGTCTCTCGGCGGACCATATCCTATATTCTCATTCCTCACTAACTTCAAGATTCACTACGAAGTTTACTCATTACTCTCCGCCAATCAGAGGCGTAGCCCAAGGCGGGGTGGGGAGGGAGGGGCGAGGATTCCAGACTAGCCTGGGTAAGAGGAATCCTAAATAGTTCGCTAACCACTGCACTCCTTTAAAAAATCAATACGGACCGGTCACACGCGGATTCGAACACGAGTTTCGATTGCAAATAATACTTGGATGCTTTTTACCACGACGGCACGAATACGGAAGGGTTATTCGTAGGACTTGGAGGACAAGATGCATACGTTCTGTTTTTGAAAAATTGAGATAGTGATGATTTCATTAGAACTAGTCTTAAAGTATATTCTAAAAAATATTCACCGTACACTTAAATTTAAGGTGACTTTGAACTTTCTTTCCTCCCTATAATGAAACTTATAAGATACGCTGTCCTGAAGGAGGGAAAGCTGATATAGACCTTGTCCTCCAAATCCCTCATTTGTCTATTTACAATAAGCTAATCGAACTGCCATGTACAAAGAATGATTTAACCACTGCATCAGCCTATTTTGATGGTATCGCTAGGTTATGTACATTAGAGTACCTTTATAGGGAGAGTATGGACAACTCAAAAATTTGGAGGCTAGGAGTGATCAGGTCATGTAGCTCTTAGGGTCCAAAAAGGCAGCCAACCCATGAACTCGAATTATCCAGTGGCACTAATTCAAACTCCGAGAGTAGGTGCACTGATCAAAAATTATAAAAGCACGTATAAAACTTTGATTTTGCATAAATTTTCTCAGTTTCAAATTTTAGTCCTTAAAGACGCTTGTTTACAATGCGCTGTTGGCCCTATTGATTAATCTTTCAAATGCATAGGTTGGCAGCGGCACAACTCAAGTGATTTTCGTTTTTCACGTTGTCGCCCCTTTGGGCTCTAAGAGGTACATAAATCGAGTTGTCCATGTCCATACTCTCCCTATAAAGGTACTATAGTGTAAATATTTTCCCCGATGTAAATCAGAAACGACGTCTTGATGAGTCCATTTCCGTCAATATTCAGGCACCCACTATGTATTGATGAGCTTCCCGTCACGTTTAACTGGGTTTACATCGACGATAATGTTGATTGTAGGACCATAGCTTTTGATTTCCCGACGAAAAGACTCCGCTAATCCTGCTGATCAGTGCACGACTTAACGTGACGAAAACAGAGTCTGCGTGATGAATTAACTCCATCATTTTAGCAGATGAGAACGGATCCCATCGCACCGTCAAAGAAAGGGCGTAACGTCAATTTTGAATGAGCCCTGAAAATCATAACGACATGCAGATGGGGACTCTCATCTCAAAGTTAAGTCACGCCCCGAAGTCATCGGAGTCGGGAGTCTGCCGGGAAGTACCTCGCGGTGTAGAATGCCGAGGGTGGTGACTCCAACGTGTAGCGGTGCGAGGCGTCGAATGCATCAATTTATAATCATCAAATGCATCAATCTATTAGCATCAAATGCAGCCTGGATGTGCAGCGACTGGTTTCATCTGAAGCGTGATTGATGCTTGAGAAGTTGAGAACAAGTGCCCGTCAGCCGGAGGCGTTAGCTCGGAGGCTTCTGCTGCGCTCGTCGCACAAAGGGTCGAGTCGATAGGAGAGGTCGGACAAATTTCGAAAAACTTTAAACACTTATAACTCCATTTTTATAAAACTTTGAGGTTCTAAAGGTGGTTCCATTGGTTTTCTCGCGAAATTTTCTTTTAAAAGCACCCCTTGAAATTTAAAATTTGACGAAATAAACACCGAAATTTGCAGTTTTAGTTAGCAATTTCATATCCAACCTTTCTAATTGACTCGATCCACTGTGCGCCCTCTCGAATCGAGCTTAATCATTCCCCCGCTCAAGACGAGGACCCTCGTGTTACTACACAGCCTCTAACCAGTGATGTGGCATGCTTTGCGATATATCGATTGATCTGCCATATAAACTTAAAGAAAAGGATCCATGAAAAGGGTTTTCACAAAGAACACCTTATAAAATCGATTCTTCAGCATAGCTGCAAATGGTAAAATATCGATTACGGTTCATTCACACCTTGCCACAGCCTCTCGCGACTCCAGTGCGTTTTTAGTAACACCCCTTTCACACTTTATGTGCTGGGATTTTTCATCCGATGGAATGAATTGAACACATAAAGGCAAGAAGGTCAAAAACTCCAACATTTTATGATTTTCCAAATTCTCGCATGACATGGTCATAGAACTGGCTCATAGGGCCGTCTATATATTTTGTAACGCTCCAAGGGGGGGGGGACTTTGCTAGCGTTACCGTGGCGTAACAGGGAGGTGGGGGTATGGAGTGAGGCGATACGTAACAAGTCTAAGTGATTTTCGTCTCGATTCTCTGTAGAAGTTTTCGTCAGTTGTCTATAGAAGTTTTAAACAATCTCAAACATATTCTCTGCAACACTTTCACTTCCTCACTGTCTGATACAAATTGGCTGATTCTGGCGTCAAGTCCGTCCAATTGATTGGAGGGTCTATTTTCAAAACCCATAATGAAGCTTTGGCCGTACGCTTAATAACTGGTAGACTTGTCCGCGCTAATTTACCGCGGCAAACATTTCCATCGAACTTATTCTGCATAAGAGGAAATCGTTCAAAATATGACGGTAACTACGACGTTGTGGTGAATGAAAGAAACAACCCACAGCCTCTCATTCTGCCGTGCTGAGGAAAAACGCCATAAGAGCTTTTAGGCGTTGCCAAATTTTCTATGACAAATCACGAATTTTCGAGAAAATGTGTGCATATTTTTCTTCCAATTTCTCAGATAATTTTTTTGTTTGTAATTTGATCTGAAAAGTCTGAAGACGTCAATGAAAGACACTGATGATTTTCCTCAAAAATAAACATTTTATCGGAGAAAACTTGGCAACTCTCGAATTCTCATACGGCGTTCTTCCTTAGCACGGCAGCGCTGCCCGCGATGCGGGGGAGGCAAAAAGGAAGAGCGGCGTTTGTTTTCTCTTAAGTTGTGGCATACATGAATCATTTCTCCTCGGAAAATAGCGATGAACCTCAGACAATCAGAAGGGCGCGGTAGAGGGTGGGGGTCGAAACTCTGGGCAACGGTCATTTTTTAATACATCAATCAAACAAAGAAAATATGCGGAAAACTGGCCCGTTGCCAGAGGTGTTGACTTCGAAATGTTCCTCCCTTCTCTGTGTCTTCTTTTTTCCGTGTTTCTTCTTTCTCTACGCTTCTAAAATGCCTTCTTCTTCTTCTCCTCCTCCTTCCTCCCGAAACGGTAATGACTGTGAAAGTTCAGCGCGAACCGGCGCGACGGCGCTTCTACCCCGAAGCTATGTTGCTATGAGGAAAAGCGCGGGAAAACCCGGTCGTTGCCAAATCTCGTCATTTCACTGACGAAGAAGCGTTACCACGCTGCTATGTTACCAAAAAGAATAGTATGATGTTTTGAGATATTGTCAATAACCAATCGGCGATCGAGAGAAAAATTGTAGTAAAAAAATCTTTCTTCCTTCTTAAATTGAAAGAAATCAATTAGAAATCGACAAATTTTATCCTTAACTATAAAAAATTGTATTTGTATAACTTCTTTTTCGGCTGAACAGCAGTACATGCCATGTTATGCGCGCTTTTAAGGTTCCCTATATACGATGAGGAAGGAAGTTTAACGACAGATACTGATTCCCACCTCATAAAGAATACAAAACTTAAGAATCTTTTCTGTCGCGGTAACCGAAAGTCTCCGCTAATGCAGAAAAATTCGTTTACCTTAAACAAAAAAAATGGCCGTGTGATGCTAGAATAGACATTTTTAAAATGGCAACGTCCTAACTCCAGAAAAGTCCAAGTAAGACTCGTATAAATAACAAACCCTCAAAAAGAGCCGACAGAGGGAATACTCTGACGGAAAAGCAAGTTATGTCAATTCATCGTGTGGATTTCAACTCAGCCGAACATAAATTTTACGAAAGAGAGAAAACTTCCTTGGCAGATTCTGTAATTTTTTTCTCCGCCTCGGGCCTTCAGAAAATAATTATACCTCAAATTCGTGTTATGGAGATGCTTTTTCTTAACATAAAGTTTCATAAAGTTTGACGTATTTTACCAAAATCAGCAAATACCTAGATGCGATTGATGCTGACAAGAAACAACTCCTATCCTCTTCTTTTAAAATACAGGATTTGGTGCGTTCCTGTTCAACTTAATCGAATTAAGGGTCTTCACGTCTACAGAGCTGCTTAAATTCATTAAAAAAGGTGTCGGTTCTTGATAGTCACCAAAACGACGTATTAATGATGCCTATAATTGACACGGCAAAAAAACTGAGAGAAGTAACTTTGAACTCAATCAACATGTTCAATTTTTTGCGGTGCGTCAAAAACTTGGCACGACAAGGTTGTGAAGTGCATCTCTCAACGAGACGTGCTCTTCCGATCGTAAAAGTCTCGGTATTCAATGTATGTGGACGTAACTCAATTTGCTGTACGTCGTATGAAATTTACGACGTCCCGACAAAAGCTCATCCGTTCAGCTAAAACACGAAGCACCATCATAGTCGATTCCACAAGTGCGAATTTTCATTTAACTAAACTAGTGTTTAGTTTAGAGCGCCATTCCGTTTTTAAGGGTGTAATTTGATTTTGTCCAATGCAATGCAACTACACTTAATGACGTACCAGTGCGAGTAGGTATTTAACTATGTGCAGAGGCGTAGGGTATTTTGCGATATATCGATTGATCTGCCATTTAAACCTATGGAAAAGGATCTATAAACAGGGTATTCAACGAAGACCTTAAAAATCGATTCTTTAAAACAGTTTCAAATGAGGAAATATCGATATTCGATCGTTCACGCTTCGCCGTTCACTCAGTGCTACGCTGAATGAATTGCTGTGTCTATATGTACACAAGAAAGCTACACAGCAACCTTCTAATACATAAAAAACGTGGCAATTATGCACCCCCCCACCCCGAAAAAAAATTAGCTACCTACATCTTTTCGTTACAGACTTGGTAAAAAAAAAAAAAAAAAAAAAAAAAAAAAAAAAAAAAAAAAAAAAAAAAAAAAAAAATATCACTGCACTTTCATATAGGTTAAAACATTATCTCTTCCATTTCGGTCTACCGAAAAAAAAAGAAAAAATTGTTACATACTTTGAACTAGATGGTTTTTGTACAGTAAATTAGTTCTTATATCGTATCATAGAGATAACGGATGTTAAACATCGACTGGACGAACACTTGAAATCGGTTGAAAAATTCAAAGCGTAAAAATTGGGTGTATGAATAATTTTCTACTGTAAAATTGTGTTGATGGAAAATGCGAGACCTCGAACCTAAAAGTGAAATCATGGCGGATGATCCATTTCGTAAAATAATAAAAATGTCTCAGGAGGAGACAAAACTTTAGACTCAACACCCTGAAGTGAACGGTGAAAAACTGTATCTGTATCCGATTCAGCCAAGAAGAGGAATCACACACGATTTGAGAAATCCATGATAAATATAATCACTGTACAAGAGAGTAAAATGCAAAAGAGAAGTTTGGAATATTCTAATGCAAGATGACGTTTTCCAACGTCACCATTGACGTTTTACCATTCTTACAGACTGCTGAAGCAAGCGAAAAAAAGCGGAAACAGGAGACAGTTGAAGAAGCAAGATTGCACTAAAGCCATAAAGTTAACCCGTGTTCCAGTTCTTTTGGCTGCGTGGCAAGCAGAAGTCCACGTTTATCTCTGAATTTATGTCGCGAACGTAATTGCAAGACCAAACCGAGGATAGCAACAAAATCCGACAAGAAAACAAAAACATTGGCGCAAACGAGATATTTAAATGGAACTTTTACTGTTTGACCAGATAAAACTGGTTGAATAAATAAAAATCCTAGTTCAATATAAAAAAAAATCCGTCGAAATTAATAAGAGGGAAAAATAAGAATAAAATAAAAACGGTAAAAATAAAACCTAATAATCCCGAAAGAGGAGGAAATTCTAAGTATAGTATAAAAATCCCGTCCTCAAATGTATCATACAACTATCATAGAAATGACGTTCAGTATTTGGTTTTTCGGCAGAAAATTACTGTACAGCGAAAAAACTGATACCAAAATGCATGGCAAGTAGGATACGTCATTATAATTTTGCACGGACATGAGCCGTGTTTATTTAGGAGACTTTGTGAAAAAATAAGAGAAAACCCTCAAAAATTGAAACTGTTATTCAGACATCTTTGATCTTAAAGAGCACGGACATGTTTCATTTTGAACAAGTACTCGTCAGTAAATAGGTGGTCAGAAAAATTCTCTTGTAGGACATCTTCAATTAAGACTTTCCGTTCCTTTGGGCTTTGGTAGGCTCCGAGGAATGTCCGCCTACGCAACTTTCAGGTCGATGCTAGGCTGGTGGTTTGGACACATAGAGGGCGTAGAAGGGGGCAGCCAATGGAAAATGGATTGCACGTTATTTAGCTCAATCAAGGGGCTCAAGAAAACGTCTTTACCAGTCATTTTTCTCCGTCGCTGGGTACTTCAGCCAACTTCCCTCAATCTCCGAAACAACAAACACGTTCCTGAGTTTTCGTCAATGAATCTACCGGCAAAAACGCACAGATGAAAACATAAGACCTTCACAGGCCTTGAGAGGAGATTTGAAACTCTCGAGAAACTCTAAGAAATAATGCCACTCTGATATCCTAATGCCCCTCCACTATCTGTGTAATTAAAAGAGGGGTGCAAACGATGGTTTATACAACGACAAGATTTCATTCCCGGATTCCGCTCTCAATAAATGGATGTCATAGACGGTATCAATGATGATACCTAATTGACGTCAAAGGGCATTTGTTTTTGGATTTTACAATGTAAGATGTAAATATCATACCAAATCATACCGGCGGAAACATAGACAAAGCATTGAGTAGCATTGCGGCATTCTTACCTGGAACAAACAAAACGAAAACTTCAGTCAAAACTGGCTAAAATTTAAAACTGAAAACACATTTGCAAAGAAGAAAATTGTTCAAGTAGGGACAGTGGTGGTAATGGTGGTGATAGGAGTGGCAGTAGTAATAGTTGAAGTATAGTAGTAGTATAGTGCGGTGTGTTAGATTAAATTGCTTTAGAGGATAATAGGTAAATAATTGAAAAATGGGATAAAATATGGAACAATGTATCTTAAAACTTGTAAAAACAGAGGCCTTTTTGAGCAGCGAGGTGCGCGCGTTAGTGATGTTCTGATCCAAGTAACCGGAAAAATATTGTTTCACATTTTAATGGAGTCGTACACTTCCACAAAAGTGTACGATAGGCTGGAACTAGAACGGAATAATTGGGGTCTATTATTCCGATCAACATCCCCTGAAAGCTTTTCGTGATACATCTCGGCGAGAGTTAAAACTAATAGGGCGTGTATTTGATTTTCTATTATTTCTTTGCTTTGCATCTAAAGTCATCCCTATCTTAAATGCCAACAAATTTGGAGTATTAAAAATTGTCAACGAAAATGTCTAGCTATGAATACACATTTCATTTCCACTTTGCGACAGTACACAAAAAAATTAGACAAAAAACTTTGAAAGAGTATGCAAAATCGTGGTCCGGCAGCGCATCGGGGAACACGCGGCAATATTGCAAACTGCTCGACCTTAAGGACGTTTTTAAATTAAAAATTATAGTAAAAACAGTCGACGATTTCATCGTTAAAAGCATGCGGACTCATTTGATTGCAGTCATCAACCGCACCTCCTTTCGCCATCAAAAGTTGTTAACTTCCCAACGCTAAAAAAACCCGAGAAAATGACGCGTTTCTCGTTGCGTGGAGAGCGAAGGAAAATACTTTCCGACAAAAATAAGCGTCGAGGAGCAATCGTGTCGAAAGACACGGTTTTAATTAACAAATGGGGTAACAACGCCACCCTTTTTTCTGACCCACTCGTGCTTAATTAAATTTAATGCGCCGAGAGCAGTCGAGTTTCAAGCCCAAATTCGTCGTTATATACCCCCATGAAAAAGCGTAACTCCACTTCAACGTTGCCAACATTCCGTATTAATTTTGCACTTTTACCTGGAAACTATCTGACTCTCATACCTGAAAATTTCGCAGATTCTCTTCTCGGATTACTATTAAAAATCAGCTCAATTCTGGGCGGCGACTGCACTGTCATTTGTGCGCAAAATAGGGGATTGCGTAACTAGATGTCTGCAACCTAGAAGTGGAGATACATTCTTTCTGCTAGATAACGACGAATTGACAGAGCCTTTGGGCTGAAGTGTCCTTATCGACACTCGGCAGGTCGAAAGAGGGTTGTAAAGATAAAAATCGAAACGTTAACACTAACAATTCTGCCGTGCTAAGGAAAAACGCCGTATGAGCATTCGAGAGTTGTCAAATTTCTTTCAATTAAATGCTTATTTTTGAAGAAAGTTATGAATATTTTTTCTTTAAATGCTCAGGGACTTTAGGTGAATTTGTGAACAGATTTATTTGAAAAATTGAAAGGAAAATATTCACAAAATTTACCAGGAAATTTGCGTTTTATCAAAGAAAATTTGACAGCGCTAGATAGTTCATACGGCGTTTTTCCTCAGCACGGCAAAAATCGGTTCCTTAGTCGGCATTTTGGAGGACTCCTCAGAGCCACACAGAAATAAAAGTATAACACGCTATTTTCACTCCTTTGTGAGTAATCTGGGATCAAAATGCGGAACCGGCACAAAATTGGTTTAAAAATTGAGTAAATTCGCTTAGTTATGTGATCAGCATAGAGAACACGGTGAAACAAAAAAATAAAACTTTATTGTTCGGAATTTTGAATCAAATGAATGAATTTTTTTCTCAGCGGTCTCGGACGGTCTTTTTACTTCCCGTCTATTTTCGCAATGATTGATTGATATGTTCTCGATAAATTTCGCAATTCGTTTTACTCCGCGAACATTCCAGAGTTCCATCTCCGCCCTGCACAGCGTCGCCGTTCCGTGGTGCATCCGATAAATTGCATTTCTGCGGGTAGATTCTTGATTCAATGCCTGCCCTTGATCGATAAACCCCTAGCATGGCCATGCTATGAATCGATCAAGGTCATTTGATAACAATTTGTCGCTCGCCTGACAAAAGGGCGTAACTATGCATTGAGATAAGCCCGCAAAAGTATTAAATTGTAAGGGCAAAAGTGTTAATCGCGAAATTTAGTTATGTCTTTGCAGCGGGCCGATTATTGAAATTGATAGACAAAGCCATAGACAAAGAAGACAAAAGGGATTTGGAGGGATCCTATTGGTGGAAGTGAGTGGTTATAATGGACAAAGGAGGTAGGTAATAGACTAATTAACGGCAACCCGCGAGGGACCCGATAGTTAGTCCATCATTTTCTCCCTAACCAACCATTTCAACCAATGGGATAGCCCCATACTCCCTATGTCTTCTTTCTCTATCGCTTTGTCTATAAATTTCAATAATCGGGCCTCAGGATGGCGAAAAATTCAACAATCGAGGCGTTGGAGGTTCTTATTCGGCTTCGGGCCAAGAGATCCCATCGGCATCAAATCACATTTGCGGAAGGGAAGGACTATTTAGTTTATGGTATTATTCGTGATTTATCGCTAGAGCCTCAGGAATCTGCTGATGAAAAGCGACAACGAATTTGCGTGACAGGAAACGGGTGAGATTGCAGGGGAGGACCTCGTAGAGTCGTAAGTGCCAAGGTTCATTACCTCCATCGCTTGTTAGATTTATAAATGCAATTATTCTCAGAATTTTAGAGACGTTGTTCGCGAGCAAGTTATTTAATAAAATGTGTAATTCTATTTCCACCACGAAAATCATTGCCTCTAACGAAATGTGCACTGGAGTGCAGTATGTTGATGCAACGTGCGGTTTTATCAAACATCGAATTTTGGCCTTGATCCAAAGGTGAGATACATATCTTACTTTCCAACATGCCAAGTGCGAGGTCAGTGTGTAGTTTCATATCCTTAGGGTATGTAGTTCCCGTGAATTTTCAACTTTACTTTGAGACTGTTCAAGGGGTTCGAACACAAAATTCTCGGATTTGGGTGCTTTAAAATTTGTTTTTTGAACAAATTAGTTTCTCGTAAAAATTGTTTCCAGTGTAATGTTTAGCACACTTCACAAATCAAAAATTCGGAAACTTAAACATAAAATTTCTAATTTTCGTCTATAGAATGCGTGGGTGCTCCGACCTGCGGGAATTTGATGAAATGGACAGAGTTCAGGAACCGCAAATCTCCCGGCCTATGTTCAAAGTTTGTCACGGAAATACCGTACATCATTACTCCTTTTCTCGGGAAATCCTAAATTTCCTGTATATTCCACCGATCATCCAAAGCAGGGCCGGGTTTAGGGGGTAGCCACATGAGCCGCGACCCATGGCGGCAAATTTTGCAACTTTTTTAAATGTAGGTATTAAAAAAGAAACGGATTTAGAAACAAAATTACACACGAGGAAAGGCGACAAAATCTCTCATTTCCCGAGAGTATAGTAATTTCTAATTTTGTCATCTTTTAGTGATACAAGAGACAGCACCTTTAATTAGTCGAGTTAAGAGAGAAACCAAACATGCAATTTGACCTGGAACGGCTTAGAAAAAAATAATGACGAGGACTTGAGATGGAAAGGAGAAGCTCTCGGCGCGCGGCGCGGCGGTCGGCATGTAACACATATTAGCGCCTACAAGCCTGCATGAATACTTCACGCATTGCATCAAACACAGTGCGGTCATAGGTCACTGCGGTCAGCGTGAAACGCCTAGCGCATACGAGAATGCATGAATACTTCACGCATTGCGCCAAACGCAGTGCGGTCAGCGCGAAACGCATAGCGCCTACAAGACAGCGTGAATACTTCACGCATTGCGTCAAACACAGTGCTTTCAGCAGCGGTCGGCGTGAGACGCATGGCGCCCAAAGGAATATTTCACGCATTGCGCCAAACACAGAGCGGTCTGCGCGGCGCGGCGGCGGGAGTTGAAATCGTTAAACCACATTTATGTTTGTTCTTTCATAATTTTATCTCTGATAAATGGAAGGCCTTGTTCACATGGAGATAGGTTTACGGAACTTAACTTTCGTGCAAAGTTCCGTGAACTTTTGCTATAGTAGTGTTGACAGGGCTTTCCCTAAAAATGTGTCCAGCTTGACGCGTCTTATGCACCCCTCCCCCTCTTGTACGTTCACTTGATGCTTTTTATTGATGTTTCAAAACGAATGATAAGGCGG
Organism: Bemisia tabaci; assembly: GCF_001854935.1. Lineage (NCBI taxonomy): Eukaryota > Metazoa > Arthropoda > Insecta > Hemiptera > Aleyrodidae > Bemisia > Bemisia tabaci. The sequence continues at coordinate 289,855 of NW_017548020.1, forward strand.
CGGCAAAATACAGGCGGTCCATGGCCGGAAAGTAGGTAAATCCGGCCCTGATCCAAAGGCCCTACTTTTTTTTCCTGTCTCACTCTCCTTGCGGTTAGAGGCAGTATTGTTATCGTGAAATAATAAGAGGGGGGGGGGGCTGAAATTTTAAAAAAAAGTGGCGTAGAGGGGGGGGGATGTCCAGGGGGTCTGCTCCCCCCCCCCCTTAGCCTCGTTAATTGTATACCTTTTTTTAACTTTTGGAAGGCAGACATAAAATATTATCAGGGACGTACAAAAAATGATGTAAATTTACGGTCACGTTTTTTAATAGACCCCCCCCCCTCCCTCCCTTAAAGAATTCCTAGCTACGCGACAGCTCTGTTTACTTGAGACTAAAATTCACTTATAGAAACTTACCATGAAAATCCATGATCGATTAAAATTAAACACACTTTAGCTCGGAGAAAAACCGGTCAAGCTTGAAGCAGACTTTGTGCTCAGATGGGATCTTGGGAAAGTTGGAGAGCACATCGCGGGGGGCAACCCCACTTGAGAACTTTCCGCGACCCTGGTTTCGTTTATGACTAAAAGTCATCGGGAAGCCAATATTCCGGGCTTGCGTACCCACCAACCCGACAAATATCGGGCAAAGCCGAGAGTTAGCGCGGCTCTACAATCTCCGACGGAGCGGCGCAAAGCTCCATGAATATTTAATGGATACCAACCGCGGAAGCCCGCGAGAACACTTGTCTACGCTTCATTCCCAAACTCAGCTTTACATGAGGGAATGGGGGGGGGGGGGTGAGTGATCCATTATAATCGTCTAGGTTCATTCTCTTGGAGCGTGCACATAGTTCAAAATTTCCAAATTTTTGGTTACTTCGGGCGAATTGAACTTTGGTTAGGCTTGGTGACCAAATTCGTCGTTCTCTTACGAAATAACGTAACTACATTTCAACGTTGCCAGATTGGGTCCGCGGAAGTTCCGTTTATCAGAAGAGTTCAGAGCAATCCTGACTGTTTCAAATGTTTTTTCTAATATCACGCAAAAAACATAAACATTTTCGACGAAAATTATGCAGGTTTTGTCTTCTTTGTCTATTGCTTTGCCTACCAATTTCAACGATCGGCTCGCTGATTCGGAAGCCGAGATCTCTTTATATTAGGAAAAAGACTGTCAAGGTCTTTTTCTCCAGATCTGACCAAGTGCTTCCACTACTTTTTACAGAGTACCTGTACATAGGAGAGTATTGCCATCTCTGTGCCGCTCTCTGATTGGTTCATCAGTTTTAAGCTAGGATGAAGCTCCAAAGTTGGACCAATATAAACAAACCCGACCCAGAGGGACACCGATTATCGGCTGAGAAATGAATGATAATCATACTCAAAGGTTAATTTTTGGCATGTATATCAAACAAAGTTCGATCCGAACTCAATTCAGAAGTTGGATATTAAAAAATTTCCATCACATCCAAAATCACGTAGCACTGCGTCGCCATCTTGTTTGTTTACATTGGGTCAAACTAGGAGCGGAGGGGCTGCGGTTTGTTTACATTGGTCCAATTTTGGGGCTCCGTGATAGCCGACCAATCAGAGAGCGGCACACTCTTTCTGTAGTAAAATGATTGAGATGCCAATACCCTCCCGTAGACAGGTACTCCAACTTTTTTACTACCTAGATGCTGACCAGGGTGTCTACTAAAACAGGCTGGCCGAAAATCAGTACTTTTACAGTACTGTACATTCCCAAGAAATTCAGTACCTCCTCAACAGAAAAGTTCAGTATTTTTTCAATACCTTCATTTGACGAAATTCGACAAATTTCATAAATTTGAATTTCTCGCTCAAATTGCGACAAAAATTCCGGACCTTCTTGCGGAATTCCGTACTTTTTCGGTACTCCTGGACCGCCTTTCAAAAATCAATACTATTTCCAGGTATTCCGGAAATTCCGGACTTGTAGACACCCTGACCAAGATGCTGATGAAAGAAATCTAACTGCAATTAAATGGACTGCATTTTGCAATTTGGCACTATAAATTTTGGCTCATCTGAAAAAACACTTATGTGCATAGGGAAACTAATGGCACATACGTTGTTTTTAAACCGGGCCAGAATTTATAGTTCCAAATTGCAAAATGCAGTCCAAATGAGATTGGCTACGCACCGTAACTCTCTGCCTATGACAACGGTCCAGCCTCTGCGGCGGCGGTCACCCTTGTCGAAGCGCCTCCTGACGGCGTGCGTCGGCCAATCCGGTTCGGGCGGCACCGTGATGGCATCCGGTTGCGGGATGACCGCTTCTCCCTCTGCTTCCAGCACCACCGCCACTCCGGGCGCCGGGACCGGCATCTCCGGCTCGGCATCATCCCGCTCCACCTCCTCCACACTCTCTATTTTGTACAACGACATCTTCCCGCGAGAGAGACACAACAGACCATCGCGGTCTCACCAAACCCCGCACTCCTGGCTTATCACTCGACGAGTGATATGCCCGATTATCACCAAACTACCCACACTTAGATCACCGAGAGATTTTCCACCGAGAGCGAATAAGTTACATTACAGAGCGGTTTCAGTTTATTATAAAGTGGTGAGAAATTCGAAGATTACGAAGTTAATAAAGGCACTTGATGAGTAATATGCTAATTCATCACCGAAAGGGCACACTTAGGATAACTGGAAGCGGATCGGATGAAATTTTTTACCAACAATCTGAGAATGAACGAGTTAGATATTAAGGCGTTCTAAGTTTTTTTTTTTTAAAAAAAAGGCGGGTAAAGATTACGAAATCGATACCAGGCACTTGGTAAATAAATTGCTCGGTATTCTTCAAAATAATGACACTTGGAATCACTGTTATCTGTCAAGAAGAGATTTTTTTACCGAAAATCTGGAAACGAGGAAATGACATTGCAAGAAGTTCTATGCTTTAATACAGCACTGAAAATTTGAAGAAACACCAGATTACTCTAAGAATAAAAGCACTTAAATGAGCGAGTGATAAGCTGAGCTATCACCAAACTATATAGATACTTCATAACTCAAAATTGGGCGAAGAAAGAACGATTTCTAAAAATTTGAGAGAGAAGGAGCTTCAAAACGAATCCACCTTTATGTAATTTTATAAGGTGCTGATAAATCTGGAAAGAGGTATCAGCTCACTTACATTTATTTTCATAGGGCACTTGTAAAGGCCAGTGAAAATGTTCCATTCCTTACTTAGTTCACTTAATGCATGCAATTTTTTTTTTTTCGATGACACTATAAAACATTCGAAATCTCGTAAATTTTAAAAGGACACCTTCCGTGAGAATATTTCATTTTAGGTATACCGAGATACCAATTTTGGGAATTTTTTACAACCATTTACAAAATTTAAAATTCAGCTTAAAACATTTTGGCATACTCTCAGAAGATTGGCAGTTTGACTTCAACAACATTTTTTTAGAGCAATACTGAAAGTCTCTTGTAAAAGATTAGTTTTTTTTAAAAACAAATATTTGCTTTAAATACATTTTACTAGACGTTAATTTCACTTAAAACATATTCAAAAATAATTTCTGCCAAGATAATGCGTGTAATTTCCGACATATTTAAAACATCTTTAGTTAATTAGTTGGTTAATTTTATCAGAGACTTTTAGAATCTCGGGCTATTTAGTTAGTTCGTTAAGTTTATTAGAGACACTCAGCATCTCAAGCTTTAATATGGAATTTTAATTTCACACGATATATATTTGGCACTGATGTTCTGAGTTTGATGTCGTTCATGGGATCGTGGGTGCGCATTTCCATAAAAACAGTGCTGCCAGAGCATCTAGTATTTCACATTCTCGAAGAGACAAATTTTGGCGTTTTGTCAGTGTGATCTGGTGATAAACGCATATAATGTCACGTTGCTACCACGCAGAGAATCAGTGTCTTAATGCTGCCAGTTGGTTGAAAATTGCAACGGTTTAAGATTTGGCTCGACAGTTTGGAGTCGTTCAATTTAGTAAGGCATACGCACACTGGAAATAGTTACTAGATTTAAGCGGAAATATTATTGACTTTGTCGGCAAGAAGGACGATCTCTTGCATAGGTGATAAAACACGCTTGCATGCAGGGAGAAGTCGCTCATATCAAGCAGGAACCAATTTGATTGAAACGGTGTTATTCTTTATTTAATGGAAAATCTCTTAGATGGCAAATGCAAATTTTCTTTTTTTTTCTTCTTCTCCTTTTTTGTGTAAAATACATTCAGTGAGTCCTGACTGTTCAAGATTTGGCAGTGAAACTGATGAAAAGATATCGCTCAAGTAAGCCTTAACTTAATACTGCATCTTAAGTTTTAATATCCCAAAAAATTATTTGGGAAATCTTGATGGAGATGATCATTTTTCTTCAAAAAGGAGAGAGAACAAGGAATTAACAGTTAACAAGGAACAAGGAACAAGGAATTAACAGTTGTGGTGTTTTTGGCCAATTTATAAGAGTGCCACTTTTCATACAGTAAATTGCTGTCACGTTGTATATCAAACAAAAACACGAAAAAAAGAAGAAAAAAAAACCGTGATTTCGTCATAATTTAGATTCTGCTATATGGTTATTTCAATACCGCATTGATCCCAAAATTTGCTATCATCAGGGAAAAGGCTTCAATAAAAAAAGCCTTGAAAATAAAAACAAAAAGGGAGAAAGTATGAGACAAGGAAACGAAAACCCCTCTTTCCAGGGATATCTGCAAATTGTGAAGCGAATCAAGAAGCAGAGTTTGTTTGTGTTTGTTTGTTGTCCGCGGTAAGCCATCATTAAATAATCCGCAGCATAATCTTGACAGGTAGAATTTACCAGCGCTAAAAAATGACGTCGGATAATTTACAGTGTAGAGTACTTTACAACGTCTTTAATTATGAGCATGCGAAGAATTAAGATACAAGGCAAAATAAGAATGAGTCGCTCTCTTCTAGAATAACTATAAAAACTACCTTGCATACGCGTAGGTGTGACGAACCCGACCTATTACGTTATCGTCCCACGGCAAGTAAGACAATAAACAATGAACTGAGTTGAATGGTTTCAACGAACTTGTAAAAAGCATTTCTAGTGTTTTAAAAATTGTAAAGTAGTCAATGTTCGAGCGATATTTCTCTTGCAGTGTAAGTCAAAGAAATAGTCCAAAAATTGGTTTTGCTAGAAATGTTGAGGGGAAAATAATAATTGAAACTGCACGATTCATAACGTAATAAAGAGAATTTTAAGAAACAACCTGATTAACTTCCAGCTTTTATCATGGATAGCCTCTGATTGGTATCAAAGAAACTTTTATGGAGCGGATAGAATTTACACGCCGTAGAGAAAAAGAGAAAGTGCATCATCCAAACTTCTCGAAAAATAAAATCCTGAGCCAGAATTTCGTTAAAGAACCTCTTAACTTATTTATCAGAGAGAATGTCCTCGCTCACACTGGCTATGCTTCAACGTATATGAGTATGTTAGTGTGATGGTCTAATCCGACGTTGGCACTTTTTTCTGGCATTTTTCCCTCTTTTACGACGGGCTGATAGACAAATTGTTATGAATTATTTTTAGAGATTATCTTTATGAGTATTAGAGAAGGGCCGCTCAGAATATTATTGCCTCACGCATATGACGCGCCTCGTAAGATACGCCGGAGGTACGCTCATTTGAACACCTGAGGAATGGTGCTGTCGAGGCGAGAGCTAATCCTCAATTGAGATTCCATGATTTTAATCGAGAAACGAGCGTTAAAAATTTAAAACTTTTGTAAAAAGTATGACACTAACAAATAATAAACTATTTTACCTATTCTTTTAAAACTGAATTCTGAGATTTGGTTTAATTTTTAATGTCAGTATTTAAAAGAGACAGTGTGCTAGAGGGTCGCAATTGGGAAATTTTGACTGTCTATTTTACTACAATAAGTTTCTATAAGATTATAATAAGATTGTTCAGATTGTTCAGTTTGTTCAGTGAAGGATTCAAAACATACGGTGACCTATCTAAAAAGACCGAAATTAGGAATTCATTGAACCGTGTGCTTCGATACATGTGTTAAGCCATCTGAAGGTAAAACAATGAATCTTTCCTGACCGCAAATTGTACCCATCCGCGACTAATAATATTTACATAACTATCAGACTTAAAAATAGAGCGTTAGTGGGCACCACGAGGTCAAAAACGAGGATCAATTTCGCTGAGCACTGCATATGAAAGTATACATGTGGTTGCAAGAACTCAAGTCTCGTATGCGCTGTACAAAATATTGATATTTTTAGATTATGCAATTAAAGGAGTTTTCATCGTGTAATCTGGTTGGAATGAACGAGAATAAAAGAAATCTTAAGAGTCCAGATATTAGTCAACATGAAGCTCAAAATGCAGTTGAATATGACAGCCTAGCCCAGTGCACGAAAACGACGTCTCCTCGTTTAGATCGCATGAACGCTAAAAGACAAGTTCAGAATCCAGAAAAAGACACTAACACTCCGAGAATTGCACTAAAACTTTGAGTCGTGTGCGCTATAAATCATTTTTGCTGTGTGTTGTGCTTTCTTCGTGAGTGTTTTTTGCGAATCATAAATAAATGAATGACTCATCAAACACGAGAAATGGCGCTTGCAAGAAACACTCACAAGCATTTGACCACCATTGTGCGAATGCAACAAGGTTATGTGTGTGTTTACAATCGAGTCATCGAGCTGGGAGCTACAACGAATAATGTAGCCACTTAATTTGCCTAAAACTACCCACGTAAGTGCGATCATTTTTTGAAGTAAATCTATTAACAGTATATTTCAATTTGTTATCAGAAACATGCTGTAAATACGACAGGATGTGCATGATGTTCACAACGGAGCCGTTGAACTGCGATTTACAACGAATGCCGTGGCCAATAACTCAATTAATCACTACCTAAATAAGTGCCATGATTAGGGTGTTTACATTTATATTGACGCATGACCCTTGTAGTAGATCGTCTGACAATATTTTTAGTACGGTATCACTCAATTCGCGTCAAAATGGCGGAAACAGCCGCAAAAATGATTGAAAATTGAACAATTATGGATGTCGAGACGCGTGGACGAGACGAAGGCTATGTACGGCTAAAATGAACGAAATCACGTCGCGCCACGATTTGACACAGCGTTGACACGAGTAGCAAAGAGACTGGCGTCGTGACGCCACTGAACGAGACGCAGAGACGCGCGCCCGCCAGCGTATATTTTTAACTTTGCATCGGATTTTCTATAAACCGCGCGGGCCGGGGGCAGGGAGAGAGAGGAGGAGAGAGAGAAAGAGAGAAAAATCGTGGTTACACTTGGACTACATTTTGCAATTAGAAACTAATAGTTTAGGCTCATTTTAGAAACAACGTATGTGCTCATAGGGACCTCCCTAAATTGGACTGCATTTTGCAATTTGGAACTATAAATTCTGGCCCGGTGTAAAAACAACGTATGTTCCATTAGTTTCCCTATGCACATAAGTGTTTTTTCAGATGAGCCAGAATTTATAGTTCCAAATTGCAAAATGCGGTCCAATTACGTAACGCTCATGGGGGAGGGGGATCGAGGAGAGCGTTAAGCCATTTGGGCCGAGTTTAAGAGAAAGGAACCAAGCCACATCAGCTATTGCCAAATTTAACTGAGCAATACAATTTTTTATGAGAGAACGTTTGTGCAGATTCCTTTGAAAATTTTAAGGAATTTGCTTCAAACTATGGAGAATTTTCACTGCAATTTGCCCGAAAATCCGCAGGACCGTTTTCATGTAATAAATTAAATTGCCCAATTAAATTTGGCAATAGCTGATGTGGCTTGGTTCCTTTCTGTTTAACGCGATCCATTTAGTTTTTACGTGTTAAAGGATAGGACCTACGTCAAAAAAATGTAATAAAGGGGAAAGAGGGGAAGGTCGCAAATGCCAAAAAATTGCCTTTTTATGGAAGGCCCCTTGATGTCTCTGCAGACAGATGCTTCTTCTTCTTCATTTTCTTGTTCATCCTCTTTTTTCTCTTCTTCATTCTCATCTTGTTTTTCCTATTTTCCTTTCTTCTCTTCTCTCTCCTGATCTCCCTCTATATTCTTCCTTTACTTTGTTCTCGTCTTCATCCCCTGCTTCTCTTCTTCTACCGCTTTGTATTGAATTGTTACATTCTTTCTCCTCTTCCTGTTCTTCCTTCTCCTCTCTCACTTTGAGTGTCACTATGCACATGGGTGTTTTATGGATGACTCAACAAATAGTGGTTCCTTACTGCAAAAAGTATAGTCCCATCCAGGAGTTACCGCCATCGTTGTCTGGTGGCATAGGTGTGCTCTGATATCACCGGGAAAATGGCATAACAGCTGTCCGGTGCGATAGGGAAAATCGAGTTCATTATCACCGGCGAACCATTTCCTTGCAGTTGGTGGCACGGTTTATTGCCAAGCCGGCCCGCGGCCGTTCCTTAGGTTCTTAACGCTACAAAACTGATTTCTTTTACCCCCTTTTTCCGCACGTTTATGCTCCCTCATAAAATACATAAGGAGCCGTCCATAAATGACGTAACGCTCAAGGGGGGGGG